>BMAV01027030.1:65938-88914 GCA_019973955.1 Trichonephila inaurata madagascariensis
TAGTTAACACATGTATATTAAAAGCTCAATTCATCAATACATCAGAAAAAGAAACTTTCAAATGAACCAGGTGATGAAAATTATTGCAGAATAAATTAGTAGAAAACTATTCAATAGAATATATGAGAAAAAAGAAAGTTTACGTAGAACACAAGACACTGAGGAGAAAATATATAGAAAGAAACAACTGTGGAATAAAGAGAAAGCACAAAAAAATATCACAAACAAACATATTACTGTGGGAGAAATAGAGAGAATACTGCAGAATTGCCAGAATATTGCATATATTTACAGAACAAACAAAGAAAAATTTGTTGTAAGAAAAATTTATAGGATGAACAAATAGAAGAAAAAAATGTTCCGAGACAGACAAGTAGAAAAAACATATCGTGGATAAAAAAAAATTAAAAAAAAGAAAGAAAGAGAAGAAATACTAAAAATATTATTTTAGAAAGGACAAATCTTTTCCTATCGGACAAACTGTTCCGTAGAAAAAGGTTCTCTGTTTGTAAAAAATGCAACACCATGAAGGAATCATCAGAATTAAATGAAATTTAATGCAAAAACGACTTGTATTTGTACAAATAAATAGCGAAATTTTCAAAGCAAAAAAACAATATTAAGTATCCGAGATCAGCATTTGGTATAACCACCATGCATTGCAATAAGTGCTGCTATACGACGTGGCAAACTCTTCTAAACAGATTTTGAATATTTGCTTGTAGAAGAGAATTCCATATTGCTTGTATGAGCAGCAAAAATTCGTTTTTTGAAGCTGCAGCACGTAGATCACGAGCGAGACGCCGACCAACCACATCCCACACGTGCTCAACAGGTGATATATCTGGCGAATAAGCAGACCAAGGAAGAAGTTGCATGTGTTTGGCTGAAAAGAAGTCTCGAACAATCTTTGCAACATGTGAGCATGCATTGTCCTGCTGAAAGATAGCTCCGGGGATGCCTTGAAGGAGGATAACGACTTCGGTCTGTAGCACTTCACGGACGTACCTGTTGCTATTGAGATTACCCTTAATTTGTAGCAAATCGCATCGTCCATGATACGAAATCGCACTCCAAACCCTAACTCTTGGGGTTAGACATCTATCTTGTTCGATAAAGCACTCTGGAAGGCAGCGTTCACCGGAATAGCGTCTAACACGAATGCGGCCATCATAGTCTCACAAATTGAAGCATGATTCATCTGAAAAGACAACTTGGTGCCAATCAGCTTGCCAGGCTCTGTGCTCATGAGCCTATTGCGGACGCAGCCGTCAAGGGGTTGCCGTGAGGGGGATCCTGCATAAAGGCACCCTTGCACGCAATCCACGGTGCAGCAGAGGTCAACGAATTGACGAAGCCGTCATTAGTACACCTTTAGCAATAGACCAACGTGCTGCCAACTGCCTGAAGGAAGTTGTACGGTCATTTACTGCCATGTGGAGCAGATGTCGATCATCGCGTGCTGACGTCACCTTCCATCATCCACTGCTAGTTTTTCGAGTTGTTCGGTGCTTGTCGGTCCACTGCTTCCAAACTCGCATCACTGTGGAACTGTTCAACTGTACACGAGCTCCTATTGCGTGATAGGAAAATCCTTCTTCTTGAAGACTGGTAATGATTCCCGTTCAAACTCCATAAGTCGTCGGAATTTTTCCTTATTTCATCGTGGAGGCATACTTAGGTCTCACCATACGTTCGCCACTAACAAATAATCATTAACTATTTTCAACGTTCCACAACAGCTCTCTATTTATACGCTTTCAGCATCAGTTTAGAGGGCGCTGCGCACGCCACGCATGCGCGGTGGCTCTGAAATTTTACTATTTTAAGTAATATCCTATAATTGATATTTTTTGCAAAATTTATTTAATTCTGATGATTCCTTCATGGTGTTGCACTTTTGACGAACAGTATTGTGTATTTGTTGACTGCATACTCATCTTTAAAAATGAACGAATAATTTCATGATGCAACATTAATTTTATGTCTAGAGAAGTTATAGTTTCATCTCTCACATATAAAAGTAAAAGAACCCAAAATAAAGGCCTAGTTGTCTGAAGGTTGGGAAACTTTGTGGTAAATGCTTCAAGAGTTTGAATCCCTGAAATATCACCTTTGGAGTAACGGAAATTGTTTCTTTTAATTCCTAAATAATTCATCATGAGAAATTCCTTTGAAAATGCATACATTTTAAAAGTTGCCTGCGAAAAGTTTGAAATTTATTCTCTTGCCAGCATGAAGCTAAGATATGAGGGGGAAGATGGTTTTCGTGCAGAGAGAATACTTGTTTTTCAATAATGGTAAGAAAAAGGGACTAATTTGGCTACCAAATATCGCCAAGTTGCTAAATTTAGCTGCAAAATTAAATACCTCGTAACAAATCTAAAAAGCTTCTGAGTTATTATCCTCCATACTGAAATAATAATCTTAAAGTAATACAATTAGTATATGGCTTCCATGATGTAAGAAAGTTTACATAAAAACTATTGCAATGGAAAGAGCCATTCAGGATCAGACTTTGACAGTAACTGTTTCATTTACCTGGTGCAATTTTGTAATTTGATTTCGCGTGTTCTATTTTTGTGTGATTTTAAATTGGATCTATTGGAATATATACGCGTGCGTTAATTGCTTCCTTTAAAAGGAAATGTATTGTATTCAGATTGTTAAGAAAAGTATTCGGATTTAGAATAAAAGCTCAATTAACTCTAAAAAATTTTAATAATTTCACCAGTTCTTCCACAAAAGTGTTGAAGCGCTATGTTCGTCGTTTCCGAAATATGCCCTTCCTGTGATGCCCTTTTTGACAATTCTCGTCTACTTAGAACTCATCTGCTTACGATTTCGTGAAAGCGAAGATATTGTTCATGCAGATCTTTAATCTGTAGAGCATATGAGAGATACTCTTGTTAAAGCGATTGCAACTCGAATTTTTCTTCCAGAACCTTCCAAAAATTGAAAACAGGATGGTTGCAAAAATGTATTTATTTTATTTATCGAACGCCCGTACCTGACTTTTTTACCATTGGACACCAAAACTCCCTGTACCGTCTGACGACGTTGTCTGTCGGGTATTCATCGAGTCCAGTACATTGGAGTAAGTGGTCACCATCCATCCTGGTATGGCTGCAGAGCAGGCAGGCCACGTCAGCAGCCATGCCAAGCCAGTGGAGGTATACTCTCAAAAATTCATGTTCGGTGGTTAAGTGAAAATGGGCACAGCCTCGGCACTTTCCAGGTGCCTCGGGATAGAATATACAGTGGCCAGGGTTTCCCATGGCTTTCCAAAGGCTCTTGGTTATCTTGGATCACGGTAATGCATTTGTCAATGTATGTGGATATAAATGCTTTTTGCACTTCTGAGGGTCAAGGGGACTTTCGGTTGAGACGACTCGGCTCCCTGCTTGGCTTTTTGGTTGGCTTTCTCATTATAGGGGATCCCAACATGACTTGGGATCTACTGTAAGGCCACAGTCTAGCCAAGTGAAAGAAAAAAGATACACATGATTAAATTTTTAATCCTAATGAATATTAACTTCTGTTTTAGAGCGTTCTCTACTACGTATCTAACATTGTGTTGTTTATCTTAATCACCATTGCGATGCAACAAATGACTGTATTGACTATTGGGCAACTTTGAACATGGTCCCATAGTCAGGATGCGGGAAACTTCGTGGTCATCCTGAGCAATATCTTGCAAATGAACCGTATGATTACGGTTGTACTAAGGGGCTGGTCACAATGATTGCTTCAAGAAATGAACTATCGGTTTTGGAAGGTCAAACTACGCAGTTGTGAGGAAAGATTTAATGATTGTGCTTTAACACTAACTGCTCCAATGTCATGCCCAATATGTAATGTGCTACAGCTTTTTTTTCATACCACTCGTGGTACCATCCACTATCACATAGAATTCGGCTGAGACGGGATTTCGCTTGCAGCAGCCTTTAATACGTCCACATTTAACCCCAAAATATCAGCAGAGTTTTTCTAAAGGAGTTTAGTAGAGTTGAATTCCGACAAATTTGTCTCGCAGGGTGTTCAGCGATAAATCCAACTTTAGTCTTGAAATTCTATTCTACAGTGCCGGTTTAAGCTCATTTCGGGCTCTAGGTGCAGAAGATTTACGGGCCACCTTCACACTGGTGGATTGAAATTTATTACAGGAAAACCTGGTTAAATCGGCACTGACTATTAACTAACTAGTTTTGATCTTAACTGTAAGCAATAATATTCATTATAAAATAAATGAGGAAGTATGATTGAAATATTTTTCATTTTATCAATCAACTGAGTACAATTCTGTTCGAATGCATTACAATTTAAAGAAGCACATACTCTAAAACTACGATGTATTTGTTCAAAGTACCACCATTTCTAAAAAATTATGTAAAAATTCAATAAAAAAGTTAACACACACACATTTTCATAATATTTTATAATTAAATTCCTTTTAAAAATAGCAAATATTTTTAAAAATCTATATTTTGTAGCTTATTCCAATATACATTACTCCTGTATTATTATTTTAATATGTTTGTAGTGCACTTTTTTTTTATATATTCTCTGATTAAATTTTATGCGACCTTTTTTATTTTGTTCACTTAAGCAACAAAGACTTTCTTTAGATTATGATACCAATATTTTAGTTTCGTGCTTGAAAAAATGAAAGGCAAACAATAACGAGAAATTAGAAAGAAAAGAAAATGTAAATATACATAAAAAAAAAAGTTAATACCATTTCCAATAGAAAATTTTTCATTATTTTTTCTTAGTAATAGAGGATGTTTCATTAAGAAGGAAATTATTTTATTTTATGGAAAGGTTAGTTCCCTTTTATTCCAATAGAAATGTATGAAATAACAACGTAATTCTAATTTTGTTTTTTTGACCCAAATATGACGGTAATATTGATGTTTTGATGATGATTTTAATCATAACGATGTTATTTTCTAATTCTAAGTTTACTCCTTACGATTCAAAGCGAAGATATTCTATTTTTTTACTATTTAGATAAAAATTATTTTTGATCCTTGATATCCTAATGATTAAATATGGATTTAGAAAATGGAATTGTTTTGAATTAACATATCTCCAAGACAACGCTCTCAAACTGGGGTGCATGAAGAAATTCGGATGATGGGAGGGGGGCAAGAGCGAAAAAAATTGGAACAATAAATTAAATTTTAGTAAAAACACATTTTTAAGGTATTAAAATAGTTTCTCAGCAGAAGAAAAGATTACATTCTAAAAAAGTTACGAGATCAGATTTTGAATATCATGTTGGTGTACCGTTATCTCTACCCGGAGATCGCAGGTGTAGGGGGGTTCGGAGAAGAAGCAGACAGGATCTTAAAAATAGATACTTTTATTTTTAGATCTAACACTTAAGGAATGATGTACAACTTTATCGCCTAACCTTGGGAGCAATCTTAAATCCTAATCCTTAACCTAATTTATAAGATTAATCAAAATGACTTTTGGGCCGTGGGTAGCCTAGTGGTTAGAGCATCGGACTCCAGACCGGAAGGCCTAGGTTCGATGCCCGTCCCACCAAATATCCTCCGAGTACAAGCAGAGTACCTGCTCGTTAAATCAGTGGGTGCGAAAGTCTTGTGGGCTGAATCACGAGTGTGCAGGGGACTGGAGAATATTTTCCTCCCCTTCAGTTCCGTGCCTAAATTGTGGAGGTGGAGATAGGTGGTGTCGCTATCTATCGTCCCTTCGGGGAATTTCGCCGAGCTGATTCGCACTGTCACCTGTATGGTGCTCAAGGCCAACGACAGACTTACTTCTAGCCCCTTCTCACGATGTATTTCGTTGCCTCGATCTGACTACGTCAGACAGGTGGCATTAGAAATAACAACAACGAAACAACAAGTGACTTAACTAAAGTAGGAGCTACTTATAATAGTCCTTCTCGACCCATGATAGCTCGGTACAGCTCCAATGCTATTTCCGTCCACAATTCCAGGATGACTAAAACAAATATTAATTTCTAGCTGTACGATCACGGTTCATTTTCTACTAATCCTAGATTTCACTATTAACCTCACACACCCATTGTCAGGGTTTAAGTAGCATTTGTATTTGCATAAAATTAAGTCATGTCTACGGAAAGCGATTTTTTAAACTAAAATCCCAGTTGAAGAATAGTTTCTTCAAGTAGATTAGTTGAAGAACCACGAATAGAACTAGCTGGAAAAAAGATTTCGAACTTTTCTGCTATGGCTAAATAAAATCTGAAGGTAAAGACCCTGGTAATTGTTTAACTGCGATTTAAGTTACAAGGGAGATACCTTGACTTGATGCTATTTCATTCTTCCCACTTCCATTGCATATTATGGGAATGCCTGAGGATCAGTTGCATTCAGTGTGCGAATTCCAACATCATTTCGTTTTTGATCAGAACTTAAGTATTGCAACCTCTGAAGTTATTGACTCTAGTTAAGTGTACATGTACATAAATAATATAATATTTTCCCATTATCCTATTACTTATGGAACATGTTTCCATTGCCCTATTACATTTGAATTTATTGTCATAGAGTAGTGTATTAAACCACCCTGTTATTTAAAAAAAAAAGAGAGAATATGTATTACGCTCTTATTTCTACTGGAACATATTATTTATCAGTGAAATCGCAGTATAAGTGAAATACGTTTAACGCGAAAACGCTTAAGGCAAAATATCAGTTAACACGAAATAATACAACGATCCCGAGAAACTATCTGTCTTTTCATGCATTTTTTCCCTTAAGGTACGCCACCTTTCAACGTTTTTTTTTTTTTTAAAAATGGAGACATTGAGTTGTTTGTGGTTTTTAGATTTATTTAGTACATTTTAAGAAAAAAGGCTAAAATTAAGAAGAGAAAAATAAATTATTACTACAAAAATGGGAAAAAATGGGTAAAAATTGACAAAAAATTACATAAACGGGGCCCGCTCTGTTCAAATAGTAAATGAACAGGTTCAAATTTTTTCAATTTTGATGTATTACTTTACTATTCCTACTTGAAATGACTTTCAGGATAAGAGATATTTTGATTTTTACAAAAACTAGAGCACATTATCTTAAATATTATATGAAATTAATTTAAATAAACAGTGATTATATTGACATAAAGAACTGTAAATTTTGTAATAAAACAATGATTGATAAATCTGATGGTTAAACCACTTCTACTGTTATACAGAACATACACAAAAAATTTCAGCAAATTATTGTGAAAACTTTTAGAGCAATCGCTGTCCCCGTTTGAACTTTTCGAAAAAATTAACTGGTTTAAAATATTATAATAATTGAAAATTTTACACTCATAGAAGAAAACCTCCAATGTTGAAGAAAAATTGGAATGTATTGAAGAGAAATTATGAAATTTAATAAAACCCTTTTAATTTATTTTATTGCTTTTGAAACAAATATTCATTTCTACAAATTTTGCAACAACAGATTACACTATGATGATGAATCAATAATTTCATATTTTAAGACATACGTATTTTGAAAATCATTCCAGAAAAATTTCAATCCCTTTTTCAAAACATTCATTGTTAAAGAACAACAAAGCTATTTTGATTTGTAAGAGTTCGGATATGTTTGTTAGAATTTACTTAAAAATGTCATTTTTAAATTACCAACATAAAAAAATAACTAAATTTATTTAGCTTTTCTAATTTACTCGTATAATTAATATTTACAGAAACACCAATGCATTATCATGTATGCATATGGTTTATTTCTAGAATTACCTTAAATAATCTCCAACATAGAATAATCAGGTTTATCTCTAAATTGCACCTCTATAACAGCATTCAACATTTAGAATTCTGTTAAAAAAGCCTAATGTAATCGTAAAATGGTGTACCTTAACAGCGTAGAACGAGTTAAATTGTGTGTGTGTGAACTTAGTTTAGAGTCATAACTGAAATAAAATTACTTTAAAATATTTCCACTATTTTTTGCTTTTGTTTTGAATATTAAATTTAATAATTTAATAACCATAAAATTAAATGATTGATTCTAATGAAATTTCCTTTTATAAAAATAACCAAACAATATATATATATATATATTAGATAAAAATTGCACTTAATCTTATTTTTTTATATACTGTATGTGTCTAAGTTTTAAAGTGGCTATGCAAATTTTCTTGAGTTTTTATTCTTATAAAAATATACCCATAAGAAAACATCCCTTTTTTCATGTAAAGATTAATGTAAAAAAGAATAAATCATATCTGTTGTTTGCTTTCAGGCAAGACAAACTTGTAAAGATCGTTTTGCAAATGGGCTATATGTTCGTCATCTCGAGGATCGGTATTCGAGAAACTAGGAATTTGTTCTCCCCTGTATCTTCAGCGAATGAATGTCAATATATATTTTACTCTCACACAGAAATATTTATTCTTTTTATATTTCGCAAGCAGCTGACACTTCTTTTTTCTTTAATTCCATGTATCGGTGAAAATTATTCTCGATTGCATTGGATGAATTTAATAAGAATAAAAGATAGAAAAAAAATTAAGATGAATAAGGTAAAAGTTTAAAATTAATAATAGTGTTTTGACTAAAAAAATATTGTCTTACAAAATTAACTGTATATTTTAACTTTTTTTACCGTCAAATCCGGCGTATAGCGTGCAGCCATACTTTCAAGCTACATTTTTTAATTTCTAGGTATATTCGACGTATAACGCGCAATCCCATTTTTACGAAAGAGCGAGAAATGTGCGTATGCAATGCTGGTTTGTTTTTAAGCCATTTATTCAAGGAGTTATCCCAGAATTTTGAAAAAAAATATATTTTTAAAATCAGAATTCTTTAATTTTATTAGGTATGTCGTTTCTTTCAAATAAAGAATAGTCTGATCTATGTAGAAGTCTAATTTTTCTTATGCTTATCTTTTTTTTATTTTTGAAAATATCATTTTTTTATATCCGGCGTATAATGCGCACCCCTCAATTTCGACCTCATTTTTTGTGTTAAAAGTGCCCGTTATACGCCGGATTTTACAGTAATTAAAAATATAAACAATGTCAATATATATACGCTGTGATTTCAAAAAGGAAAAAAAAATTTTTTTTTACAATCATTTTGTACTTGTACCTTTTAGAAGATTAATTATTATATTGTGTTTCAAAATTTTTATTATATATAGATGACAGCTAAAATACATATTCGCCTATTTCCTGAACACATGATTTTAATTGGCAGTTTTTGTTGTTTAAATTAACAGGAAAATGTGACAACACATAATAAAATAAATAAATAATAAGCAAAAAGCTTGAATCCGGGTGTTATTTAAGCCAGGGGTGAGCAATTGTTTTGGATCGAGGGCTACAATGTGGAAGTGGAGGATACCAGCACGTTTTCAAAGTGATTGCATTCATTAGTTAACTTTGCATCACACAAATTGTACGATAAAATCAACAAATACGAGTTAAATAAAGTAGTAATAATTTTGTTCAGTTTACTTTTTATGCTTATTGAATATCTATAGTTTCAAGCACATTTAATTCAATTCCTACTAATAGCTCGCACTCTCTCTTTATATTTATTCATTTATATTGGTGGAATTTTCAATCGTTAATAAAATACATTTTGAAGCGGTCGATTGAGCTGAAATTTTATATACATGTTTATTTTGGATGACCATACAATAATTTAATTATAATTAATAAAAATTAATTGATTAAAACTAATTATTTAAAGAATTACAAATACAGCCACGTTGGTATCATTTTTAGCAATTTAGCGACCCTTTTGGTGACTTGTGTCAAAACTTTAAAATATTTTTTTTCTCACGTTTTAAAGCATTCAGTTGAACTGAAATTTTATATACACGATTGTTTTGGATGACAATACGATACTTTAATTAAAAGTAATAAAAATTAATTACCACTTAAAGTTGTGATTCTGTCACATGTATATACATATTTATATTAATTGTAATAATTTAATAAAAAGTAGCTAAAATAAAACTTTTCTTTGTTGATATAAGTTTCAATTGACTTAATTTTTTTTTATATTACTTGTTTATATGCTTATTTCATATTTATAGTTTCAGGCACATTTAGTTTTAGAATCAGTTTAAGGTATCCGACTTCGTTTGGAACCGTGATTTTAAGAAAACGCATAAATGGATGATAATTTTTGTAATATTTAGTGTCACTTAGATTAGAATACATGTATAAAATTGTTTTAAGGACATTTTGACAAAAAAAATTATTTAAATACATCATTTTGGCAAAAAATTAACATAGAATAACCTTTTTTTAAAAATGTTCTCGTTATGTGAAAAATGCTTCTATTATAATAATATTTTGCCAGTATATAGCTCAGACCTCTGTACAGAAGCTAAACTATGATGTTTGAAAAATTCACATTATTTTCAGAGTTATAACCCATTGAAATAATATCGGCGTTTTTTTCTTAAAATTTCTCCCCTCTGTTGTCGTAAAACATAGATAAACCCACTTCTAAGTTATATATTTCAAAAATTCTAGTCGAGCCTCTGTGCAGAGGTCTGAGCTATATACAGGCAAAATATTATTATAATAGAAGCATTTTTCACAAAAGGAGAATATTGAAAAATGGGTCATTCTATGTTCATTTTTTGTCAAAATATTGTACTTAAATAATTTTTTATTGTATAATACTATTCTTAAAACCATTTTATATACATTTTCTAATCTAAGTGACACTAAATATCATAAATATTATCCATTTACACGCTTTTGCAAAATCACGGTTCCGAACGTATTCGGATACCTTAATGAGATAAATGTACCATATCACATTTTTCTGCAATTTTTCTGAAATTAGAAATGTGATTGCTTGCAATCTGAAATTTAATCGTCACGGCCTGCACAAGTTAATGGGACACACACACACAATCAACTTACAGATATATTTACTCTTGTTGATCTTCATGCAAAAAAACTTTCCTCACAAATATATTCTGATCCAAATTTTCTGTTTATTTGGTTATCTGATGATCATGGGGTCGCTATTATCCCACCCCCTGATTTAAGAATTTTCAAATACTTTTCTTGGTACGTGGCTTTCTTTATTATTAAAAATAGATTCAATTCCACAGGATTTCACTCAATACTCTAAACAGAAAAAAGAAGGATAGATAACCTCAAAACAAGCAGTCGCTCCACAAAGCAATCTGCTTGCCATGATTATATTAATTGCATCGTTTATCTTTTGTATATTCAGTTCTAAAACTTAAACATCTCTCATCTAAGATTATCACATATAAATATACGTGATTACTTAAACTTCCGGCATTATTTTGGTCGTTAAAGTTTCGTGAATCATCAGAATATTTCGAGTCCCTTTCATGATCATTTGTTTATTCAGAAAAAACTGAGTTTTTGATATCTATAACATTTATAAAAAGCTTTTAGTTTTAGTGTGTAATAGTAATTAATTAAAGATATAAATAGTCTGATTTGAATAGCCCTTGCGTGTAATAGCAGATAACTGCTTACAGAATTTTCTCTCAATGAAAAAAAATTCTTAAATTTCTGCTATGCTATGACTTATGTCTCCTAAGAACACAGTATGAGCTAAGAACACAGCATATTTGTGTTGCATGATTACACTAATTGAATCTTACCTAAGAATAATTTTGTATGTAAAAATATGTCCTACGTTTTCAAATTAGCAAGGCCTAGTATGTGATCATCAATACAACCGACTTTACGTTGTGACGAGGCTTTATCGAGCCTTTCACTAATCCTCTTAGGGAATCTTTGGGGCCAGAATTGCACTTCAATCAAACACTCTCAAGAACAAAACGAGATATGTAGATTAGTGAATAGATATATAAGGGAGCTTTAGCGTTCGCGAGAGAGTCATATAGGAGTTATATAGGAGTCACATGGGGTCATATAGGAGTCATATAGAAGTCAGGTAGAAGCCGGAAAGTTGAATAGAAGCTGGATAAAGAGTCTGATATTAATATATATAGGAGATTAATATTAAAAGAATAGAATACAAGAGGAAGACATAAAGCTTGGATGCTGATTTCCGTGTGATACTGGTAAGAAGATTAATTATTAAAGTTTAATTATAGAACGGACCCTAACTTGTTAAGGAATCTACTATAGATAAAGATTCGGAGGTTAATTTCTCATAAACGTAGTAAGATAGTAAAAATAGTAAGTAGGACTTCAGACGCAATTTTAACTTAGAATTGATAATTACGTAGTATCACTCCTGATCTGATTCCTCTAGTAAGACTTGTGTTGCATTGATTAATATATATTGATACGATAATAAATTAGATTTATTATGGAGAGTTCGAGTAGTCAATCATTTATTCCTACAAATCTAGGTCGTGTGGATGAAGAGGTGATACCCTGGGGTAGGGGGGGGTATCACAATATCTTGATCCTTGATAAAAGAAAGTAGTCGAAACGCAATTTCCTCTGTTTCGCAGTAATTACGATTCAGAAGACTAAAAAGTACAATTTTTGTTATTGATAATAATTCAGGTTATTTCTTTCTTTCATGAGCCATCAAATGGCAAAATGATCAAGAAATTACTACCTGTTTTTCAGGGACTTCTGGGTCGAAAAGTTGGCATGATCGTCAAACACGTGTCGAGGATCGTTCGGTTTATTATAGTAGTCTGTACTTTATATTGAATGAAAACTGAAAACAATTTTAGGTGGATATTGACTGCTACGATGTGTACGTCAGCAAAGATTTTTTTATTTGTTTGACCATTCTTGCTATAGCCCAGAAAAATGATATATATATATATATATATATATATATATATATAGCCAGTTTAATTTATTTCTATTACAGGTACATTATGACATAGGTTTCTTTTAAATTAAAAATGCAGATGTAAGTAATGTTAAAAAAAACCGAGCAACTCTACTATTATATAAACAGAAGAAATCGTAAGATATCCTTTTATTATTTCGCTTTCTTTAAATGATTTTCGGCACATTTGTTTCAACAAAGAAATGCTATTATTAATTTAATACGCTTGATTACTGACGAATATATAATAATAATAGATAAAAGTAGAAATTTTGGTTGATAAATATAATATGAGAAAAGGATATCAAATTTTAAGTCTTATGTACAAACAGTTCCATTTAAATATAAAGAATAAATGTACATTTTCCGTTTTAAGCATTAAAATGAAAATTAAATTTCCCGCCTTTTTAATTTTGGAGCATATAGCTGAAATGAAATTTCTAATCACCTCCTTAAATCTGGACTATATATTTCATTTATTAAATCTACAAGGAAGGATATTCGAAAGAATAAAAAGTTGAGGAAGGTTTATATATATCGGATTACATATTTTTAACGATTATAATTTAAGGCAAAGGTGTCAAAGTCACGGCCCACAACGAACCCGAACCCCACGGCCCGACCAATATAGCGACACACAATATATATATAATATATAGTAAAATAAAATTCCCTTGAAATTGGTAAGATAGTAGCGGAGAAGAGATGTTAAGTGTCAGGACGTAAGCATTTAGTTTTTCTTGTTCTTTTACATGTGTATTATAATGTATTATTTGAAAAAACCTAAGCTTCTGTGAAAATTGAATTTTTTTGCAGATCACCTCAAATTAAACCTTGTTTGCTTAGCCCAAGTTAGCCTTTGAGTTTGACACCCCTGATTTAAGGTATCCGAATACCCTAAAATAGTGAATTTTGCCAAAAATTGAAAAAAATTGTCATGATTTTATTTTATATTCTATCTTATTAGCTTTATAAAAATATCAAGTTTATTATTTTCCATGCACTAAAACAAAAACTACAAGTGTTTTAGTGAAAGAAAATGCTACCGCTTTAAGCAGGATGTCATACTTTAAAACGCGTTTTACTCGAAATGTGTTATTTAGAAAATGCTCAAACGGGGACAGCGATTTCTCAAAAATTTTTAAGATAATTAACTGAAATTTTTTGTACAAGTTCTGTATAATGTTAGAAGTATTTTAGCCTTCAGATTTATCAAGCACTGTTTTATTACAGAATTTACAGTCCTTTATGTGTATATAATCAATGTTTTTTAAGCAATTTTATATAATAATTAAGATAAAGTGCTTTAGATATTGTAAAAATTAAAATATCTCTTATCCTGAAGGTAATTTTAAAAGAAATAGCAGAGCAGCAGAGAAAAATTAAAAAATTGAAAATTTGTTAGTAAATTTTTTGTACAAAATGGGCCCCGTTTATGTAATTTTTTTAAAAATTTGTATCCATTTTTTCCCATTTTAGTAATAGTAATTTCTTTTTCTCTTCTTAATTTTAGTATATTTTTCTTAAAATGTACTAAATGAATCTAAAAACCATAAAAAAATTCCCATATCTGCATTTTTTCAAAAGAAGAAAAGAAAGTTGTTGCAAGTAATCGCGCGGGTACCTTAAGAAATTACTTTAAGTATGTATATGATTTAAAAATCTGATAGACTAAAATATTTACACTACGAGACAATATAAAATGCAAAACAAAGAAAGAATACTCAAAAAGAAATACACAAATCGGAGTATAGAAGCAGCTTACTGAATCATGTAAATTATCCGGAAATTGTTACTAACCTGCGCACCCTAAGTATGATATGATATGAAAAAGACTCCTGTTGACTAGGAAAACTAAGTAATGAAGCTTTTATCGACACAGACGTAATGTGACGAAGCAGAAATGCCCTTTCACTGCCAACGGAAGTTATTCCAGCAAAAGAAGCGTATAATGAAGAGTTAAGTGATCAGACTTAGATCAGGCTATTACTTTTTTTCATATCACCATCTAGAAACATCACTTTCAAGATGTACTGGTTGTGGAGAAGATGGCTAGGAGAAAAGAATGTGTCATATTTGGGGGGGGGTCTCAGAGCAGCTTCCGTTTGTGTGGGTTGGTATATTCCTTGACAAGTGTTGTGTGTGAATACTTTGTAGTCCACTTTTTTTGAACTGTTGCAACATTTTCAGGATGTCCTGGATGTCAAAAAAGAATACTATCCACCGAAAGATCCCCAACATCTTGCACTCTCCTAGTGCTCGTTAAGAAAAATACAGATGAATCAATAGTATCGACGTCTCAGTCTGCAATGCTGTCAAACTAGACTTTAGTGCACTACAAAATGGCCGTTCTGGATGTCCTGAATATCTCCATATTGACTAAAAACACTATCCACCAAAAGTTCACCAGCAGCTTGCCCTCATAACACTCATTAAGAAAAATACCGGTGAATCAATAAGATCGACGTCTCAGCTTACAATGGTGTCAAACTAGATCTGAGTGCACCACAAAAGGGCCATTCAGGATGTCCTGAATATCACCATATGGATTGAAACTACTATCCACCAAAAGATCTCCAGCACCTTGCCCTCATGACACTCATTAAGAAAAATGCCGGTGAATCAATAAGATCGACGTCTCAGCTTACAATGGTATCAAACTAGATCTGAGTGCACCAGAAAGTGGCCATTCAGGATGTCCTGAATATCACCATATTGATTGAAACTACTATCCACCAAAAGATCACCAGCAGCTTGCCCTCATGACACTCATTAAGAAAAATACCGTTGAATCAATAAAATCGACGTCTCAGTTTACAATGGTGTTATACTAGACCTGAGTGCACCACAAAATGGTCGCTCTGAAGGTTCCGGATGTCTCCCTATTGATTGAAACCACTATCCACCAAAAGATCACCAGCAGCTTGCCCTCATGACACTCATTAAAAAAACTGCCTGTGAATCAATAAGATTGATGTCTCATTTTACAATGATATCAAGCTAGATCCAAATCTACGGAGAAATTACTCAGAGCTGTGTCCTCCAATGAACAGCACTTCTATTTCAGTAATGACACACAGTCTCCATATATGAGTCTAGAAAAGACGTGACAACAAATCCAATCCAACCGAAACTGTTGAACGCCACACCACAAGAACTAAAATTTTGTGTGTGTGTACCTTCACCAACATAACCAATCATCACTGGCCTGTGTGTTTATATTAGATTTGACGATATGTTATTGGTCGAGGTGCAATGTGTGGTTGGTAGCACTATTCTTTTCAATGTCATTTACCCCCGACAACACCTGACCACATGTCCGCATCAGCCAACAAGCTGGTCAAGTTCTTTCCTGGACTCTGGCGTCTCTTAATTGTTCACCAATCTAGCTCATTCGGGATGTTATTGGTCCTTACTTTCATCTGTTGCCACTAACATCTTTGGTGTCTATATTCGAACATTACTGATTGTATTGTCTCTCTTGGTAGGCAACCAATGATTACCTGGTGTTGTCACTTACTGTATTGTTGTATCGTGTTGAAATAAATATCGCTTATTGTTCAATGTTTATTTTCTCTGCTTTCAAATTTTCATCACTTTCTACAAGCGTGTTTGGAGTATGGTACTTTTACTTTGCATAAAAATATCTTCAAAAGCAGAAACACACCCGCACAAAATGTTGAAATCTCTTTTTCAATTCCTTTGTAATCATTTTATTACATTCCCTTAAGTATTATATTGACTAATAATAGGTATTTTTTTTCTCAAGACTTGAGACAGTAATTTGGAACTTCATTAATCTAACATTATATTCACTGATAAAAAATGTGGACTAGAGAGTAGCTTTAAGTTAAGATGAAAACTTGACATGTGTTGAAAAATGATGAAACAAACGAGTGGCCTTGCATTAGTTTTGAAAATATTTTAACTTGATCTTATTTTCGATTTTTTTAATTTTTTTATTCTCTATTTACATGTGAATTCAAACGTCAATAAAAAAAAACCAATTTCTGATGATACTTAATTAATTTTTATTAAAGTTTGATCTTTTAATTTCAACTTATCAAAATTTTTTAAAGTTTTTAAAAAATGTGATTTTAACTATTTTTATATTCTGCCTTAACAGCGTTTATATGCTTTCTGAAGGACGACTCTATACACCTGTTTCAATTGTAAAGAATTAACGCTAATATTGTTTAGTTTTTGAAGTAAAATTTTCGATCAGAGTTTATAAAATTTAATCTGCTTAAAGTTTTAAGTTAATTATTTTTTTTTTATTTAATCATGTAAGGTTAAAGTAAGTTTACATTTAAAATATTATTTTTTGTTAAAATTATTTTTTCTGTGTCACTCACTTATATTATATATTCACTTTATTTTCTCGGTACATTCTGCTTAGGCTTAGTTCTAAACATCCTTGAAAAATTTTTTTGTTTTCCAGTTTGAGATGAATTTATAGAACGAACTCTAGAAGTCACCATTAATATATCTTATCTAAAAAGAGAATAAAGCTTTGCGTCAACAAGTTAAACAACCATTAATCATTAAATAAAACTAACATCAAAGGAAGGTTTTTTTTCTCTTACTTAACCTTTTGTAAAGTGAACTAGTGAGTAGGCTTCCAAAATATAGTTTTCTACGAAATTTAAGAGTTCTTTTTTTATTTTACATTTTAACGAGAATTTTGTTGACCAAAGAAAGGATACATAGAAATGTAACAAGTAATATAAAAAAAATTTTAAGTCAATTCCTACTTAGGTCAACAAAGAACAATTTTATTTTAGTTACTTTTTATCAAATAATTACAATTAATATAAATATCTATATACATATGACAGAATCACAATATTAAGTGGCAATTAATTTTTATTGATTATCGTTAAAGTATCGTATTGTCATCTAAAACAATCGTCCATATAAAATTTTAGCTCATGTAAGCACTTTGAAACGTGAGAAAAAAAATCTTTTAAAGTTTTAACCCAAGTCACTAAAAATGAAGCCAACGTGACTGTATCTATAATTCTTTAAATAATTAGTTTCAATCAA
Organism: Trichonephila inaurata madagascariensis; assembly: GCA_019973955.1. Lineage (NCBI taxonomy): Eukaryota > Metazoa > Arthropoda > Arachnida > Araneae > Nephilidae > Trichonephila > Trichonephila inaurata. The sequence continues at coordinate 83,775 of BMAV01027030.1, forward strand.
TTAAGTTTAATTAATTGTGATTAAATTATCGTATTGTCTCCCCAAAGAATAGCGTATAGAAAATTTCAGCTCAAATGAGTGCTTTAAAATTTGAGAAAAAAACCCTTTAAAGTTTTGACACAAGTCGCCAAAAATGATGCCAACGTGGCTATATCTGTAATTCTTTGAATAACTAGTTTTAACTAATTAATTTTTATTAATTATAATTAAACTACCGTATTGTCATCCAAATAACCGTGTATATAAAATTTCAGCTCAATTGAGCGCTTTAAAATGTATTTTATTAACGATTGAAAATCTGAACAAGATATATATTGGGAGATTGTGAACTAATAGTAAGGATAAAAAAAAGGAGTTATTTTGAATATGGTGGAAAAGTTTGGCATTAACTTTTTTTGGTTACATTCACGAAACTCATTGAAAAAATTTAAAGTTATTTGGTATCAGATTTTAATTTTATAAAAAAATCGATTACTTCAGTCTAGATTTATTATCATGTACTGGTTCCTTTTTTTAATGAACCGATTCAAGTTAATCGAGTCATTTAAAGGCATGTGTGTGTGTGGTTTGATAAAATACATATTTAAAATGTGGAATTTATTTAAGAATGTATTACCAAGTGTATTCTTAAAATAATGTAACAAGAAAGAAAAATTTTTTTTCCCGTTAAACATTCAATAAAAATATTCCTGATCTCAACTAATATTTTCATTAGAAAATAGCTTTTGACTTTCCAACGAATTAAATTTCGAACAGTTTAAATTCCAATTCCCGAACAGTAGCAAATCTATTTGTCGTCATTTCTGTGATGAAATGAAACAAAAAGGTTTGAATGTATGAAAGTAAAATGACGGATTTAATTTTGATCAGAATTTTGGTCCTCTTTGGATACTAAATTATTTTACTAATGAAGTGTCAATCCAATTTGTTAACAAGGTGAAATATCTATGTTTTTTTAGATTACAAAATATGAGGAAATGCTTGCTTTTAAAGCATCAGTAAAAATGCATAAATTTGCAGCAAATTGTAATAAAAAGCATTAGATATCAACGCATTGACTGCCAAGGGAAAATTTATCTCGTAGTTCTACACGAGATAACTTGTACTGTTGCAATGAAAGTATTAAACATTAAAATTACTCGTTTAATGATAGAGCTCCAGTTAAAATTTATTTCTTTTAGACTATGATTCTCAAACTTTTTCTTCAATATAATCTTTTTCTTTACATACCTGTTTGAAAATGACAAAGAACTCAGAAGCATCCTCAAAATACAAAGAGCCTAAATGGTGATTTAAAAAAAAAATCACTTTTTTATTCTATGTTCGAAGCTAACTACTGTGGTTAAAATATTTTAAATCCGACAAAACTCTTAAAATATATAGGTTAGTAATTTATGGACCTGTTTTTTCCACTTCTCCAAAGTTTGAAAATCCTTAAATTTAATCACAGAATCTCTCTTAACGATTTAAAACTAGAATCTTTTGATTTTTAACTTTTTTTACATCTCTAACGTCATTAAAATGATTCCTGAATAAGGATGAAAAACAAAAGAATAATTTAGGTTTTTACTTATTTTCTTCTTAAAGAGAGAGGATGTCTTCTAGGTTTCCACATAAACCAGACCTTACTATTAATCTCCGTATATGGTAGAAATTACAGTTCTCTCCCATTGCAAGACGTTCATCTCTTTTATTTTCATCTCAGTCAGCTCTCATTTGTTCTTTATGCATCTCGCAATCTGTTCTTTAGACACTCATTTATCTCCTTCTGTCAGGTATTGACTATGATATTAACCCTTTATCAACCGCATTATGATTTACAGCAATTTTTTTTTGTGCAATATTATTTTTTTTGCGTCACTATATTGGAATATAAGGGATATACATAAATATTTATTTTCTTTTTTTACACATAAAAGCAGGTTTTACTCATACACTTAATTCGATAATATTCAAAAAAAGATTTTTTCTTTTCATTAAGGTATCCGACTACGTTCGGAACCATGATTTTAAAAAAGTGCATAAATGGATAATTTTCATGATATTTAGTGTCACTTAGATTAGAATACATATATAAAATTGTTTTAAGGACATTGTGACAAAAAAATTGATTTAAGTACAATATTTCGGCAAAAAATAAATTAACTTTGAATAACCTTTTTTAAAAATGTTCTCCTTTTGTGAAAAATCCTTCTATTATAATACTATTTTGCCTGTATTTAGCTCAGACCTCTCTACAGAGGCTCAACTACGATTTTTGAAAAATTCACATTATTTTCAGAGTTACAACTTAAAATAATTATCGACGTTTTTTTCTTAAAACTTCTCCCCTCTGTTGTCGTAAAACATGGATAAACCCACTTCTAAGTTATATATTTCAAAAATTCTAGTTGAGCCTCTGTAGAGAGGTCTGAGCTATATACAGGCAAAATATTATTATAATAGAAGCATTTTTCGCAAAAGAAGAATATTTTGAAAATGGGTCATTCTATGTTCATTTTTTGTCAAAATATTGTACTTAAATAATTTTTTATTGTAATACAATTCTTAAAACAATTTTATATACATTTTCTAATCTAAGTGACTCTAAATATCATAAATATAATCCATTTATATGCTTTGGCAAAATCACGGTTCCGAACGTAGTCGGATACCTTAATACACAAAAATAAATTACACGTTGTGGATTTTGAGGGATGTTTCTGTTGAATGTTTTTAAAGCATTCTATGGTAGGAAGTACTGTATTTTCTGAACATGAACTACTGCATCCAGGGTCTTGTACTTAAGAATCTTAGGACAATTCCTGCACATAATTTGCTGGGATTTCTTCATCTGAAGAATCATGTGTTAGTGCATCACTCCTTTCAGATGGTAGATTCTATAATAAATCCAAAACCTCTTGAAGGATGAGCTTCTTTTTTCCAGACAATTCTGAGAAGGGAAACAATTATAGCATCATGAAAACCTCCTGTTACTATCAAATCTCAGTATCACACAAAAAATAATTAAAATGTTAATTTTTCAATAAAGAAGATATATTTTATTTAATTGTGAGCCAAAATAAACCCCCAAGGATTCAAATTTGAAAATTTTTTTGAAAACGTTGAAAAAAAAAAAAAACCCGATAAAAAGGTAAAATGAATAATTTATACTAAAGAGAAATGTCAAAAAAGCATAACTCTATTACACTTTAGTAATGACGCTACAACATACCGAAAAACAATAATGAACAACACGGTCGAAAAATGAATACTGAGTCCTTTTTCTAACATCCAGTGGCGGTAATTATAAGAACCATAATGTTATTCAACTATAAAATTAATTATATACACTGTTCACTTAAAATAGATAGTCAAATCATTTTCTAAAATCTTAACGTTATAAGACACCTTTTAACTACTTTTGCGGAACAAAAATGACAAGCTTGGCAAACTTTCTCAAAGTGGCAGCTGAAAACGCAACTTCAATTTTAAAACTATTCCCCGTTAAAATACTCCTCATAGAACCCGTACTGCTATGCATTCTGGAAGAGTGGAATTAAAAGAGTATTCCTGCTAAGTATCGTCAGAATATTCGTAAAAACGGTTATTCTATGTAATTTTAAAGTGGGTGGAACTTATTACAATCAGTAGATAAGAGGGTAAATTCATACACTTATGAGTCAATTAATTAATTGAAAGTAGATAATACAATTACAAAAATTGAAATAGTCATTTTTTACAAATATTACTTTTCGCTTTAAGCAGCAATACACCAACTGACTTCCTTAACACAATTAAGTGCCAAACTAAAATTGCGGAGCTCATCTCATATGGCTCGACTGCGGCCTTACATTGAGTTCCAAGTCATGTTGGGGTCCCCGGCAATGAAAGAGCCGACCAAAAAGCCCAGCAGGGAGCCGAGTCGATTGAACCGTAAGTCCTTTTGACCCTCAGAAGAGCAAAGAGCATTATCTTCACATACATTGCCAAATATACTGTCATGACCCAAAAAACGAAGAATTTTGGAAAGCCATGGGAAACTCAACTCTGGCCACTGTGGGCCCAATCCCGAGGGACCTGGAGAGAGCCGAGGCTGTTGCCCACTTTCGCCTAACTACCGGACATGACTTTTTGGGTGTATACCTCCACTGGCTTGGCGTGGCTGTTAATAAGGCCTGCCCAATCTGCTGTCATGCCAAAATGCATGGCGACCACCTGCTCCAATGCACTGGACACTATGAATACCCGGGTGACGACATCGTCAATCGGTACTGGGAGGCTCGGCGTCAAATGGTCAAGAAACCACACAAGCGTGGACGTTGGATAAATAAATAAAAATACAAATATTACTATTAAAGGTGTTTGTATTTTCGAGTTTAAATTTTAAGGCACTATGCCATCGGATAAAATTTAGTCAAGATTAAATAAAAGTAGTATTAAAAGTCAAGAATGATTTAAAAAAAAAATAACATTACAATAGTTTGTTATATGCCATAAATAAAGTGTATATATATTACAGTAGATTAATATTATTTTGAAATAATTTGTAATTTTATTCATCTAAGTGACACATTTATGCGGTTATAATAACATTTTTAAAGTAAAAAAGTTTTTCATGCCTAGTGCGGTTTGACATAGCCATCTATTTTACTTCTTTGAACGCATTAACATAACAAGATCAGTGATAAATAGTAGGAAAAAATGGTCAATCAATGCTGTAAAAATTATGAAAATAAAATTATTTTCTACGTAAATGATTTGTTTTATTATGGGCCTTCTATATTTTTATAAATCTATTTAAAGGTAGTTTTATTTAAATGCATGTTATATGAATTGTGTATATTTATTTACATTCGACTATTTTAATATTGAAGAATGAGTTTCATAAGACCAATTGATGGAAGAAAATATTTTTAAAAAAAATCACTTTCTTTTCTTTTCTTTTTTTTTAAAAAAAAGAAAGAAGAACGGCAACTATTAAAAACTATTTATCTAAAGGAATAGTCCTCCCCATCTAACGTTTTTGCACATGAATATGTATTTTACTAATAATACCCTTCATCACCATCATCTATGGCAATGCTTTTTGAACCAGATGTTATTTCCAGTTCAGACTCCGAAACAAGCATTTTTTACCGGGTGAGTTGTTAGCCTCACG
>BMAV01027030.1:89314-108688 GCA_019973955.1 Trichonephila inaurata madagascariensis
AGTAAATTAATGAAATCGTTTCTAATTACAGTACAGAGTATACATTATTGTATGGACTGTTTTTAGCTTGTTCCATTATCATCTTTTTCATAGCTTATCGCTTTACTATCTTCAACTTTTATACATTCTTTTTCTTTGTTGAGTCACTGTCATTGTACAGGAACAGCAAAGGCTTTCTTCGAGCTTAAATCATTGCAAAATCATTAATAGCATCATTGTAATCAATTTCCATGGTACTGTCATTTTGAGTGCATAGCGACATCAAATTATTAAGCTTTCCATTTTTCATAATAGATCTCATTTCAGTCTTTACTCTCTTAAAGGCAGAAATGCTTCTCTCATGACTTGATAGGCAGTGGTACGTTCACCCCCTTTTTTTTGCCCTCGAATTCTTTAGCTTTCTAGGCGTTTGCCTAGTGTGCCTAAGCAGAAGCGCGGCCCTGCAATCCTTCAATATAATCCCCAAGGGCAGAATGCCTTTCTATACTCTCGGACGCTGGGTGCCTATTTTAATCGCCTTTTATGGCATGCTCGAGGGTTACATTGGGACTTCTTTCATACAACGTTACTTTACAGTTTACTGGTACTCGTTCCACTTTTAAATTTCGGAAGAAAATAATAAGATTTATAAATATAATACACAATATATAATAAATCATTCTATTAAAATACAATAAGTAATTGAAATTTTTAAGGATAAAGTCGAAATTATCAATTTATTATTACTTCCTTTTTAAATTTTTTTTTATTTCTAAAGGGCTGAGGATTGGTGTTTTACCGTTGCAGACTTAGTACATTCTCCGGAAGCTGGTGTCTCTTTTTAGAGGGTCAACACAGAGGCGGATACCAATCGCCGCAGGTAATTTTGAGGCCCAGTTTCCTCCCTAGAAGGAGGCACCTGAGCTCTGACGATGCGAACCAGTACTAGGATTTAATTTTGCCGAGAGTACCCAAGCCAATCAGACACTCTAAGGATCTTTTACATGCCGTATAATCATACGACATGGCCGCTGCCGATTTTCTGCTTCAAGAAAATCCATCGACTTGGGCCGGGGTGGAACCAGCAACCTTAGATGCAGAAGGCCAGCGACAAACCAACCACACCACCCAGCCGGCCTTATTACTTCCTTGATATGTTAAAAATATTGTTTGAATTTAAAATAGATATTCTAATCAGAAGAATGATAGCTGTTTTAATTATTATAAAGTTAGATACCCGCGTTTCAGTTAATTTTTCAATATAAAATATTCAAAGTATTGATCTCGATTTCTGACAGAATTTTCTTTACCCTTTTTGGGATATTGTTGCTTAGGAATTAATTGAATTGAAAGTACTCTAGTTCAAATATATTCGATAAAAATCAATGTTTCTGCAACAAGCTCATACTCTTATAAAACATTTGCATACTCCTGGAGATATGTGAACAAATATTTGAAAATCACTGCTCTAAGGTTGGTATAAAGTAACGATAAAGAAAAAGGAACTAAAATAAGGTAAGATTTGATAATTTAAGTAAAGAGTAGGACTCAAACTTGGTACTCGGTTATAAAATAAAAATATGCCATTATCGAAGCAAGTTTGAATGAAAACATGTATATATCTATACGTGTTTCCATTTATAATATTGTGCCCTAGAAATTTTGAAAGTTTAAATTTATGTATAAGTTATTTCTTATTTTGAAAAGATGAAACACTGGACAAATCATTATCGAGAAAAAATGAGCTTAATTTCAAACACAAAAAGTAATATAAAATAAATTCAAAGTCAATTCCTACTCTGTTAGAAAAACTTACTGGTGCCATCTGTTGCAGATAAATCTAACTTCGTCAGAAATAATGCAGAATAAATTTAAAATTAAAGAATAAAATTTAATTAATGAATTAATATTTGAAAAACCTGTATTAACATCAAGTATCATCCACTACAAGTTTTTAAAAAATGTGTTTGAACTTCAGTGGATGAATAAAAAGTATTTTAATAATGATTGAAAATTTGAACAAGATATGTATATATATATATATATAGTATAATAAAATAAAATAAGATACCAAGTGAAAAAGTTGTTTAACCTACGAGGCCAAAATATATAGGGAAAAGAGAATGAACTAATAGTTGGAATTGAAAAATTATAAAATTTTAAAAGATGCTATTTTACTTATAAAGACAAATTATGGCATCACAGTTCAGGATTGTTTATCTCTTCAAAAAAGTGCTTAGAGTTTGTGGAGTCCTTTCTTTTCACTTTAACCAAAGACAGCCTTAAGCTCTACAAAGTACAAACTTAAGCCGTCGTAATTCTAACAGGATTGTAAGCTTTACTTCTATTGAAGTCAACAGAGCTGGACAGCTGTGCCAATATCTCAGTTACTACACTTCCCAAATTCCGATATAATAAAGTTTAACGAGCAATCATTACAGTTATGACGTCATTCTTATAACAGTCAATATTTCGAGCGATCGAAGACAAAATCAATTGTTCCCATGACAGACCTAAATTATATATTTGTTTTCACAAAATTTCACCTGTACCACTGTTAATAGGGCCATGCAACCCATCTTCTTGAAAAAACAACAATAATAACCACAAATATAAATAGAACAGACAAAGGTAGGAAAGTAGTTCAAATAAGTCTTCGACGTAGACATGTACACAAAGCCTAAAAAGTTAATAAACTGCATGGGAGTGATCGATAAATTTCATGTAATAAGACATAAGAGACAATTCCTTGGGCACTTTTTATTATTTAGTTGATGATATTCCTTTTTTTATTATGATTCGATATGTTTTATGCGTGTTTAGATCTTTCGATATATGATATAATGACTTAGGATCTAAAGGTCTATAAATACGAAGGATTGAAAACAACGAAACATTATTATGTATTGAAATTGGATTCAGAAAAGAAAGAACAAAAATATTAAAAACTGCTTAAAAAAAAACTTAATACCTTCAATGAAATTGAGTTTATTTTTCTTTGAAATGAAATGTGTTTACATTTTTTTTTATTTACTTGAATTTAATCATAGTTAAATTATTTTTATCGAAGATAAATAAACAATAACAAAAATTCTGACGAACCACAGTAACTTTAAGATATTAACATTTGTTATTTCTGCCCACTGTGTTTTCAATACGCTTCAAGAGTAAACTGTCTCATACAGTATTACGGATATTCCATTGGAAATTCAATGGGCTTAATTCATGGTTATCACGTGATAAACTCAATCACGTGTTCTTCCCTAAATTCAGAGCTTCCAGTAGTCTTGAACTTGTTGTTATACTTGTACAATTTAGATAAAATTTTGAATTTTATAATTGGATAAAGGTATTGAAATACTAAGATTCTTCAATTCTTTTTTGAAGAACATAGATGAAAGAATACATTTTATATAAAATGTATTCTGTTCACATATGTGAGTTTTTATTGTTTACAAACATGTACTTTTCAAAAGGAGGTTTATGCAAAAAGTGAAAGTTTGCAACAGCGAAGCACATGATTGCATTCATCATGCGACTTTGTTGTCACATGATTTTAGCTCATTGCAATTGCATTGATATATAAAATGTTTTTCAGAAAAAATAAATGTATAAGTCTCATCATATATCAAGACTGTTATTTAATTCTTTCAAAACTCATAGATATCTTTCCGTATTCTAATACCGGTTTTAAATCATCTGGGGAAGCTAAGAATGTGGTACGGGTCTCTTGTTAAAGTATAAAATATTTTGCATATTCAAACAATAATTTACTAGTAGAATTTCAATCAGTTTGTTTTGTATTAGTGATTATTTCAACAAAACATAATTGCTTAACTCCAGCGTGTTGTTGCTGTTTCTTATCCCACTTGATCGACAGAAACATCTAGATCAAGTCCATGAACCCATGCGTTTTTAAACAATGAAGAACTGTAGCAGGACTTGAGAGCAGCTGGCGCTTGTAGCATCCAATACACATCAAGATGTGGACTGGAGCAGTTTAGATCACATTGCAATTCGGACAAGAAGGGTAAACTTTAAGATCCACCACATGCCGTTGAGCTCGAGTATGTCCCCTGAGAAGTTTAGCAAGAGTAGTTTTATCTCACCTACTTCTTGTCCCAAGCAAAGCCAGGACGGTTTCTTTCATATCACTCATGTACGGGGGTCTTCCTCCAGGAGGAACTGAAATCTTGTTTGACCCGGGTAGCAATTTCTGAAAAAGTTAGGCAGCCACCATGCGTAGGGTCTTTATGGCTGCCTTCACAGGCTAAGCCATCTGCAATCTCATTCCCGCAAACATTCACGTGAGACGGTATCCACTGAAAAAAGATCTTAACCTTGGCTCTCAAGTTATTTAAAAGCTGAACAATACTCGTTAACGTACTGTCACCATGCCTCCACCATTCAGATAGATGCTGAATAGAGCTTCGGCTATCACTCAATATCCAAATATCTGTATTGACACTCCCTGTAAAACAAAATTCGAAAGCCTCCTCAATAGCTAAGAGTTCTGCCAAAAAAACTGAGTAGTAGTCAGGATTTCTCTTGCAGATCCTAATACCATTCCCCTTTTTGATGAAAATTCCACTACCCGAGACAGCGCCTACACCCATGCTGCCATCAGTATAGATCTGTGTTAATTCCAGCGAACATTGTGCAAGAAAACTCAGTCTTAAGTTTCCAAGTAGGTTGGTTTTTGACTGTGCATGTGTCTCGGGGGAATATTCCTACTTCAAGACGCGATTACTATAGATTTTGTATACGTGAACTATTCTTGACATTGCCACTTTGTTCAATGTTAATTTGAAGCAATTGATGAGGCTCAATACACCCAGATTTTGCGTATTTACTCCCTTGTTAAAACGAATGCAAACCGAATTGTAATCGACTCTTTTCCATTCGCTTTCATTTTCACCATTCATAAATATATCATATTCATTTATCATTCTGTACAAATACTACTCTTATTTCTAATTATTTTACTTATTAATTATAAGTTCCAATGCTTCCTTTTTTTATTAGTAATTCTAAAGATATTAGAGTAAAGTTATCATAGGACCATATATTACATTATTTATGCAAACTACCGTATTTACTCGAATTTAAATGGCACTATTTTTCCTGTGTTAATGCTACTGAAAATCGGGTGTGGCTTAGAATCGGGGGCAAACCATTTGTTGGATGAGGGAAATTGATTTTCCACCCTTTTAAAAGGAAAAATGAAATCATTCATTCTGGCCACTTGTATTGATGACTCATCCCATTCCGCAATTTATGTTCAGTATTCAGTGCATCCTAAACATCATTATTTGCTCGTATTTAGGAAATATTTTGTATACGCTTTCTTATAACCAACTAAACATCAAAAATATCAGTAATAGCAACAAGATGAATTTACTATAGCGCAAGTATGAAAAGGGAGGTAATTTTATTCACAAAAAAAAAAACGGAAACAGAGCAGCGGCTACTGAAAATTTGACAGGTATGAAACAAATATACGTCGATGGCGTAACCAAATGATATAATTTTGTTCATAAATGTTCTACAGTCTTTAATAATTCTTTTACATTCTTCAAAAAAAAAAAAACATTCTTTAAAAAAAAATATTGGGTAACAAATGCATTGAAAGACATAAAAGACGAAACCATGTGCGAAAATGGCGATGCCTGCCCCAATTCCGAAGACAGCTGCAACAAAGGGAGTGACGAATCATTTTCGAAACATGCTACTGACGGTTAGAGTAATTATTGGTTCATGTTTATATTTGAAAGTTTTTAATACTGGTGAAATAAATTAATTATTTATTTCTTATTATTTCTCATTAAATTTTTTTAAAAAAATTTCTTAAGTATTGGATATTGATGATGAACCTTTTACACATTTTCTTATTTTTTTCACAAAAACATGCTGAGAATTCAGGGTGCGGTTTAGAATCGATGGCGGCTTTGATTCGAGTAAATATGGTATTTACTGTTTTTTACAGATTTTGTCTTTATTTTTTTCCTACTCTTATTATTTCATTTTTATTTAATAATAGCACCAGGTATTTTTTAAATCAATGTTGTTACTTTCAAAACAAAGCAGATTGTCTCTTATTATTTTCCTGTTCGTGGCACGTCATAATAAGATAAAAATAAGTTAATAATTGTAAATTACGGCCTCTTAAGAGATGTCCATTTTCAAAATTGGAATTTTTAGCTATATTATTTTAAAATTTAGATTAAGGGATTTCAGGATGTAATGAATTCGGTTATATATATACGAACTCTCTGTAAAATTTTGTGCGCTATAAAATTTAGTTTTTTTTTGTCTGCGAGATTAATTTAATAATTTATAACTATTAAATTTGTAATGTCTTATAGTTTCATAACAATTACCAGAAATTGAACTGAAAAGTATTGAGTAAAAATATAATTCACCAAAAATAACAACATTTATCATCCTAAGATATTATTAAGGTAAATAACTCAGAAATTTTAAATTCAATTGTACGATGTTTGAAATTCAGGTTTATTTCGTGATGGGAAATAAGTTATATTAAAAGAAAACTTCCTTTTTTTCAGAAGTTAATCTATAAACTTACCTGTATCTTAATTTAATCTCTTTCGAAAAATCAGCAGATATTAGATTTGCGTGTCCTGCTAAACTGAAACTGGCAAAAAATAATGAGTATCTCATTCTTTTTCAATTAATTTTACTTCTGAAGAGGAATTGATTGAATGGGATATAGCCATTAATTATATATACAACTTAAAAAATTCCTTACACATAAAAGAAATAGAATTTTTTCTTGAAATGAGTGCAATGTCACATTTAGTGTTAAACAATTTTTTGAAGGAGATACGGAATAGCAGTTGACTTGTGTGTGGATCGCAGTTAATCCAATACAATGTTAAGCAGAAAATAAATATTTTTTTAACAAAACCATTTGCATTTTATTGCTTTGTCTTTTTTAAAAATTGTTGTTATTGTTTGCCAATAAGCAAATAGCACTGATTTCTATCCCGAGAGCATCGTTAAATCTTATGCGTATGAAAAAACAAACCAACTGTTACTGAAGATTTTTTTTAAAAAACAGATGAAAATCTGCTTAATACAACTTAATTTTTTTAAAAACTTTCTAAGCAACTTATTGATCAGTTGGGGAGCTGTACTGATGGTTATATTTTAAAGCGGGTATTGTATACAGTGTTATTAAATTTAACGTTGTATCCTATGTAATATTCCTCAGATGAATTTAAATTTTCAAATTTTTAACTAAATAAATTATTGTTAAATTTTCAGAAGTACTTTTTTTAATTTTACTTTTTAATCAAACCTTATGATCCGAAGTCCCACATCGCCCAACTTCCACAAGTAAAAAAGGGGAATAATTTCTTTTATTATCCCTATTATTCCTCTTATTCTTCAATGTTCTACTTCTTACGTACAATTTATGTTTATGTTATGACATTATTCGTACATGTCCATAACAATTAAACTGCAATCTTCCATTTTTTTTCGATGGCGCACATTAAAAATCAAGTCAATAATAAATTTTTTTGTAAGATTTCTAATGACAAGCTTTGGAAATAAATAGTATGTAGGTGAAAATGTCAACTTCAGGTGCCTCAGTGTACTCTGAATATTTTGCTGCCAGGAAAACATAAACAGATAAGTTGACCCAAACTTACAATTGATTATGATTATATTCAGCTGGGTCAACTAAATTTTGTGGGGGTTTGTTGGAAAGTACACATGTAATTAAAAAAAAAACTGAACGTGTTTTTCTTTCATGGAATGACGAGAACACAAACATTATTGCCAATTTTACGATTGCTTGATTCTATTTTTTCGCAATTTATGAATAACATAATTTCATTGATGATATTTTTATCCATGAAATGAGTATAATAAATAAGTTAACTCAATATTCTGTGTTTGGTGTTTGAATAATACGAAACTTAAGCAAAAATCGCTGTTAAGCATTTCTGTTCGTTCTTCTTACTAATCTTCTGGGGCATATTCTTTCGAAAATGTTATATGATTATGAAACCGCTTTCTGTAAGGGAACTGCGGTTTGTGTTATTGAGGGATTCTATTTAAAGTCAAGTGAAGAGGAAAGTAGAGATGCTGGGGATAGGTATCATAAGGAGACTGCGAAGTTGGAGAGGTGTTGTTGTTGAGCGTTTTATCCTGGGATACATACGAAACACGAGAGATAGAGAACGGAAACATATAATACACAATCACAGAAGAATGTAGACTTTATTGCAAACAAACAATGATCTCAGCATAGAACAGAAAAGGTGCGCTGCTTTTCATTTGAGACGGGAATCCATTTCAGGCGAATTCCGACTTCTTTTCCCGAAGATACGTCCATGCTTTATTCGGGATTCGAACCCGAGTCCACTCGATTACAAGCCGAGTGTCATAACCACCATACTGGCTGGGCGGCTGGAGAGGTGTTAATAGTTGAAATTGCAGGGGTTCAAGGAAAAAGGATCCAACGGGCTATTCTAGAACGCTTGTTATTGCTGAGGATCTGCTACTCACGATAAGTACTAAATTTATTATTATAGATATTTAAACTAATATTTAACCTGATCCCTCCTATAGCTAAGGTCGCTTAGATAGGGATTTGAAAGTCATAATAAAATAGTTTATTTTAAGATTTTCTTCTATTTCCGTGGAAGAGGGTTCGCGACGCATGCTCATGTTAATTTATAGAACAGGGGTCGGCAACCTATGGCACGCGTGCCACATGTGGCACGCGGTACAATTCTCTGTGGCACTCTGCACTACTCTAAAAATGGGGCCATGGGTAGCCTAGTAGTTAGAGCATCAGACTCCAGACCGGAAGTCCTGGGTTCTTGTGGGCTGAATCACGAGTACAGGGGACCGGAGAATATTTCCCTCCCCTTCAGTTCCATGCCTAAATTGTGGAGGTGTCACCATCTATCGTCCCTTCGGGGAATTTCGCCGAGCTAATTCGTACTGTCACCTATATGGTGCTCAAGGCGAAGGCCAACAACAGACGTACTTCTAGCCCATTGCCACGATGAATTTCGTGGGCCTCGATCTGACTATGTAAGACAGGTGGCATTAGAAACAACAACAACAGTAACAGCAACTTTACAAATTGGTCAATTTTTGAGTGAATGAAAGTTGATAAATTTTGTAATGGCCCTTATTTAATAACCATCTTCAGAATTATGGACACTCACGGAATTATGAAAAAATCTGAAAATAACTCAAAAGATAAATTTACAGCTATTACGTAAAATATTGAATGTTATTGCTGGAGAGATTAAATTCTTCTTAAAGAGAAAATTGCATGTACTCGGCTTTCCTCTTTGATGTCTACATATTTAAATAAAAATTCTTTCTTCATGTGAAACATATTTCGAGTTCGCAAGGAAATTATTTAACAACTGAATGTTCAGAATCGTGTCTAATTGAATGTCACATATTATACCTCTGATTTTGCGATATGAAAGTAAAACAATACAAGCACTAAGCTCGCATTAAAATTTTTAATTATCTTTTTATTTAACTATAATGAAGGGAAACACACTTATATTTTATGCGATCTATTTCTTATTTCAATAAATATGTTTAAAAATACATAATATATGTACATTTTAAATTTTTTTAAAATTTTGTTAAAGAAATAGGTTTATTTTATGTTGTTTATTTGAATATTAAGAAACATCTTTAAAAATGATGCAAAATTAATACAGGATAAAGCAGTAAATCTCTAAATAATTGACCTCTATTCTCTAACTCTGCATGCATTATCACGGGTATCGAATTGTTTCGAATATTTCCTACAGTGTGGTACCTTGAATCATATTGGTAGATTGGCTTGGCAAGCCATAGTTAAAAGGTTGCTGACCTCTGTTGCAGAAGGTTTCTGTTTACCTCCCCCCTCCCCGCGCACTCATTTCACAAGTTCGTTTAATTCAACTGTTATTCGTAAACTTCGTTAATTAAAGTCATGATTAGTTGATAAGATTTACACTTCAGCTTACCTCCTGTTGTCCATTTTTACATTAGATTATTGTAAGGTTAACCCTCTTACATGATTAAGGTAAATCAGTTCTCTCCAATACGTGACTCTACTTACTTGGAATTTTGAGATCCGAACACTTTATTTTTGATTTAGAATCTCAATACTCTACCAGATAGGATATCACGCTTTTTTCTTTTAAGCAAAACAAAGCAAAGTATCTTAGTATAATGGGCTCGTCACTGTTGTAATAAATAAATAAAAAAAAACATTATCTAATCAAATTTTATTCTTGAAAAAGAGCGATAGGAAGTTTTCACGTGCTGAGAGGTGTGATTTTATATTCATTTTATGATGCCTTTCACGTGTTGACGCTCTTACAAAATCTTTTAATGAAACAATAATATATCAAACTTTGAATTAATATAGAACTTTTTTAATTCCTTCAATTAGTTCACTCTCTCCCGATATATATATATATATATATATACATATCTTGTTCAAATTTTCAATCGCAAATAAAATACTTTTTATTCATCCACTGAAGTTCAAATACATTTTTTAAAACTTGTAGTGGGTAACACTTGATGTTAATACAGTTTTTCAAATATTAATTCATTAATTAAATTTTATTTTTTAATTTTAAATTTATACGAAGGTTGGGGCATAAGTCATGGCAACTATTTTTTTTCCTTGTAGATATGTGAACGGATCACCAACGTATATGTGTCGAGTGGAAGTTCTGCAGGCATAGTGCGTATGCAGAACAACATATGGCTCTGTGATAGCTGGTAGTAGCTCAGCGAGAGCTGTGAAATCAGTTAGTTGGTGAGTATTGTGCGAGATGGAAGTAACCCTTTTTGAGTAGCTTGTTTACATCAAAATAGCCATTCTCCGAGGGAGAAATGAGATGGAATGTCACAGTGAATTAGTGGAAGCCCTTGGGAATAATGTCCTACCATACAGTACAATAGCGCGGTAGGTAAGAAAGTTTCAGCAAGGACGTGTGTCAATCTGTGATGAGCAACGTACGGGATGATTCACACATAGTGCGGCAAATGCTGAGGCTGATGGTATTCAGCGCTTCCCACATCGTTGGCAGTGTGTGGTGACAGAAGCAGGGGACTACATTGAAGGTCTTTAGGCCCAGGTTTATCATGTCAACTTTATGTGTACTGTGCTGTCATTCTTTTGCACCATGAAGGCCATATTGCCCTGTATATATATACTACCGTAATAAATTAGTGTGTTACGATATTTCAGTGCTATTCATTACCCACACATGTAATTAACACCTTATCCTTTCGTCTGTATATGTCACATTTTCCAACCCGACTGGTATCTTCAAGAAAAAAAATAGTTGTCATGACTTTTACCCCAACCCACGTATATTCTGCGTTATTTCGGACGAAGTTAGATTCAACTGCAACGGATGTCACCAGTAAGTTTTCTAATTGACTTCAATTTTTTTTTAATATTATTTATTTTCTTAATAAATAATGTTCACTTTCTCGATGTTATAGACAAATTAAAGGGGAGAACAAAGCTTCGAACCAAAACATTTAAATTACCTTTGAGTTAAAATTTGATTATTGTTTTCGTAACTAAAGTAATCGCTATTCATATTAAAAATCTAGATTAAGAAGATTGTGTGTCAACAGTGAATTTTATTTATTAAATAAATTTATAATCTATTAATAGTGAACGAAATCTAGCAAAAGAAGCTGTAATCAGTAAAATATAATTGTGTTTAAATTATAGGAAAGTTCATTTAAACTAGAAAGATAGGAAACAAAATTAAGTTTAAATTGAAGCCAATTTTTTAATAAAATTGAAGAAATCTGGAGAAAGATAAAGCTCGAAGGAGATTAAACAATTAAATTTTGAATAGAATATGATTTAAGCCCTATAAAAATGTATTAATTTTAATCCTTCTTTTTTTCACCGATTTTCGATACCTTCAATTTTAATTAGATTAAGTTAATTAAATGCTGTATGTGACATGTGTGTGTTTTCCCACTACGCAGCTGCTAAATCAGCTTCTAAATGTAGATAGCATAACACCGTTCATACCCACATATGACCCCCTAAATATTGCGGGGTCCTTTCATCTGAGATCACACCGACAACCGATGGTCGTGCGAAAAACCCAACGGCTGGACTCCTCACCTACGAGCCGGAATCCCGAGTTTTTTAGAGATGTTGGAAGTGACCTTTTTGTTGTTTCAAATGGACTTCCCTTCCAGTCTATGGTTATGGGGTGGAGGAGGAATACTTATATGGGGCCAAAAAAGGAATATTTTTTTCAGTTTCCTTCTTTTTAACAGCCCCCAATGAACGGAGCCAAGCATACTTATCACCAAAGATAGGTTGTTAAAAAAAATTTTCTCTAATAAGTCAAATGAATTTCTTTTCATAAATATCAAACCCACTTCTAAAAATATTTTAATATACTATTGAAATAATTACTGGCCCATTTAAGGTCTAAATAACAGTAAAAAAATAATTATCTGAAGGGAACTTGTTAATTTCTAGTGTGATACACCAAGATATCATTCAGCTGATTAATATTAAAAAATAAGTCCAGGAAATATTTAAATATAAAAGAAAAGTAAATATTCTGAGATAAATATTATTCAAATATGCATAATTATATTTTCCGTGTGTTACTGAACAACATATTAACATTTCAGTCGATAATTTGAAATATCTGTGTGAAATATTTATCAAGTTTCAATATCTTTTTAATTTATTTAGATGAGGGCTACTACTAATAATTCAGAAATTCCGAATCAAATGAAGAGTCTTATGAAAGATGTAATTTAAGTTTTTCTTATGCATTATTTATATACCTGATGGTATGCACGAAATGGTTCTGTGATTCTATAATTTGCTTTAAAAGTCCAAAAGATTTTAGATTTAATTTTTTAATATCATCGGAAATTTTAAACACATAACATAGAAAGCAAAAAGTTCGTTAAAAAGGAATTGTTCAACCCAATAAAAAATTGCCAGTTTCGATGATAAAAAATACATTGATAATCATTAATAGTTAATTCATTTCATCTCAAAGAAACATGATCTCTGACAATGGTTTCTGGATCTGACATAACGGAACAAATTTTTCGGACTGCAAAGAAAAGGTCTGATATGTTGAGTTGTTCCTCAGATACAATGGTATCTGCAGGCTTTATATGGAATGAAAATAGAGAAAGAGAAAAAAAAAAAATTTAAAAAAATACAAAAAAAAAAAAAAAAAAAGCAATTTACTGAAATATAAAAAAATACTTGGCCTAAAAATGAAGAAATAATTTAAATATTTCAAGTCAAAAAGACGTCATTACAACTTCCTTAAAATTTTGTTGTTGATTATGCCCCCTGATCGACAGTAACATTAGATTAAGGTCCACGAAATTCAGTGCGGCTAAGGGTTAATTTTTTCACGCCTGTCGTTAACTTTAGCTTTGAGCAACTTGAAGGTGATAGTACGATTTTGCTCGGTTACATCCCAGTTTTGAGGAAGAGCATCCTGAGGGTGGTTAGGGCCCTCCCACCTCCCGTGGGGACTTGCGGCTCGACGGCTATTTAGAGTACCTCCATGCCGCGAAGACACTATACATTTACAAACATCCATGCCTTCCCCGGGATTCGAACCCATGCCCTGCGGCACTGCAGTCAGCGTCACTAACCACTATACCGGATGGGCGGCTATTAAAACTCTAAATTTTTTCGGCCTATCTTTAGTTATTTCTCATCAATTTCTAACTAACCATAAGTAAAGACATTATATCGATAAATAATAAATTAAATTTGTATAAAAATCTTTAATTTTTATGTAAATTTAACTTTAATTCAATAAGAACAATATTTTTAGAAAATAAAATTCCTTTTTACAGTAAGAGATATGAACTTTGGCACAAACACACACACACACACATGTTTTCTTCTATACTTATTAGAAATCGCTAACAAAATATTTGAACAAAATACATTTAGAATAGTACAAGCATCAAACATTACTTTTGTTTGATGTTTTAAAATCGAAATGAAACGATGTTTTGGCTTAAAACTATACCTAATCCTATTATGTATCGGAAGTTATTTCAATATTATATTAAAAGCGGAAAAATGATAAACACAGTACTAATCTGCATTAAATGAGAAGTACATTAAGAGGCATAGTAAATAGAAATGGGAAAAATTCAAAGACATTTAATGTAGTATGCTATAGAGTTAAAAGCATTTTTTACTAAAGATAAAACATTAAATAGGAATTTAAGTGTTTGTCATTTTATGTTTAATAAGTAATACTAGGTGTAAATAATTATTTTAGTTTATATATATATATATATATATATATATATATATATATATATATATGTTATATTTTTAAAATGTTGTGTGGGAGGCTATATTTAAATTTATCGTATTTAAACTCTAGATAATTATTTTCGTGCTGCTTTGTATTCTATCTTTAAAACAAAAGTACACAAATAGTACTTATTTTCATTTAGAACACAGAAAAATACTACTCAATTTCTCTGTGGGTATAAAATTGAGTATGTAAATAGATTTTTGAATGCATTCATGCACAGTAAAAAATCAACTGAAAATAAATTATTCGTATTTCTTGTAAACATAATTAATGAAATTGTCAAGTGGATGATGTTCTTTTTGAAATAATTGATTAATCTTATTAGAATTTTTAAAAAAAGAATTTACTTGTACCTTGTACGTTAAGAAGATAATTCTTATAGATATGTGTAATTTTAATAAAAAATGTTTGTTTTCATTACTGAAAATGCAAATAAAAATATATTTCAATAATTGCATCTTACAGGAACTAATGAATTAATTATTTTAACCCTTAACTTCCCAATTTTTTAAATTTCTATGAAAAAATTATATCAGCTAGCTCTCAAGTAATAATAAAAGAGACAAATATATATAAAAAAAGTTAAGAAGTTTTAAATTGAATTTCAATCATTTTATTGTCTGTTGCAGAAGTGCAACATTGCGCAGTAGTGCTGTAAGTTACAAAAAAAATTTTTATATGAGGATTTTATTACTCATTGCTATAAATTGCTTTAGCCTTACATACAGTGAAAATTTTTAAAACAGTTATTCATTTTGTTGTAACAAAGTCCTACTTAACACTTTTCGCATTCAAAATGCATAATTTCTCTTGGGAGCGTGTCATCTCCATGGAATTCTATTACTTCTTCATTCAATGAAATGTTTTGAATTTTCCATAAAAAATTCTTTCACAATGCTTTATTATTCTTAAAAGCTAAATTTAAAAAAGTTTCTCTGACTAAAATATTTTTATCTTATTTATTTTCATCATCGGATTTTTTAATATTCTGAATTGTATTTTATGAACCAATACTATTTTTCCAGTCGCTATCCGAATCTACCTCAAATGATACACAATCATGTAAAAATCAACATCATCATCAGAATATTCATCCTCACTTAATTCACCCGAATTATTCATATATCTATCAATTTCTTCTTGGGTTAGTATACGCGTTTTAGCCATGTCAAAATGATAACCAATGTCCAATATTGCAGACCTGCAACATATAATTAAAATCAAATTTCTTTCAAACTTTTTCCATTAGAAAATCAAAATTACTTTTAAATGAACATAAAATGTTTAAATTTTTTACCTGGTAATTTATTTCTTCAATAAACAAGAGGAAGCATAAAATATAACGGATTCTTTTTATAGCAAAAACACAGTTCTTAAGACATCAGAGATCTTTATAATTGTTGTGATTTTTCTGGAAAAAATGTACTTCTCCATCTAGTGACAAATTAGCATGTATTTCGTTGCAGTAATCTTTTTTTTTTTCAGATAAGTGATTTGTAGGTAATTAAAAAAATATTGAGTCTGTTAAATTAAAATAAATCTTATGTTGCAGAAATGCAACAGTGGGAAGTTAAGGGTTAAACGAATTGAGGCTTTAAAACAAGTAACCTAACTCAGATTGTTTTTTGAAAAATTCAAAAAGGGAAGATATATATATATATATAAATATATTTCTTTGTATAACTGTGTACATTTTTTAAAAAAACACATCCATTGACAGCAGTTTAAAAACAAGTAATGTAAAAAAAAATTAAGTCAATTCCTACTTTGGATGAATAGAAAGTATTTTATTAACGATTGAAAATTTGAACAATATACATATATTTGTATAGGGAGAGAGCGAACTAATAGTAGGAATTGAAAAAAGAGCATGATTTGCCTGCATTGTTGTAAGAATGCACACCCGGTTTTGCTAGTTTGGCTGAAAAATAGGTTTTCGGCGCCAAATTTTGTCATTGTTTTAACAGTTACATTGTTACAACAATAGAGGCTAATCTAAGTTGGCATCGAAAACAAGTAATTAATTTAATTAATGATTTAGTATTTGAAAAAACTATATTAGCATCAAGTGTCATCTACTACAAGTTTAAAAAAATTTATTTGAATTTGAATGGATGAATAGAAAAGTATTTTGTTAACGATTGAAAATTTGAGCTATATATATATATTATGAACAAAATAACTATTAAATATAGTATGCCTACAGAGGCATTCCCAGAATTCAAATGTAATAATACACAATAGCTTAATAAATATAACTTTGGTACAGATAATAAAATCTTTTTTAATGATATTAAAAATCAGATTAGAAAATTGCAAAATAAATTTATTATAGTTTATGTTGATAAAGTGTCTGGAAATTTTGCCTTCATATGTAAATACTATTATAATTTAATGATCAACAAATATTTTGTTATTAATACAGCTTTTATTAAGTCATCAGTTTCTGATAGTGAAATAAATAATTGAATTTTGGCTTTTCATAAACAAATAAGAATTCAAATTAATAATAATTTTAAATTTCCACGTATATTTTTTTCTCCCAAATTTTATAAAGACCCAGTCAAATTTAGGACAGTTACAAATGGATTGAATACATATATCAGCAAACCAGGCAAAATTCTCCATGAAATATTACATGATACAATAAATAATCTTAAATCCACAGCCATTCTTAAAAATAGTTATTCACTTATTAAACAAATGAAAGATAAAAAGATTTATTCAGTCTATAGTTTAGATTTTGCAGATCTTTGTAACTCTATTAATACTGATGTTATGATTAATATACTTGTAACTTTACATGAAGATAATTTAATTAATGATGTTAATTATGATAGATTTAGTTCACTACTTAGGTTTGTACTTAAAGAGAACTATATATATCATAATGGTAACTATTATCTGCAGATTAAAGGTTTGCCACAAGGTTGCCCTGCGAGCAACTGTCTTTCCAATTTATATTGACATTATTTTGAAAATAGTTACATTAATAATTCTAAGTATTACATTTATCGTAAATAGATGACATAATTATTTTTGGCAAGCAAGTAAATTTTATACCTAACACTGATTTTTATCCACAATATCTTAATTTAATACATCAAATAGTAACAACAATGAAGAAAATTTTCTTGATATGCATATCAAATTAAAAGATAATGAAAGAGTTTCTAATATTTATATTAAAAGATAAGAATTTAATTTCAATATTATAAAAGTTCCTCATTGGGAGAGTAATGTACAAATTTCTATATTCAGAAATATTGTTATTAATTATATACAACGCAATAAATTTCTAGTGTCAAATAAATCAGAAATAATAAATAAATGTAAACATTTTACTAAATATTGCTTAAATCAGAAAAACCCAATTAATTTTATTAATAGTTATATGAATAAAGCTAATCGAAAGATTAAGGATTAAAAATTATTAGATTATTAATAGTTTATTACTATAATTTTACATATTTCCCAGTTATAGCTACCTCCATATTCTAATATTAGATAAAATTACTTATTATTATTTAATTCATATATACTGTAAGGTTTGAAAGAATAACGGTAGCGTTATCTTGGTTAATTTAAATATTGAATTTATTTACGTCACAACTATTGAATATTATTTACAGAATTATACATTGAAGTTATTTAACTTATTTAAAGATTGTTAGAGTCCAATATTTTTGTGAAAGGAGGAATCCTTTTGGCCATCACTCCCGATAAGTCCAAAGCATCTCTTCCTCATTCTCCGGTCAGAGAGGTTCGATTCCTCGGGGTCACAAAGGGGGTTGTGAGGTCAGCCACGCCTCAACCTTTTATCTATAGCTGTAAGATGCACGTGTGCATGTTGGTCCGATTCTTCGGGGGTCAAAAGAGGTCGCGAGATCGGCCTCCTAATGCCTGTATCACACGTATATTTTTCATGCAATTTTTTCGTCCAATTTTTGGCCGAATCTGAGGGGGAAGGGTTGCCGTAAACAAAACGACACGCTCTGACGTCAGCCGCGCTCTATCTCCACATTGAAAAATTACTCGCCGATTTTTCTGCTTCGGAAAATGAACATCCAAAATTATTTCTTTCATTTCGCTTGCGCAATTGTTGATGGGTGTAAACTAAAAATAGAGCACCATTCTATTTAAAATATTACACGCCGTTAAAATATTATACACCATTAAAATATTATACGGCATATCTGAAGTGTTAGACGAAACCGGAGCCGCCATCTTGTTTATGACGTAGAGCGCCGGAGAACCCCATTGGCTGGAATTTCAAGCAATTTTATTTGGAACAACTTTTTGAGCTCGCTAGCAAAAAATTGTTCTAAAGCGGTTGCTATGGCAACTGAGTAAAAATTGCACGAATTGAACGAAAAATTGCTTGAAACGTGTACGTGTGATACGGCCTTTAGCCTTTTCATCGACAGCTGCAAGATGCACGTGTGAAGGTCATGTCCACAAAAGACGCCGATCCCCGTTGGGAGATACGACGTTACAATACTCTAGTGTCTCTAAAGTTATGGTAATTTGTAACTCTCTTTTTAATTTTTATTTCTATTCTTTTTATACTTTTATTAAGTGCTACATTTCAGCCATTCACATGCTATGAATCTGCATTAGGGTCCAGAATCCGGCAATAACTTTTTTACTGCACTCAGATTTAGCTCGGGCTCTGCATTTTTAAATGCAATTTTTAAGTAAGTTACCTCTATCTTGTAATGGATTTAAATATTTCTATCCATTACTTTCAGTAGGTTTTTGCTCAGTATTATTTACATAAAGGGATAAGGTTGACTGGCCAAAAAACATGTTCAACTCCCCTTTTATATAAATTATTTTATATATTAGCTGAGTCCTAAGTCAGCAATGTTTATAATACTGCAGCAACCATTTTATAATTTTTAATCTCGGTTGCTCATTTGTCTTTCATTGTGTGATTTTACTACTGCCTATGTGTTTTTCGAATGTGATTGATGGATGTTTATCTCTTGTTTGTAGAGAATTAGACTATATATATATATATAGT
>BMAV01027030.1:119172-131938 GCA_019973955.1 Trichonephila inaurata madagascariensis
TCAAAGACAGTTTCTTTTAACATTAGGAGGATGGGTCTCAAACTAAACCATCCGAAATAGGCTTCATGTGGGTGATCTGTATGCACGTAAGCCAATGGTATGTATTCCATTGACAGCAAGACGCAATGCATCCTAAAGAAAGCGGGCTGCTGAACATCGAGATTGAAT
The DNA here is from genome assembly GCA_019973955.1 of Trichonephila inaurata madagascariensis. Lineage (NCBI taxonomy): Eukaryota > Metazoa > Arthropoda > Arachnida > Araneae > Nephilidae > Trichonephila > Trichonephila inaurata. The sequence goes on from BMAV01027030.1 coordinate 119,341, forward strand.
GCAAAGTGATAGGATTCAAATGGGGTTAACGGACGAGTCCCTATTCAGTTTAGAATATGACACCAAACGTGTTTCGGTAAGGCGAGAAAGGGGCACTCGAAATAATCCTATATTCGTTCAGGAAAGATCACATGACAGACGAAGTGGTTTGATAGTATGGGCTGGTATCAGCTTGTGACAGATCTATCCGCGATCCTTCAACTAATCCTCTTGGGAAATCTTTGGGCTATCAATTCGAGTTATTCACAACCAACCCTTCGGAAGAAGAAAATCGGGATATTCAAATTAACTTACTATATACAGCCGAAATTTTCTAGCTAGAAGAGAGAGTAGGAGAGGAGATAAACCCGAATCAGGTGAGATTGTTACTGACAGATCATATTTGAATTATTTTGATTAAAGGAGGAAGCTTTAAAGTGACGATTGTTCATTGGGATTAAATTGATATTAGATTAAATCGGGTGATAGATTAGATCCTATATAAAGTAAGGATCTAGTTTGATTGTCTCCTAATCTTTCATGTATTACCGTTCGTTGTTCCACTTTCGTGATTAGTACCGAGACATTCTCTTACTGTTATTTATTGAATTTGTATTGTTTTATTGTGTGATAAATAAATAGATTGATTGGATCATGGCGAGTGTTTCTTCCCTACCTCTCACATATCTAGGTGCCCAAGAGTGAGGTGATAGCCTCTCACAAGCTTAGGTGAACGTACTGACCTGCTTATACGGAATGGTAATTTGTCAACTGAAAACTATGTAGACGAGATCTTGAAGCCCTATGTCGTACCTTACGTTGCAGCCATTGGTGATTCTATTCTTTTAATGCAGGATATTGCCAGAAATCCTACAATTCGTCTCGTAAAGAGTTTTCAATAGCTGAAACAGTGGCGTACACAAGGGGGGGGTTCCTAGGGGTCCGGACCCCTCCAAAGCCCTTGATTTTTTTTCCCGATTGATTATAATTCTAAGAAAAAGCACAAAAATTTAATTAAGTATTTGTTATTAATGATTAATTTTATTAATTAATGCTAATTATTTATTGAATGATTAGTTTTTTACTGTTTTTTGTTCTCGAAAATCGAAAAATTCGAAAGGAGCATGATACAAGAATGGTGGACTTTCGACTCTGACCCCCCCCTCCCCCTACCTTGAAAAATTCCTGCGTCCGCTACTGATCTGAAACAATATAGTGTATGGTGGTATGTTTTCTTGACCTAAATCTTATTTAGCATGCTTAGGACTTATTTGGACGACACATTCAGTGAAATCACTGCCTTTGCTTAGTGTCTAGTACGTAGAGAAGGTACTACTTTAAGAGTGTAGCAGTATTCCTCAAAGTCTCACCGATAACCACATCTTATCTATGCTAAACAGGTGTGTGGCAGTCTTAGCAGTTCGGGGGCACTAAACACCATGATAAACATCTAATCTCCCTTGTACTCTCCACCTGTACTCTCTATTTTATGCCCCTGCATAACTATCGTTTAATGGTATCTTCCCTTTTGCGCTTACTCCCCTAATTTTTTGAGCAATGTATTTAGCGCGTATTAGCCCCTCAACATGCCGAGCCTGTGTTGGCGCCAGAACTCAAACATACTGCACATCTATTTCGAGTTCATTGTCATGTTCAATCAGCTTCGGCAAACACAATAAAAGACATATAAAATACACACAAAATAAATCGTACATGAAATAAATCACATAATGCACATAATAATATGTAATGCACATAAAATAAATCACATAATGCTCAAAATAACATGAAATGCACATAAAATAAATCTCACTTTATATGATTGACAAATATATACATATGACAGATTTTTACCCTTTATTAAGGTACTTTAAAATTTTATTTATTGTGCATTTTTATTTTGGGTATGTTTCCATACAAGAGCCTACCTGGTCGTAAAGAAAAAACGATGGAAACGTCAAATTAGTTTAAGGTATCCAACTACGTTCGGAACCGCGATATTGCAAAAGCGTTTAAATGGATAATATTTATGATATTTAGTTTTACTTAGATTAGAAAATGTATATAAAATTGTTTTAAGAATAGTATTACAATAAAAAAATTATTTAAGTACAATATTTTGACAAAAAATGAAAGTAGAATGACCCATTTTCAAAATATTCTCCTTTTGTGAAAAATGCTTCTATTATATACTAATATTTTGCCTGTCTATAGCTTAGATATCTATACAGAGGCTCAACTAGAATTTTTGAAGTATATAACTTAGAAATGGGTTTATCCATGTCTTATGACAACAGAGGGGAGAAACTTTAAGAAAAAAACGCCGATAATTATTTCAAATGATTGTAACTCTGAAAATAATGTGAATTTTTCAAAAATCATAGTTGAGCCTCTGTAGAGATGTCTGAGCTATATACAGGCAAAATATTATTATAATAGAAGCATTTTTCACAAAAGGAGAACATTTTAAAAAAAGGTTATTCTAAGTTAATTTTTTGCCGATATATTGTTTTTTAAATAATTTTTTTTTTGTCAAAATGTCTTTAAACCAATTTTATACAAGTATTCTAATCTAAGTGACACTAAATATCATGAAAATTATCCATTTATGCGCCTTTTTAAAATCACGGTTCCGAACGTAGTCGGACACCTTAAAAACGTCATTTTGGTTTTTTAAGACTGATATTATATTTCGACCAGCCATTTTTATTTTCTCTTCAATTGACTTTCCTCGATGGACTACATACCGGGTGTTTCAAAAGTCACGCACATCAACCTTTGTGGTTGAGCTTTAAAGACAGATGAATTATGTTATCAAACAGAATAAAGGACAAACAAAGGTTGAACGGTTATCTTTATTGTCAGGTATCAGACAGGGGGAAATCGAAGTAAAGTTCAAAATAATGTCCGTTTTCCTGGACACACAGTCGAACTCTTTTTACCAGATTGACTCTTTACGAAGAGTGGGAGATTTAATGTCCGATATTTCATGAAGGATGTTACTGTTAAGTTCATCAAGCATTTGGGGGTTATTCCTGAAGGCGACATTTTTCAGATATCCCCAAAGGAAAAAATACGTAATTGACAAGTCCGGTGAACGTGAGGGACAAAGCGCTTTGGAAATGACCCGATAATCGAAAATTTCAGTTAAAACTTCCATATTGTCCCGTGATGTGTGACACGTTGCACCGTCATGCTGCAACCAAAATTTCGTTCATGACTGTTCAGCAAGGATATGAAATCCGTAATGATGTTTATGTAGACGGAGGTCATTTCTTTGGACTTCTTTGTAAAGCGGTCTCCACATCTGCCACTTTCGTTTTCACTATGGACGCTCTACCTCAGAGGTTCCCAAACTGTTTTGCCTTATAGACCCCTTCACAGATTTTTTAGCTTGGAGTAGACCCCCTACTTACCTAATTAAAAATTTTTCCAAATTTATCAACTTAAATGTGTTGTTGACAGCAGGTATAGAGCCATTTACTTTAAAAGATAAAAAATTTTAACTGTAGTGAAGTATAATGCTTAAAACATAAGAAAACACATGTAAGTTAATTAGATTAAAATTTAATTAATTAAATTAAAATTTAATTAATGCATAAAATAACTGTTACCTAAAATAAATGAGCAGCAAACAAATACTTTTAGTGGGAGGGATGAATCTGGGGATGCAATAGCAAATTTTCGGCATTCGGCATCAATCTTTGGGGGTTTAACCCTAAATATCTTCTCGGTTAATAGTGTTTAGTTTTTTCTTCTTTCTTTTTTGTTTTGGTGACTGGCAAGAGCACTGAAACTCCTTCTCAATCGGAAAAACCATTAAAAACTTTCTTAAGATATTATATATTATGGAATAAATAGCAGGTATATCTTTTTAAAGCCAAAATTGTTGACATCCGTTTCTAAACTTTACTTCAAGCTCTTCGTTTGTGTCTCATTCTTGTAATCTGACATTTTTTTTCAAAGTGACCATAGGAATTCATTGTCTACTGTGGTATTACGATTGCCAAAACATTCTCAAACGTATTTTCAAAATCTAAAAAAAAGGGGCATTTAAATGTTGGCGACGACCAAAATTATACTCCTTTAGCTTGATTCTGGCACAAGAAAGGCTGAAATGCGGTCCTTATTTAAAAAAAAAATTATGCTGTTGCCTTGTAACTGCAAAATAACCTCATTAAATTTAGTAAATAAATCTGTTAAATAGGATAGTCTGGTTTCCACTTGATTAAATTTCCTTTTAATATTAGTCACGATCTGGCTTAATGAGAGCCACTATCGCGTAGACCCCCATTTACACATCATGGAACAAAAAATTATTTTTTCATTGACGTGGACCCCTTAAAGGTCGTCATAGACAACTAGGGGTCTATATAGACCACTTTGGGAATAATTGCTCTACCTGATCACTTCCTGTCTGCAACCGATCCTGTTTTCACGGAACCGTAGCACTATACGTGTTATGGTTGATGCATTGGTGCTGTTTCCCCTAGATATTTCTGCTGAAATGCATTTATCACATGGTAATGAGATTTTGTAGCGAAATAAAATTCCACGATGGCTATTTGCTCTTGGAAAAAAATCATACACTTCCCGTTGTGCTCAACTCACTATAACTGACAAGAATTTTGAAACTGAGACCTGCTACGTTCAAAACTTCTTACGATAGGGCCCCTGCTGCCATCTAATGACAGAAATCTCAACCAACCCTTTTGGTTTTTAAGCAACGAGGATTATTATGTGGATGTGCGTGACTTTTGAAACACCCGGTATATGTGTATATATACAGTTGGACCTATTTTGTACTAACCTCTTTTTGGCGAATTTTTCTATTTTGCGAACTTTTTCCTGAACCAAGAACATTTTATTATTTTACTTTTAAAATAACCTCCAAATAACGAAGTGCATTTTCAATTTAACAAAATTATTCTCGGGTGATTCTATATATTTTTTTTCTTTCTAGTTTTAAAATATTTCTGGGCAGTAAAAATTATTCTCTCTTTTAACACATTTTATGGTAATCAATAGCCTTGAATTACTTTTACCAGGTGTTTAAAACTCCTTAAGGGCAAAAAAATTGCCGCAATTTTTCAAATCAAAAATTGAAATAAAATTAACAGATTTTATCAGTAATTTAATTTAGGGACTCATGTGGTAATGTATGCTTAAAATTCCTGGTTATAAAATAATGTATGTTTGAAATTATTTGGCTTAAAGTGAGGAAATGTCATTAAAATTAATTGATTTTAATACAAAATTAATTTTTAAAGTAGAAAATGCTGTGTATTCCAGGGCAATGCTTTTTTTCTTGTTTTCTTTGCAAATTTCTGTTTGATGGGTAAGATTTAAAAAATAAATACATATTAATTTCCAAAAAAAAAAAAAAAAAAAAAAAAAAAAAAAAAAAAAAAGAAAATGTGAGAATAATTTTTTTTTAATAATATATTGTGTTTAAGAATTTAAAATTTGTTTTATGTGTTTTATAAAGTACCTTAAAAGATGAACCTCTATTTAACGAATTTTCTTCATAACGAACTTTTTTCAAGACTGAGTGACTTCTTTCTTTGTAATGCTGGAAATGTCCTTCTTGACTTACAGGACACTTTTCTTAACTATACCGATGACTGAAAAACTTTCATTCAAATGGGCAATTTTGAAAATCATGTGACTGTGAAATGTGTTCATATGACTGATAATTGGAGAACATTTGTTTTTAAAAATATCTTCGGAAGTTTGTTTGGAACAAAAAAGAGATTTTTAACCTTGGAGCTGATCTTAAGCTGAAGCTCTCTATTTTAACATGTAGTCGATTATATATATAATTTTTTGGTTAATACGTTAAAATAAAAGCAAAATCCACTTTACGAGCTCTAATGAAAATGCATTATAATGAAATATTGTACTTAATATTAGACGAAAAAGAAACACATGCATATTGAGAAATCTTTTGTAATAAGATTTGAAATTGAAAAAGGTTCTTTTGCAGCTAAACCAGTGCTTCTCAAACTTCAAATCTTTGCGACCCAATATTCAATCATAATTTTCATCTCCCCCCCCCTCCATACAATACAAATTTATTGAATTCAATAAAACAAGACTTTGGCACTAAAGCTACGATATCACTTTAATCTCTTAAGTGCCGTCGGCGTATATATGCTCAGCCAATGCGTTAATTGCCCTAGACGTATATATGCGTCTTTTAGAAGTACGATCTTTTCTGTGCACTGCTGTCAAAAACATTTTTTCGAAGACTTTGGAATGCAATAAAAATATCTTGACAGCTTTTACAAAGGATTTGCTTATTTATAACTTTTCTATCCCCCCCCCCCCAAAAAAAAAAACAAGATTTGCTCGCCTGCGTGTTAAACGGTGGCATTGGAGAGCAAATCATGTAATTTTGAATCGGCATTTAAGGGGTTGATTATAAACTGTATAAATTATCACGATAAGTGTTAATTTTTACATATAATTTTATATATGACAGATCTATGGGGGTAACTGGTAACTATTAAACTTGTTTCTAACTTAGTATTGTTAAATTAGTTATAAAATACATTGCGCAGTACTGATATATTTATAAGTGTATTATATCAGTGTAGATGCGCATTTTATTTTTTATTACGTCAAAATGTATTTTTTGTTTGTTTACTTTCAATGAATTAATAATTTTTTAAAACAATCTTTTCTTTTTGACTTTTCAATATGTTCGCGCCCTCCTCGTACGGTTATCATACCCCCCTACGGGGGGGCACGCCCTACAGTTTGAGAAACACTGAGTTAAGTCAATGTTAAAATACGAATACACTACAAAGCAAAAAGGATTAGAAATGTAGTTGTATGTTTCTCTTCTTTCGATGAATTTCAAAATGATCTTTAGCATCAGAGATTTTATATTAGCCAGATAATACACTAGCAAAAGTTAAGGTATAATCTGTTTTGTGTGACCGTGCGTCTAACTGGAAAATGACAGAGCACGAAAACAAGAAATTTGAAGGATATGTGAACTTCACAGTTTTTTATTAAATGTGTCACAGAAATTTCCATACAAACATTCGATTTTTATATTCTTTGACTAACCAATTATATCATCGTGGCGGAGAGATGAAATTAAGCATTATCTCAACCATAGTAATGTAATGAACTGTGAATTATATCAAAAGTAGAAACAACAAGGATCAGATACAAGACATTAAATATTTAATTGATATGTATTTCAAATCCATGGAGACGATCTTTTGTACCACACAAAACAAATGATACAAAATGTGAATGAAAACTGGATTCTCGCTGTTAAATGTGACATCTCTGGGATCTCATAATATGATTAAATTATTTAAGAGGTTCATTCTCTCATGTGAAAGACGATCGATTTCATTGCATTTGGTAAAAGAATAGGGTTTCTTATTGATAAAAATTATATGACATGATTCCATTTTAGATAAGTAGAACTCCCACAACGGACTTAAAATTATCAAAGAACTTTTAAAAGTACTGACATAATGGGCCCCAGGATTATCATAAATGTTTTAAGGGCTCAGTACCACAGATAATATAGTTGTCACAAAGTTCTCAGAAAAGCATGACCAAACAGAAAGTAAGATTATCACAAAAATTTAAAAACCAGTGGAAACCTTATATAATCACAGAAATTTTAAAGGCTTTGGTGAGGCTTATTTCAAACAGTCCGATGTTAATTGTTTATGATACACTGGAAGTTTGAAATTTAAAATTTTTAGATTAATAATATTTGTAAAGAGAGTGAAATGAATACAGATAAAAAAAATATATTGATTTAAGTAAGAAAAAAAATGCTTTGAAGCCATTCTTTTAACAGAGAGATGTTAGATACAAATAATATTTATATGTTTGTAGAGCAATATAATGGAATAATTTTTAATGTTTAAAATGTAAAGATTAACCTTTTGAAATGTTTGATTTGTAAACCTATTTTCAGGATTAAATGTTTACAGCATTTCCATGCATTTCGCAAAATTTAGAGTGGCATTTTTGTTTGTTCTTTTTAGTTTTTCCTTTTTCACTGCTTTTCGGAGAGTATGAGTTATAGTGGGTTAGAGGACCAAAAGGATAAAAATGCATAGCTAACAAGTCAAGTAACTTTATATTGATATATTGAAAAGATGTACTTGCAAATATATCTGTGACATTTTTAATTAAACAATGGAAGTGTTTTGCAAATATAGGTATGATTAGTGGTTTTATTATGTTGCTGTTTCTCTCTATGAAAATGACTGAGATAAAGAAACGAATTTTTTTCTACGGAAATATGAAACGCGAAGCATTTTTTAACATTGCACAGGTGAGCAAAAATTAAGCACCGGACCATTTTCTTAAGGTATCCGACTACGTTCGGAACCATGATTTTAAAAAAGCACATAAATGTATAATTTTCATGATATTTAGTGTCACTTAGATTAGAATACATGTATAAAATGGTTTTCAGGACATTATATGACAAAAAAAAATTTATTTAAATACAATATTTTGGCAAAAAATTAACTTAGAATAACTTTTTTCTAAATGTTCTCCTTTTGTAAAAAATTCTTCTATTGTATTAATATTTTGCCTGTGTATAGCTCAGACCTCTGTACAGAGGCTCAGCTAAGATTTTTGAAAAATTCACATTATTTTCAGAGTTACAACCCTTTGACGGCGTATTTTCTTAAAATTTCTCCCTTCTGTTTTCGTAAAACATTGATAAACCGACTTCCAAGTTATGCGTTTCAAAAATTCTAGTTGAGCCTCTGTACAGAGGTCTGAGCTATACACAAGCAAAATATTATTATAATGGAAGCATTTTTCACAAAAGGAGAACATTTGGAAAAAAAGGCTATTCTAAGTTAATTTTTTGCCAAAATATTGTATTTAAATAAATTTTTTTGTCATAATGTCCTTCAAACAATTTTATACATGTATTCTAATCTAAGTGACACTAAACATCATGAAAATTATACATTTATGCACTTTTTTAAAAATCATGGTTCCGAACGTAGTCGGCTACCTTAATCCTAATGTAACGTTATAAAAAATATTCTAAATTGAACACAAATAATACCATATAATATCTTCAAAATGTAAGAGCTTTCAAAAAATAAGTAAAGCTTCCCTAAAAAAAGAAATTCAAAAGATGAAAAATAACTTAATATTGAACACAATTAACGTCGAAAACACACAATGGAACCAAACCAAGACAACCATGCTTATGGTGTCTGGCCTTTGGTAGGAGATGTGATCCATTTTGAATGCTATGTACGATTTACATTGTCTGTCATGTTGAGTACAAAATTCTCAGCGCGATGTTTCAGCTTTATTGTTTATAGTCTTGTAATGCCTATTGCAGCTTTGGAATCCTTTCCGACTTTTACAGACGTACTGCAAAGCATCTCCTTAGAGTGCCCTATACATGTTCAGTTCGATTGGATTTAGATCCAGATTTTTACTCTCCAACAGCTATTCGACAGACATTGTAGGAAGAGGTATTGTGTTGTCGTCTATGAAGAGGAACTGATGATCCATAACACTTCTAAAAAGGTGCGGTGTTGAGGAGTGGTCCCTATGTATTACTCTCAGGAAACCAGACGAGGTTCTTGATAAAACACCTTTTATTTTCTCTCTCGGTTGCTTCCACGCTCTCATTCGTCTATCTCCCCCACACACACTGACATAAACTCCAACTCTTGTTTCGCTTAATACGCTTAACCATCGCAGGCGGCGCCCACTGCGGGTAATGAAGAACATCGGTACAGTGGTTGGACCTCCATTAAAGATGTGAAGGTCGGCACAGATATCCCTAAATGAGAACTCCGTTACTCCCAAACCGGGCCCTTTCGATGATTTAGGACAGTGACCCGCAACCCCCGGTCCGGTACTGGTCCGTGGATCAAGTAGTGCCGGTCCTCACAAGGAATATTACATTATTTTCATTTTATATACTGTGGTGTATTTCTCAAGGGTTTTATGGTAATCATTTTATATATACACCATGTTAAATAACTTAATATTAATTTCTTGGTGTAACTGTATTTTATTCTGAAAGCGCATTTAAATACAATTAAGCTAAAATTATTAAATAAAAGCAATGTAAAATATAAACAATCCTTCAGTGGGCCGCGGAAAAATTATCAAACGTTGACCGGTCCGCGGCGATAGAAAGGTTGAGGAGCACTGATGTAGGACACTAGTCTTTAAACTGTGTTTCACGGAACCCTGGGTTTCCGTGAGGCATGCCCAGGGGTTCCACGAGTCAATAAAAAATTCGAAAAGAAAATTATATAAATGTGTATGCAAAATACATTAACATTCTCTAAGGATTTGGGACAGCTGGAGCGCAAATTAACGTTTAAATTGCTTAAATATTTAAAAAAACTTTTATAACAAATATACAATATTTTTAATTGTCCTTACGTAATGCATTTGCAATATGTTTATTTCCTTAAATATTCGTTTAAGATATGTTCTTCTAAAGGGGGGGGGGGGTGGGGTTCATAGAAAACACCTTACAGTTCTAGGGGTTGCGTAAGTCGATAAAATTCGAAGACCATTGATGCAAGAGACAGATTACTGCATGTTCCCCTTTCTCTCTGGATATATATGCGATATATAATCGTAGGTCATATTAAATCTGCTCTTATCCGTTGATAATATTCGAACCCATTAGTAATCTGTCCAGTTCTTGTGTTTCTGACACACTGTCTTTGATAATCCAGTGTAAATGATACACATCATACTGATCTTTGTGCAAAGAGACCACCCCTGTGTAGCTTCCTGACCATGGTAAAACCCGATATCGGGCATCCAGTAATCTGTTGCATTTTATCATAATATTGTGAAATCGTTATGTTTAGCTTCAGAAGGTAGAAGAACGGGTATAAATAAAATGTACATTTTGTTGACATTCATCATTTTCTATCAAACGATCATGTTAATTTCAAATAACCCGTTGCCAGACATTTTTCCGAAAAGATATTTACATTTTTTAAAATTCTTTATTGAAGCCGTTCTAAAAGATGTATAAATAGTTTCCATATATAGTTTAATAATAGTTATTTTATAATTGTTTTCAATATATATATATATAGTTTAAATAATAACTCAAATTACAATTGAACTATAAAGATTTTTTTTTTAACTCTTAATATACAAGAAGAAAATACAGAATTTAGTGGGCATAAAAAAACTAGGCGTCATTCCATTTATAATTTTTTTAAAAATACTGAATAAATATTCTTTTGTAAGTACATTTTTTAAAAATGAAATCATTTAATTATTAGTTTTTTTATTTGTTGTACATAACTAAAATTATTCTGGAATTTATATATAATAAATATTCTCTTCTTCGAGATTGCTAATACTAAATAGAAATGCTTACATTTTTTTTTTAAATCTCTTATAAATGGAAAGCGCTGAAAAAGAAATAATACCTGTGATAAATACATTTAGGAATAAAAACAACGTGCTATTCTATACAAATATATAACATAATGAATAATAATATATTGAATAAAAAAAATATTATGTTTCGAGATAATGAATTGCAATCGATGTTATTTTAGAAATTTAGAGGTGAATAAGAAGAAAAAAAAATTATTATTTTTCCTTTTTCTCCATATTATTCGGTCACAATTTATTCTACTGGGAATGCGAAAGGGAGATGGCAAATATTTGCTCTTAGCTTGTTGGATTATGTATAAACCTTTCACGCCGATGATGAAAACTTTAACACAGAAGGCGCTCTTATTATTTTTATAATTTTAATGTATAAGAAATGTTACATCGAAGCAATAAGTCCTACATACAGGTTTAATACTGTCAAATATTAGTTTAATATATTTATCTGGTTGATTTCCAAAACGTAGTATGTGCTAAGCAAGCCCGGTGGCTTAGTGACAGCTTATTGCGCTTTCACGTTGCATGTCCGGGACTCAAACCTCGGACTGGGTAAGGTCAACTCAGCATTTCATCCCTTCAGTGGGTTGATAAATGAGTGCCAAGCTTGCTTGGGAATTAAACACTGGGGGTTTCGCGTCAGAATGACCATCTGACCAGAACATTTGTTCCTGCACCTCAGTGCCCAAGGTTATGAGAGCTGAGATAGCCCCAGTAGGCCTTGACCTTCATGAGCTGTTGCTGCACTATGTTTAGTTTAGTTTAGTGAATGTTAAAGTACATTCATATGTACAAGGTGATTATAATTATATCACTCTTAAATTGGTGTAGAAAAATAACCACTGGACAGAATGACTTCAAATTTGAGCTGAATATTACTTGAAAAGTTCCAAAGTGTATCAACAGATATAGCTGTAAGTAGATTGACGAAATTGGATTCGGCTACAAGTGGCATTTGGATTCGAATTACAACGGCTTTGGCATGATTTGCACATTAAACATACTGAACTGTTCAATAGGTATGATTGTATGGCTTTAAGACGGAAAAAGGGAATTTTAAGTTGTTCAATAGTTGAAGCATGTGAAGTTTCCCCCCTCAGGTGCCCTTCTCCTTCATTATCAGCGTGAGCTAGAAGTATAGGAATAACGGAAGAACTAGAAGCTGCCATGATCTTAATTTGACTTTATTAAGATCTTAAAACTTAAACATCTAACA
>BMAV01027031.1:5521-25297 GCA_019973955.1 Trichonephila inaurata madagascariensis
TTTCATTTTCATGTGGCAAATGCCCTATGTCTTCATAAAATACGTACTTGTTCTTCGTTTAAGGGTATATGAGTAGTTTCTGTTGTACTCAAGCAAACAATACATACAAGGGCAGTACAATATTTTTCTGAGAAAACGCACTTATTATTTTTTAATCCCATTCACGATAAACCGGCTTTTTCAAAAACTCGGCCACCCTTTGGTCCATATTAGGGTACTAGTACTAGTACTATGTACTAGTTTAGAAATCTACGGAAGATTGCCACACCTCACCATAAGGCTACAGTGGCTTCAATATAAATCGAAGTCTGTCTTTTCACATACAAACACATAATTTTTTAAAAATTTTACTAAGATGCATCTTGAAGGGGATAATAGCCTTTGTTCAGTGGCGTAGCTTGGGCTTTCACCGCCTGGAAATTTGTCTCCTCTCTCTTTTAATTATTAATCACACAAGGAAATTAGTAAAAGTAAAGAAAGCAGCTTTAAATTTTGTTATTGATTAAAAATGCACTCTTTTCGTGTTTTTTTCATAGCAAAATATTTTATACCACTGTCAATATCAATATGTATGTCATGTTCAATTGTGTCAGAATAGCTAAATTTGTTAACCTTAACGTGGACATGGTTGATCTGAGATAATTTTTGATTAATTTTAGCTTAGAGAAGCTTCTCTCGCAACTGGCATTACAGATGTTAAAAAAATTCTCAACATTATGACAATGTTTGGTAAGCCATCTTCAAGTTTGGACTCAATAATATATTTTAATAAATCCAGAGAGCCAGACCTAATGAGTCCTTTTTTACAGCCTGGATCTGTTGCAGCTACGAAAGCTTGCAGACGTTCACGTTCAAGTTGGAATTCCTTATTAATGTCTTGAGGAGCTTGATCTGAGTTAAGTTCGTCCATGCTCAATATCACTTCAGGTCTTGAAAAAGCGTATTTTTGCGCTAGATTCTGCAACTGTTGGAATCTTTCTCGAATTTCAGCAGTTACTCTGCCTATTGAAGAAAACATTGTTCACCTCAAGTCATCTTCGTACTATAACTGAACATCTTTACTTCCGCCGCCAAATTAATGCTTCCCCCTGATTCGTCTTGGAGGTTCAAAAGAAATTTCAAGCTCTTTACATAAACTTTTAGCATATATTAAAGCGTCATCCACGAATTCCTTTCGTTTTGCTTCTAATACGGTCTGTAAAGCACGTATTTTTTTAGCACATTGATGGATATTTAGTCCTTCTGTTTGCAAATAATTTTGAGCATCATTGACTTCACACAGTACCGGTTGCCAGAAGCCTAAGTAACATAAAAAACGAATGCGATTGCATAGCGACTAATAAACTTCCAGCATCTGTGCGTGTATTAAAGCTTTCACTCGTCTCCGTTAGTTTCGTCGCGTGGGCGCGATTTGGAGTTTGAAATATTTTTTGAATTTAAATATCGCGCTGCTTGCCACCGCCCCTTTTCATATGCCACCCGGGACCAAGGCCCCTTCTGCCCTCCCCACCCTACGCCACTGCCTTTGTTGTTCTATATATCTCATAAACTACGTGTATAATTACCTAGAACAATCGTGAAGGCAGAAAGAAAATTGTGTCTTTTCAAGGAATCTTGAAATAAATTTAAAACATTCCATCTGAATTAATGTAATTGATTCAAATGGAAGTGCAGTCAGGCATTCAACTACTTTTAACAATCACAAAAAAATCAAATGAAAGAAAAAACTAAAATTCCCATTTACACAAAGTTGACCCATTTTCCGTTTAGGGAAAAAATGCAGGTAATGGATGAGGAATGATAATTGAGCCAATCAATGAGCAGAAGATGAGTAACTAACTGCCCTTAACTGATTGCTCCAGATAACAAATTCGATTTTTAGCTTTTCATTCTATTCTTCGTTGTAATTGGGAGCCATTAGTATTCCAACTTTGTGTTTTGTTATATACTTATCCGTAGAGGAAAATACGCTATTTAAAGCGTTCGAAAGTATAGGTCTATTTTACCTTCTCATTACAGGGGGAAAAAAACGAAATAAATGGCCTTAATTTTTGTTCGAATGCCTCAAGAATAAAAGAATTGTCGATCTCTGGACGTTTAAAAAACGTCATAAATACATTTTGCCTTGAAATAATTTGTTTTTTAAAATTCGCTCATAATGAACACTACCAACATACAGATATTTCTTACTCTTTAAAAATTGAAATACAGTCGAACCTCCATATTGCGAACCTTTATATTGCGAATTTTTCTATATAGAGAACTTTTTTTCTGGAACCAAGAACATTTCAGGATTTTCTTCGCAAAATAACCTCCCAATAGCGAAGTGCATTTTCTATATAACGAACGTTTTCTCTAGAGATTCACTTTTTTTCTCAACTTTTTTTAAAGTATTTCTAGGCATTTGAAGTCCATTCTCTCTTTTAATACGTTTCAGTAGTTTAGTTTTAAATCATGTATGTTTAAAATTACTTGTGCATTTTAAATTTGAAAATATGCTTAAAATTTATTAATTTTAATATAAAACTATTTTTTTTAATGTTGAAAATATAGTGCATTCTTCGACATTCTTTTTTCTTGTTTTCCCTGCAGTTTTTCTTTATTTATGCGTAAGATATACATAAAATAAATAGATATTAATTTACAAAAAGGTCTGAATAATTACTTTTTTCAATATATATTGTTCATGAATTTAAAACTTGTTTTATGTGGTTTATAAAGTATATTAAAAGGTGAACCTCTATAAAACGAACTTTTTTACGGGATTTAGCGACTTCGTTAAATAGAGGTCCGACTGTACTTATTCAAAAGTATGAGTATTTTGAATTATCACCTTCAAACTTTTATAAGCAGATATTGTGACGGGCTCACGCGTCTTTTCATTAACATGTCCTTTGGGCTCTTTTGGGGCCAGAATTAATGGCAACTCTTTTCCAACCAAAACCCAAGAAGTGAAATGTGAAGTTAGGATGCAAATGAGATAGCTTTTAAATATCAGAAGTTTCAGTAAGCGTGGTGGCAAATTGGGGAATGTTATGTTAGAGAGTGATACAATAGTGAAGTGACAACCAACAGAGGTTATCCCGAAGATAGAGCCATTAGGTCAAGGTGCATAACTATTGCACTCGAGTAAAGACGCCACTTCCTTAGTATCGGATCAACGATTGGATTAAGGTAGGATTGACTATTTAATATTAGGACTTGCGATATTATTGGAATTGAGATTAGGCGGGTTAGATATTGATAGTGGTCCGAGTTACATTATTTCGGTATTACTTGTTTGTGTGTTTGTTCATCGTAGATTCTCTCATATATATTTTTATCTAATCTGTTAAACGCTTAAGTTCAAGTTCTTAATAAGGATATTTTAAGAACATACAAACTTCTAGTTCTTTAATTGAACCTACACCTCTAGCTCACGCAGATAATCAAAGAGAAGGTCACCGTAGGGAGGCATTTTCACAATATTCTGGTGACTGGATTAAAAATATATATCAAAATCTATAGCTTAATTACTATATTTGTATTTACAATTGTGAGAGGGATTATTCCCTCTATCTTGCCCGCCTAGATGTGTGAAAGGAAAGGAAGGAGAATACCAGACATATTCGCAATTAACTTATTTATTGATCAACCAAATTACCAACACTGATCCAAATAAATTCAAGAAGAGAATGTCTCAATATAATCAATACAAGTGAAACGTTCAACAAGTACAAGTGAACGTACAAGTGAGTATTTTTCTGTCACCTGTATGGTGCTCAAAGCTACGGCTAACGACAGGCGTCACTTAGCCCTTTACCATGATGAATTTCGTGGACCTCGATCTGGCCTTTGCCGATCAAGTGGCATTAGCAACAACAACAAGTGGAACAATAACGAGATGCACGAATTATACGAAAACTAGGAATATCGACCATTTTAATTTAGGATCATTCAATTATTCCAATTAGCTTAACGTTACTTTAAGTTTAGTGACCAATCGTCACTTTAAATCAGTGATTCCCAAAGTTGTCTATATAGACCCCAGGGGTCTATGACGACCTGCGAGGGATCTACGTCAGCGAAAAAATAATTTGGGGGTCCATGAGATGTAAATGGGGGTCTACAATGTTGGCTTTCATTAAAAAAAGAAACGAGTCTTACAGTAATCGCATATGATATGTAACATCCGACATGCTATCGTGGTAAATACGCAGTATTAACTTTTTTCCTGAAAAAAATATGAATCGGGTATGATTGGAAATAATTTTCTATCGAATAATTATATCTTTAATGAAAATTGTATTTAATTAACACAAGGAGTAATGCAATATCTTATCAAAAATAATTATTCTTGTTCAATTTGGGAAGGGCAGAGACAATGGACTTATGATAACTAAAATATGACACATATACTTGTGATTTCAAAGTATTGAAAACCGTTGAAAAACAGCGTCAATAACAGTACCACTGTTAGCAGTCGAAACATTTTGATTTGTGTTCATTTCGAGCTTGAATTCATCATTCATAAAAGCTATCAGTGGTTAAAGTTAAAATCTCCTCTCAAAATCAGGGGAAGCGAGTGATAATTTTTTTAAAAGAGCAGAACCACCTTCGTTGTATGGTAAAAGTACAAAACGCAGGAAATCTTTAATTTTTTTTTAACCGTTTGATTCGAAGAAATGTATACGACCACCGAAATCACTGTTTATCCATTTTCAGATAAGCATTCTGCCGCACTTATGTCCTCCAACATCGTGACTAACGGATTTAGAGTCAAGCGCTCGAGTGCTTGATGGCTACTAGAGTTGGCCCCCCATGCGAGGGTAGCGAAAAGACACAGCCACGCACTCTCATTGGTCAAATTAAGTAGCGCGCTTACGTCACATCCTGTTACTCACATCCGTCCCTTTTCACGAAATCACTCCCACAAATATCCAGCAACCGAGAGGAAAGATGTTACACATCAATAAATCGCGATTTTATATTTAAAAGAGAATTTAAGCAAATGGAAACCAGATATATTACCTATTTATTTACTAAATTTAATAAGGTTAATTCGTAGTTACGAGGTGACAGCATAAATTTTACCAAAACAGGGACCATCATTTCAGCGTTTCTTGCCAGAATTAAGCTAAAGGAGTATAATATTGAAAGTCGCAAATTTTCTAGTTTCTCAATTATCCTACACAATCTGCCAGGGAAAAAAACGTTTTAACTACATTCAACATTTAAATGCCCTTTTTTGGATTTTGAAATTAGGTTTGAGAATACTTTAAGTATGGTAATACCACAGCAGACAATGAATTCATATGGTTATATTGTAAAAAAAAAAAAAATGTCAGATTACAAGAACTAGGCACTAACGAAGATCTTAAAGTAAAGTTTGGAAACGCGGATGTAAGCAATTTTGGCTGTAAGAAGATAAACCTGTTATTTTCCCCAAATTATAGAAATTTTTTAATTATTTTTCTGGATTGAGAAGGAGTTTCAGCGCATTTGCCATTCTCAAAAACAAAAAAGAAAAGACTAGACCAGTGATGGCAAACCTATGACCCGTGGGTCAGACGCTGACCCACGCAAGCTTTTTAACTGACCCACGATTGCTAGGCAACCACTTGTTTGTTTACGCGGGTTTATTTAAATTTTATAATTTGTGTGGACTATTTATATTCCATTTGAATTTTTTCAAGCCCATTGACACAAAAGCAATTCAAATGCTGTCTATAGCTTTCAGTTTGATCATTACAGTTCCAAACACTGGCGTATCTAGTCCTGAGTGGATCCCGAATCCAAATTCTTTGGAGTCCCTTTTTGGTGGGCTCTCAATATTTTGCGATCTCTTCTGACACATTTTAGGGCCCTGAAGCTTGGGGGCCCCGTATCATTGATACGGTGGTAGCTTCATCCCTGGTTCCAAAGCTACGCAAACGACAACAAATGTATATGAAAGTATGTAGTATTTGAGATAAAGCAAAAGTGTTTACAAAATATCAAATAAAGTGTACAAGTTTGCTCACATTTAGCTTGTTGAAAAACAATCGAAAACCAAAGCAAAAAACCACATTTAAAGCACTTTCTTCGGATAAAATGCACTTTAATCAGTTATGTTTGTAGAAAGACTTCCATAGTACCCTTTTTTACCTATTATAAGCCAATTGAATTTAAAGATGTTTAGTTGTAAAAATGGTTAAATATTTTTAAACCTAACTCTGGTGCAAAAGGGCATTAGTGTCCCACGCGCTAGTACTAAAAAAAAATATGAACAAAATATTTGACCCACGTCTCAAAAAGGTTCGCCATCCCTGGACTAGACACTGTTAACTGAGGAGATACGAAGGATTAAAACCAACAAGATTGATGTCAAATGTTGAAATTTTTTTATATGATCCACAGATTTATCTCTCCCACTAAAAACATTTGTTTATTGCTCAGTTATTTTACGCATTAATTAAATTTTAATGATTAATTAACACGTGTTTCTTTTAAGTTCTAAACACTACACTACAGATAGAAATTAAAATCTTTAAAGTAAAAGCAGCTCTATACCAGCTCTCAAAAACACATTTAAATTGATAAATTTGCAAAAATTCAATATTAGATAAGCGGGGGTCTACCCAAAACCGAAAAACCTGTCAAGGGGTCTGTGAGACAAAAAAAGTTTGGGAACTTCTGCTTTAAATCTTCGTCTATTTAATATTTGAAATATTCAATAATTTGTAGTGATACCTGATCAGTAGTAATCTCGCCTTGTTGTGACTCCTGGCTTTCTTTCTCTCCTTCTCTTCATTGCTAGCTAGAAAATCCTGGCTATATATAGTAGATTTAATTTGAATACCACGGTTTCTTCTTCAGAAGGTTTGATTGTGAATAAACGCGAATGACAGCCCAAAGATTTCCCAAGAGGATTAGCGGAAGGTACGCGAATAGATCCGTCACACAATTATATAGGAAATAAAAGGTTTAAATTCAATTTCTGGATATTCAATATTTTAATATACAAGATAATTAAAATAACTTGTTATTGAAACTGATAAACATCTGGCTATCAAATTGCAAAACCAAATAACGAACAGATGATATATGTATATACCGTAAAATCCAGCGTATAACGCGCACCTTTAAGTCTTAGATACTCGTACTTGTGATCATACAAACTCCTCAGAGAACAGGAATGTATTTTGCATGTATATTTATAGTTTTCTTTTAGAATTTTTATTTTGTCTTATGGAATTCATGGGTATGTTTTGTGGAACCCCAGGGTTCTATGGAACTCAGTTTGAAGACCACTGTCAGACATCATTATTTCTCTTTTAGCGAATGAGAGAGTGAGTGAGTAAATATTAATGTCGCGCTGTTCAGCTACACGAGGGCCTCTGTGACGGACCACGTAATTTTGAACCATGGTCAAGTAACGAGGACGACACTTGAGTTGGCACCATCTCTCCTAACTACCACACCACTCCAGCTCATTTAGCCGAAAGGCGGCAGTCGGTTTGAGCCTAGGTTTATGAGATAGGTCCGCTCGGTGGCTGAGAGATAGCGCACCCGTCTCGTAAACCTATTGACTGCAGTCAATAGATTTTTTGAATGAAAAAATCGTAGGCGCGCATGTCATATGATTATGTGGCATGTAAAACATCCCTTGAGTATCAATTTGGCTCTGGTACTCTCAGCAAAATTAAACCACGGCAGTATCTAGCATTCGATGAGAACTTGGATTAAATAAATTCAAACGTCAAAATCTGGTAGCAGGAGTCACAACTAGATGGTGCCACCACTGAAATGGCTCTCCCACTTGGGGACTTGCCATGTCTATAAAGGCTAAACTACCAAAATGAATGCCATTTGAAAGAAAAATTAAGATTTTTGCGTTAGTGAGTCAGGTATATTTGTTACGAGTTACCTCTTGTTCGAGTATTTGACGTCTGTTATATATTGTCTACTTAAAACGGTCGTATATGAAGCCAACTTTTGCATAGGGGCATCAAGAAGTCTTAAGACGTTGCTAGTTATCACAAGCATGACACACGACAGTGCTTCTCAAACTTTCAATGTTTACGACCCAATATTTAATCATATATATATATATATATATAATTTTCATCGCGCCCCCCTCCCTACATACAATAACAATGTACTGAGTTCAAAAATTCTATACTTTGATGCTAAAGCTACAGTACGACTTGAACCTCTTTAGTGCCACCGGCGTATATAAACGTCTCGCTCATCCAATACGTTAATTGTTCTGGACGTAAATATACGTCTTTCCGAAGTGCGATCTTTTCTGTACACTGCTATCCATACAATTATTCCGAAGACTTTGGAATGCAATAAAAGGACCTTGACAATGTTTGCGAAGGTTTTCCTTATTTCAGAAGATTTGTTTTATTTATTCCTTTTCTCCACCCCCCACTCCAATACATCACATACGCGCGTATACGTGGGAAACGGTGGCAATGGGGAGCGAATCACTTATTTTAATCGGCAGTTGAGAGATTAATTATAAAGTGAAAAAATTATCAAGATAAGTGTTAATTTTTGTATATAATTTTATATATGACAAGCCCATGGGGTTACTATTAATTATTTATCTTGTTCTTAACTTAGTATTGTTAAATTAATTATAAAATACATTGTGCAGTGCTGATACATTTAAATGTAAATGTGAATTTTGTTTTTTGTCAGAATGCATTTTATTTGTTAACTTTTAGTAAATTAATAATTTAAATTTTTTTGTTTTTGTTTTCGACTGTTTAATATGCGTGCGTCCCCCTCGTAGAGTTATCACGCCCTCCTAGGAGGACGCGCCCCACAATTTGAGAAACGCTGACATACGAGTTTTATAAAAAAAATAATTGTTACCAAAATTGTGTTACCAACTACAAGGGCGCAAAGGGCTAATAACTCTCTAGTAAAGGGTTAATACTTCTCTGAGAAAAAAGTTTTCGAAAATATGTTCTTCATAAAATTTAAAAAACAAGCTAAAAACAATATTCATTCGATAAACAAAACTGAGGTCAAAAAGGACGCAAATGTGTTTACTCTATTGAAAACACAAAAACAAAATTCCACTATTTTTCTTTACTCCTGTACTTCCGTATGCACATATTTAAAAACAGTTTTCAAAGAGAACCCCTTTTCTCTCTGGTAAATATTTAACATTTTTAAAACTTTTTTTATTTAAACTTTACAAAGCGAATTGCGAAGTCGGAAGTGCTGCTATTGTTCAACCTGAAGAAGGCAAACGTTTTGATTTCAAAATACAAACAACTGCCGAAAATAACTGAACAGTTGCATAAGAACTAATTTATACAACCCAAAGAGACTACTGGTATTTTTTAATTGGAAAAATAACACACACGCTTCATTAATACTCAACTCTGTGTTTTATTTCGTTCTTTTTTTTTTAACTCAGCAAAAACATTTTGCATCTTAGTTCATTTGTCCCAATCAGAGCGTGCTAGAATGGAAAAAATATCATCACTCTGTTCTGTCACTAGCATCGTTTAGATCTCCACTAGTTTGACGTGTTTTTGCGCATCTTAAAGCAGTCCCGATTTGTTGTTGTTTGGCAGGTAAAAGAGCATTCAAACACAAATACAGTGAAATACGTTTAACGCGAAAGCAGTTAAAACGAAATATCGGTTAACACGAAATGATACAACGGTCCCGACAAACTACTATGTATTTTGATGCAATTTTTTTTTCTCTTAACACGAAACGATAATTGTTTAACCCTTTATCTGCCGCATTATGATTTACTGCAGTTTTTTTCATGCAATGTTTTTTTTTTGGATCACTACATTGAAAATTAAGGGATATACATAAACAAAATACTCAAATTTGGGAAATTTAATTCGTTAGAGCTAATTAATTAATTAAAGATATTCAACTGTAAAATTAATTATACACACTGTTTACTTAAAATAAATAGTCAAATCGTTTTCTAAGGTCTTCATTAACATACAAAACAAGTGAGACACTTACATTTTGATATTAACTATTTTTTCGGGACAAAAATGATAATCTTCGCAATCCGCTGAAAACGCAAATTCTGCTATAAAACTATGCTATAGAACCCGTGATGCCATATATCTTGGTAGAGTAGATTTTAAAGAATATTCCTGCTATATGTATCGTAAGAATATTCATAAAAACGGTTATTCTATGTAATTTTAAAATGAGTGGTACTTATTACTACCGCCGGTAGATAGAGGGTTAACACGAAAAGATTTTCCTTCTAAGAACGAGCAGAATATAGAAAACAGCATACACTTAATATGAAATGTTTGAGAAAGTTTCTGTATTATTGAACTATCCTACCGTATCATTGGAAGAATTTGTTGCAGAAGATGATGATAATGTGTGTACAGCCTTAATTATGGCAGACAAAGACATTTTAAAGTTTGTTCAAAACTCAAAAAATATCATTGATGCAGATTCCGACGACGAAAAGGAAATCAATAATGCAGCTCTTGTTCTCACGTCATTCGAAATGATTCAGCTTTCTAACGAATGGAAAAGCATTTTCTTAAAATAGATACCAATTAAGAAAGGAATTTAAAATTCCAAAACGGGCTTCAATCATGTATATCTGGTTATCGTGACATTTACAAGCAACTGTGTGTGTGACCACCCGACCTTCGTCACAAAAACTTATCTCTTACTTTATGTTGCCGAAAAATATAAATCAATTGAAATTGTATCTTTAAGTGACGAAAGCGATTTTGAACTTATGCATCACAGGGCTTTGGATTATACGATGAGTAGCAATGAATTATGTATGTGTATTTTGAAAAACTATATGTTTTTAAAATGTTTCCATGTGTAACATTTAATTTTTTATTTTGTTATGGAAGTACTTGTGCACAAATTTCGTAAATAATTGGCATATTTTATAAATGCGACTTTTTTTATGCGGTCCCTACCCACCTCATAAAAAAAAATTTCTGTAGTATTTTCCACGAATTAGCTTGTTATATGTAAGAATTTATGAAATTTTTGAATTTTTTTTTTGTGCGTTTATTTTTATTCTGTCCCTATCTATCGCACAAAAACAGGTTCAACTGTACATGGATATATGCATATCTATGTAAATAAAAGTACTGTAATAAACTTAATTTTGTTGAATATGTGTGAGAGGGTTGGTTTTTTTTTCGAAATGTCCCTTAACACAAAAAAATATTTCAATGCCCCCCCCCCCTCAGTTTCGTGTAAAACGATTTTCATCGTTTTTGACATCGTTGCTCGTTAGAGAGTTGAGTATTTGATGGTACTGCTCATTTGTCTATGAAATCAAGCCCATTTTTCTGGTGTAAAAATTGTGTTCGATATCTGGTCTCCCGAAGCATTTAAGTTTATGTCTCCAAATGGAAAAAATGCATATTTTTTAAAAAAATATTTCTATTTTTAAGAACCCCGGCACTTCTCGCGCAGGGTATGTCATACCCACCGTCTAACTTTTTTCAACGCTCCTTCTAAACCTTTTTTGGAAAATGAATATTTTCTCGTGTATCTGACTTTATGGTCATATCTTTCGAGGGGCCTTAGCTTGTAGGTGAATTATAAATTTATGTTTTTGGATACCGTCTCTTCGGGTATGTCATACCTTGCGCGTGAATCACCGTTACAGTTCTGAATGCGTGAGCACTTTTTAAATCTTCCTTATGCTATAGCGTATTTTTGTACTTGTGATGAAGAAATGTGATATTTAGGTAATTTAACAGATACAGTATTTAATAGAGAGAGAGAGAGAGAGAATACAATACAATAGTATTTTCGGATGAAGAAATTCTCTTCGCGGTAATTATGAGGAAGAATCAAATGATGAAGAGTATAACAGCTAGTATGATTCCTCCACTGATATTGATTCAGATTTAGAAGAGTGAGGCATTGTTGAAAATAAATGTTTTATATGTAGAGACACAAAAACATTTGGAGAAAATGTAATTCTAAAGAAGACAACTGGTACACATCTTGTCCACTTCCAGATGAAATTTTGAAAATAAAACAAAACTATTGCTAGAACAATAAGAGAAAATAAAAAAGAAATTCCAAAATTTTTGAATTTAAAAAATAGAGAAGTTTACTCCTATATGTTTAATTTTAAATAGATATAGATTTAAAAAAAATTAAGATCCAGTGAAAACATTGCATTCACTCACAATGAGATTACAGGAGTGTATAAACAATGTACTGAATGCCCTTATGAAAAGAACAGAAAAACTTAATTTACGTGTGAAAAATGTAATAAATACATCGTATTTCCTTCTTTTCTTCCTTTTTTTGTATACAAATTTTACGGTAAAAACAGAATGAAAACACCCTCGAGTATGAGATACCCTGCGCGAGAACTTTCGGTCATTTTTTTCGCGTGAGTGATGCCGGGTTAAGAACATCGTTCATTTCATGTACAGTGGTGGCAAAAATCCGGAACCTACTAATTTTTTTGCCTAATTTTTGTGTTCTGCTTAATTTTTCTTTATGAAATAATGAATAACTTTTTTTTATATCGATTCTATTGGATTTTTTAATGCTGTTTTTAAATGTTATTAGTTTTTTTTTAATGCGACAAATATTTTTTTAGTTTACAGCTGTCTTAACACAAGAATGTGCAGTATGTACATAATAATGCAATACAGAAAAACAATATATAAGTAATAGAATAACACAGTACACAAAACAAGATAAGTAATAGACTAACACAGTACACAAAAACAATATAAGTAATAGAATAACACAAACACGGTACATTTAACATGCATTTTGAAAATTACAAGATTGCTACAAGTTTGAACGTAAATATTTTATGGGACCGTTTGCTTTGATTTCGACGTTACATCTTTTTGGCAAGGAATGTACTAAATTTACAAGAAGATCAATTCATGACTACATAGTTGAAAGCAGGGGCGTAGCTACCGACGTATCAGCCGTATCAATGATACGGGGCCCCCAAGCTACAGGGGCCCCAACATGTGTAACTACAGTACGACTAACAAGGCTTTCATTTCTATAAAAGGGCCTTGAAGTTTTAATTCGGGGGGCCCATTCAGAACTAGTTACGGTAGTGATTGAAAGAAAATATTAAAGCTTCAATTAACTTACGTTTGAAGTTTATTCCCTTAAAGATATCATAATCAATTTAATGCCATAGGTACATTTTCGGATTAAAATACTAAGCTTTTAATTTTTCCGGTGTTTTGAATGGAATTTTTATTCTAAAAGAGGAAAAAAAAAAGCCACATAAATCCTTCAAAGTCAGTGTAAGATTCCAAGTTTCCAATTAGTTCGCAAAATTCACAAGATCTGATTAAGATTGTATGAATGCATATGGTCATCATGCAGCGAATTTTGCCTCCAGGGCACGAAACATAGGTCCACGATAACGACTCGTACGTGAATTTTTCTTCCTGCTCATTTTCCAAACAAAAAATGGCGCAGAAAGTATGAAAAGACAAGGACAAGATATCGAATGAAAAAAATGTGTTAGCTTCAGGTAATTTTAGCAGAAATAAAACAATCATCCCTGTCTCGTTTTACCTTATAGCGATTTTATTGGGATATATTCCATCCTTTTTACCTCCTCAGCAACATTACAGGAACTTTTTTTTTTGTTTCAATTAAATTTACGTATACAAGTTTCGAATTTAGGATAAAATATTAAAGAAAAACGTACTCTCGGTTTATGCACAGATCGGTTTATATTCTGAAATATACAGTATTATATAATAAACGAGAGTTTTCTTTTCAAACGGTACACATTTACTAATTAAAATTAATTGGCTGAAACTTATTATTTAAAAAATTACAGATACAGCCACGTTGACTTCATTTTTAGCTACTTGGGTCAAAACTTTAAAATATTTTTTTTTCTCACTTTTTAAAGCATTCAGTTGAACTGAAATTTTATAGACACGATTGTTTTGGATGACAATACGATACTTTCACGATAATCAATAAAAATTAATTACCAATTAATGTTGTGATTCTGTCATATGTATATACATATTTATATAAATTGTAACTATTTAATAAAAAGTAGCTAAAATAAAATTTTTCTTTGTTATCTAAGCAGGAATTGACTTAAAATTTTTACTTGTGTCATCTGAGTTGATACATGGTGTCGATTTCATCACTTGACCGTGGGTCAAAATTACGAGGTGCATCGCCAAAAGCCCTAGTATGGATTTTAAGTTAAAATAGTTAATAAACACTCACTCATCCGAGTTGATACATTTTTTTTAAAATATAAATTGTGTGCCATTTTTCATCGTTTTTATACCGTAATACTAAGTTTCATTTTACACATTAAAGCAAAAATTTGCTCAATATGAATATTCTGAATTTTTTAAAACTCAGTATTATAAACATGTAAGCGAATTTATACCATGTTTTGAATTTTATTGAAATGAATGAAAATGTGTTCTCCAGTTTAGGATCTATATTACACGTAGTAAAGACATCTTTATTCGATTTCATAGAATTTTTTTTTCCCACAGCGAAGTCTTTTAAGGGGGTCACTTCACGCAGCATTTTCCCTATCTCCGTAATGTTAAAAATGACCAATTTTAAGGAACATTTTTAAGAAATTGGCAGGTTGTACAGTCATGAATTTTTTTGTGTGCATTTATTGTATTGTTTTTATTATTTTAATGGGAGCATTTTTCAAAATTTTGATTAGTTTTTTAAAAAAAAAATTCATAAGTGGAGTAACACGTCAAAATTTTTAAAACGGTGAAAATTCTTGTACATTTTAATCCATAAATATTTTTTGTATAAAATTTTTGACAAAATCTCTCATTAAAATATTTATTTGTATAGTGTTAACACATGTGCAAAGTTTCAAGGCTATAAAATAAGTAGTTTTTTCAAAAATGTTCCTTTTGTGTTGAAATTTACAGTTTTGAGAAATAGAGATTTAATACCAACATCTTATTTTGCCTTTGCTATCATATAGAAAACATCGCGTTTCAATACCCTATTCATTTTTTGCCTAAAATGTAATTTCTACTTCACCTTCTTTCCTTGACTTCTGTTTTGTATATCTTTTACTTCCTCATACTTCACCTTTAAAATGCTTATTGTCTTTTATCATTATGTGTTAAAAATTATCCTGAAATGGATTAAATTATCAATGAATAAAAATTCTTACATAAATTTTAGAACCTTCTCATTTCTTTCAAGTTAGAATCGAACCTTTTTCGAAATGAGAGCGGAAAGCTAAATTAATGGAACGGAAGTAAATCGCATTTTTTTTAAAAAAAACATCTTTTTCCATCTTCAGATTCATTAAAAAGCTCCGAAAACGTGGCAAGAGAGTGAAAATAATGGCTTCATTATTTGTTTTAAAAAACATTGACGTGAATTATTCAAAAGAAAAAAAAGATACATAAACTGCAAATAAAATGCCGAAAAGGAAACACGCGATAGCTCGGAAAACACGCTTATACGCCCATAAGAAATTAAAATGTTATTTAGCGTAGGAAAATTTCTTTAATTTTTCCCAAACCATAAAAATCATTGAACTTCTTTTTCTCGCGAAAACTCATCTGTATCACGTGATTTTTTTAATCGATCTATAAAACAATAAAAGCTGTAGAAGGAAATGAACTAAGAATGTAATAGCGGCAGACGACAATAAGCTAAACGGAAGCGAACTGAAGAACTCACACCCTATTTAATAGCTTTATCCAATAATCTCTGAGTGTTACTAATCGTTCCATTCAAAAAAGAACGTAATCCTTTGCAATCGAAGCAGAACTCCAACTTCTACTCTGGCGGAAAGAAGATTTTGAGGTTGAAGACTTAAAAGTTCCTTTTTTCTTTAATGTTATTATAAATTATCGTTCTTTATTTTGTTCGAAATTCCATAAATAATAGATCACGCAGACGAATAAGAGATTGAATTCGTAATTAGAACATGGAACATACTTGCGTAAGCTGAACATTATCCAATAAGCTTAAAATAATAATAACAATAAGCTGAACATTATCCAATAAGCAATAAAAAAACAGTTGTAAACGATTTAATTCGCTTAAATATGTTTTTCGCAGATAAAAACAAAAACGAGGTAAATTTGAATATAATTCTGGCTAAATTGTACTTCTATTTCGGTAGATTATTTTTCAAACCTGAAAAGTTTTATTTCTTTGTGGAACGAGTTAAAAACATTTAGAGTGGATTAGGGTTGCCATTTAAAAATGTCAATTTTTATAACGGATTAAAGCTAACATATTATTTTTAGTTTCTTTATCCAATCAGTTAGTTGTTCTTCAGAAGACTATAATTCCAATTCGGATAGATTCCAAATACCCGAAGAGTTTTTATTTCAAAATCTTATGTATCATCAAGAAAGATTTTCCATAAAATGTTTATTACTTGTTTTTTTTTATTGAATTCAAGGCTACTTTAAGCGTTTAATGTTTAAAACATTAGGGTTTTTTCAGTGATCCCTACTTATCTTGAGAACTTGTTATAGCTTAAAAGGCTTTTTTAATAAAAGATATAGTAGTTATTAAATTAACATATCCGAACATTTTCATCATCTTTTTTTATAATCCATAAAAACCAGTTACACTCCATTTTCTATATTAAAAGAAAAACTATAAAAAAAATTGCATGGAATTTATGCTTATCTATAAGTCGGTTTTAAAATGTGCAAATAAAATTTCAAATATTTGTAAGAATTTTCTAGTAAATAATATTTTTTTTTTATTTGTGCGCTATTTTTCCTGTTATGCACAATTTTTTTTTTAAGTAAGACAATTTTAAATAAGTTAAAATGATAATTAATTATAGAAATATCTTAACTTTTGATAAACAATGTTATGTATAGCTCTGTTTATCTATCTATATCCATATAAATTAGAGAAAAGCAACTGACTGACTCATTTATTTATTCATCATGAGATCTCCGGAATTATTAGTCCAAAAAGCAGTGGCGTAATGGAGAATATTAGGGGGCCCCCTGCAAAGTGTTTTAGGTCTCTAGCTGGATTTTACAGATAACTGCAAAACCATAACCTTTAAGCCCCTCTAGAATCCTGGGCACCCCCGTGACGTGGGGGTGTACGTTACGCCACTGCCTAAAGGTTTGAAATTTGGCAGAGATGTTTCTTTTGTTGAGCAGAGATCCTCTAAAATCCTCCACAGGTTTTGCAAAAATCAACTCCAAAGGGACTTAAACGTAAAAAAATGTCTGTTTTACAGACTTGAAATACAGACTTGAAATTTAACAAGCATGTTTCTTTTATTTAGTAGAGATTCACCAAAGACGAATTTTATGGAACAACTGCCGAACTAGGAGGGAGGTACGGGGGCGTAAAAAATTAAAATAAACTTTCGTTTTAGAAACCCTTAGCTATCCTTTCTAAGCTGAGAGGCAAAGGCTATAATATAAGTATGTTTTTTAATGCAATTGAAATATTAGTGCTAGGATTTACATATCTCTGAGTAACTTAAAACAATATATAGTCATACATCACGAAATACTCAGCGAAGCAGGTGGGTAACGGGTGGTTTTTCTACAATTCAAAATTTTCGTTCAAAAATCTAGTATATAAATTCTACTTTTTAATAATTATTTTTTTCATTTAAAAATTTGAATTTGTTTATCATATTACTATTTTTAAAAAATAGAAGTAAAGTATTACTAGGGAAAATCGAGAAGATGTTTCTTTCCAATATTGTATAATACTTTCTACATTTCTTATAAAAAAAATTTAGTTTTTTTTTTTACTTTTATTTACTTTAGAATCCAATTTTCTTTCATTCAACCCTAATGATACAAATTATGCTCCAAATTTCCTAAGTGTCTATTGTTTCAAAAGTTACGCTTTCAAACAATCACATCATCGGATTTGTTTTTTGTAATGTATTACGGTATCTTGTTTCATTACTTTTACTGTTTGAACAATATTTATTTATTTTTTTTTTCACTTTCTTTGAAAACAAAGTCGCATTTGTGTGTGATATTTTCTTTATTTCCCCCCTCTGTTTTCTGAATACCGCTAAAAAAAATCTGAACTCGGATTTAAAAGCAAAATCACAATAATTTTCGCTCAACTCGATTTGTCATGCTACACAATACACATTTTTTAAATAATTTTTTTTATTAGTTTCGTATTCTTTTGAGGTTTATGAAATTTCCGGTTTGCTTAGCATTATGCGTTTACGAATTTTCAAAATTATGCTTCCGAGTTTGTGTATAAGCTATTCAATAAAATTCACATAATCATTTCATAACAAGGTTTCTTTTTAGGTTTTATTGTTACTCGTAAATATGACATATATTATTTAGTTGTTATTTTGAAAAACATATCTATATAATTTTCATTAATTTTGAATTAATTAAAATCATTCGTGATTATGTAAAATAAACGTTAGGAAAACTTAATAGAGTATATGATTATGTCAGAATACAGAAGTGAATAAAAACTTTAATCGTATGAAATTAAAAAATAATTACTAATTACTATTAATATATTGAAGAAATGTGAACATCGTTTTAAGCCAAGCAATCAAATTCATTATATATGTATAACAATTAAAAAGATCTGATCAATATGATAATAAAAAAATTTAGTATTTGATTATAATTTTAAAATAAATCTTTAAAATATTTTAAAATTGCATCATTTTTCTCTTAAAAATATACAGTGGGCCACAAAAGTGTTCATACACTTGCAATTTCTTATAAAATTTGATGTTTTCGACTAATAAAAATTAATATAATGTAATTGTAATTTTTATTATGATATCTGCACCTTATTCTTAATGGAATGACATAATTATTTTTTTTAAAAATAGAATGACTATTTTTTTTTAAAAAATTAATTATCAAAAAGCTACTAAAAAATTACGCCACAAAAGTCTTCGTACACTTAACAAAAATCTTAACTTAGCTTTAAATATTGTATTTCTTTCTTAATTTAGTACTTAGTAGGATATCTTTTAGTGTCCACAACAACTTTTAAACGTCTTGGTATAGATTTAATTAATTTTTTGTAATTTCTGAATCGATTTTCCTCCATGCTTCTGTGATTATTGTTTTTACTTCATATTTTGTGTTTATTTGTCACATTTTCTTTTTTTTTTCCCATCAGAATCTCACCAAATATGTTCTACTGGGCTAAATAAAGTGATTGAGGAGGTGTTTTCATAATTTGGGGACAATTATAAAGACACCAGTGACGTACAATGAGAGCAGTGCACATGGCGTCATTATCCTGTTAAAGAATTAAGTAGCCTCCAGTATCCAAATTTCTGGCGGATAATTTAAAATTTCTCTTTAAAATAATTAAATAGAGCTCATGATTCATAATACCATGAAAAAATACCAAATTACCTAATTCTGAGGCCAATTTACACCCCCATGCCAGAACACCTTTACTTCCATGCTGAAGGATGGAAGTGAAGGAGTTCTTGTTCCACATAAATTCAAGGGTTTAAATTCCTTGTTTTTTCATTTACAAGCTATTATAGGCACATCAGAACCAAAAATGTTGAATTGTGTGCCATTCCAATGAATTTGCTGTCAATTTTGAATTTTCTGAAACTTAATTCCAAGAATCTAGTTGGATCAATAAAACATGGAAATAGATGTTCTTGCGTGGGGGTGTAAATCGGCCACAGAATAAGGTAATTTGGTATTTTTTGTTGATATTGTGAATCATGAGATCTATTTAAATATTTTAAAGAGAAATTTTAAATTATCCGCCCAAAATTTGGATATTGGAAACGGCTTCATTTTTTAACAGGATAATGAAGCCAAGCGCACTGCTCTCAATTAA
>BMAV01027031.1:25889-54754 GCA_019973955.1 Trichonephila inaurata madagascariensis
TAAAGAAATTCTTTGATATTCTCTCATATATTAGATTAGGTTTTAAAATAAAAATCGTCTGCGTCTCAAAAAATTTTTCTAACAAAAAAAAAAAAAAAACCCGTCCACCACAATCATATTTTTAGTTCTAACATTTTAAATAATTTGGTTTTACAAGTATTTTAAAAGAAAAATATTTTCGTTTATGTATCACTTGATAAAATTCTGCGCTATAGTTAGGCCTCGTTTCGCGCGCGCGCGAGTGAGTAAAATATTTATTCAGAAGTCGTTCCACAATCATTCGTGAATTCGAGAGGATTCGTGTGTTAGAAATGGATTAAATAACTTATTTACTGTAATGTATGCATTAATATTTATTTTATTATTGTATTATTACCACCACTGGCTTATAAGACCAATGAATGGCCTAATTATTTGAACTTTCTTCTCATGACAATATCTTTATTTTTAACCGTAACGTGTTTGGTGACTTTGAGTTTACTTTTGATTGTTGGCACCACTGCGACTAGAACTTGCTTATCGAGTTTAAATTTTAATTGTATAAGCCTTGGAATCCTTGCACTATGAGTTTATGTTGTCTCTCGTAACAACTTAAACATAGATTTTACAGCAGGAAAGAACTTGGAAGTACACGTGATAACGTTCGAAGAAAAAAGGGAAAATTAATATTTATTTCCTATAAATATATTATTGGCCCACATTTAAATGCTTGCATAGAAATAAATTTCTTTTAAGTGTTTCTAAAGGTATAAATCGAGGCTTTGTGAGAAAATGGAATGTTTATGTAATTATATACATAAGTTAGCCTTGATTGAAAAATATTTTATTTATTTATTTATTGGAGAATTATATGCAAAATCACGATTGTTCGGAATATAAATTTAAAATGTTCTTTTTCACCTCTTTAACTAAGCAATCTTGAATAAAATTAAGTAGGCAGATTTCAAATAACTATTTTTTATTTCTGTTATCCTCTTCTATCTCTCTGGTCATTACTTTCAAAAGTAATTTACATAATATGAACTCGAACATTTTTATATTATTGTTAATTTGAATCCATATTATTTTTTTCTTTCGTCTTTCTGTTTTTGTTTTCTATAATTTTATGTATAAGTTCATATTTTCCTTCCCAACAATAATGAGCGAAAAGGGAAAGGTTGACACCTTAAAACGTGCTTAACCCTTCTTTTCAGTCCTAAGCCTGAACAAGTTAATTAAATGCTGCCTTTTTCAACTGGGTTTCTTATTTATGGACGAATATATTTTCTCAATTTGTTTGTTCCATATTTTTCTCAATTTCCTTTAGTAACTAAATTATTATGTTGGAAATACTTATTTCCAGCAGGGGAAAGAAATAACGTATTATACAAACAAAATTCATAATTGGGACCAACAATTACAACAGAGTTTTTAATTATTGGTGATAAAAGGACAAATAAAAATTTTAGTATCGAATATGTATCATTATAGGAAAAAGTTACTCGATAAGAACAATCAATTTAAGGAAATAATATAACCAATGTAAGTGATAATCAATATATTAGAATAAGATATTAACACTGGAGTGTTTTTCTTGTATAAGTTTTTGTAACGGACTAAGTTCTTGACCAGGGGTATCAAACACGCGGCCCGCCGACTCTTTTTGAAAACTTTTAAATATCAGGTTTTAAAAGTTTTTTTGTTTTGAAATTTGTTTGAGATAGACCTTTTATATGTATATAAATCTACAATATATTTGCCTGTTACCTGTTCTTGTTTTAAAAGAAATCCTTTTTGATAATAGAAATGGCCTTTAGATTAAATTCTTTTATATTTTGTCAAACGTTTTCATTTTAAACTTCAAGGCAAAAGTCATGTTGTTGCAACTCTATTTGATACTATTAAAAATTATCACTTTGGAAAAAATAAATAGAAAAAGAAAACTTGTCGCACTTTGTAAGCTGTCAATATCAATTGATTAAATCCCATAAATTGAAATTTACTGAATATGCTCACTAAATTAAATTGTTAGAAATGGAATTAGAAAATTTTTTGATTTTAAAAGCTGTCAGTTAAAATTTCGCACTTTAACTTGACCCCTATCTATCGATATTTGAACTGTTAATGAAAGCCTACAAATAAACTTAATTAAAATCTAATGCGATTCTTTGTAGAGCAAAGATCTATGGAAGTTGGTATTCTAGATTTTTATACAGTCGATCGGCTTCATAAAATTTATTGTTTCTTTTGTGAATAATGATTATGTTTGGAAGCACTTATTTATGCGGGCAATTATTTTCTTTAATAAAAAATAGCGAAAATTTCGAAATGTCACGATTAACCAATCAACGTTTATCGCCAATTTAAAAAAAAAATTGCATCAGCTCAATACTTTCAATCAAATCTTGATGACTTGCTTTGTGGAAAAAAAACGATGTCAAATATCTTCTAAAAAGTAATGTTAAATTGAATTTCTTACAAAAATTTATATTTTTTTTTAATAAAGAATGTAAAGTATTTCTAGTTTAAGTTTAAAAAATAACTTGAAATATAAAACGATACACACGTATAATATACAATACATTGAGTCTAATAAATGCATAATACATTATAAAAATCGTATTTTATTTATTTTTTGAAGATTGAAAACATACGGCCCCCAACTTATAATAAAATTGACTATGTGGCCCGTGATGTCGGATGAGTTTGACTTGCCTGTTCTTGACGGTCATGTGACAAATGTAACCAATTGTTTTTCGACGAAATCAAAACTGACATTAGATTTTTGCATTTATAGAATTCAGATAAATTTGATATTGATAATTCGGTAAAGATTTTCAAGTATGAAAATACTTCAAAAAGTTTCCAAAATTAAAAAAAAAATTTCTATCCCGTTAAATTTTGTTTACCTCTGCACGTTATTATTGTAAATAAATATGAAATTTTTTTTATAACAAAGTTCGTACAAAAAGCAAAACCTGGCAACGGTGAGGCTAGAAACACACATTATTATATTTATCATGTGATTATAACGTGACATGAATTAAAGCCCATTGTTATTCTATTGTCCATGTCGATCACATCATAAAAAAGGAATAATATTAAAAAAAGTTAAAAAAGAAAAAAATCCAGAATATTTAAGAAAAAAAAACATTGCGCACACATTTTGTAGAAAATACAGTAATTGTACTTGTTGATAAATGGATATTAAATAAACAGGGCAGTGATGAGTTAATTAATTTTAAGGATATTTTAAACTCCTACTATGAATTTCTATTTTTTGATTCGAATTCTAAATTTAAAAAAAAAAAAAAATTAAAATCATGTTTTCAAAAAATATTTTTTAAAATTTCTTGGCATTCAGACATAAATTTCTAAAATGATATTCATTTTTTTTACTACACGATTTATCGAAAGTAAAATAAAAATGTAAGACCTATAAATTATTTTTGTTATAAAAATGAAATTTACACATCCATTTTTTTTTTTTTTTTTTATTAAAAATATCTAAAGCATACTTTGTATTTCTTACTTTTTGCAAATAATAACTAAATTAGTTACATGATCAAGCAGGTGGTGTATTTAGACGCTATTTTTTTCATTTTAGTGAAATTGTAAATATTAGTATAATATTTAAAGAAATATTGAGAGAAAAATAAATTCTCAAAAAAGAAAAAAGTGATTATTTAATATTTATCATAGAAAAACACCTTTTCGAAGAGAAAAGTGAATGATTATAACGAAAGGGAGAAATGATAAGTTTTCTTTCTATTATTTGTGAATGTACTGTTATATATTATTATTCTATTTTATGTGAGAGGCAAAACACAAACTGAGACATTCTCTAAAATGACCCTTTTCCAAAATAAAAGGACTATTTATCCTTATTTGAACTGTATATCACGTTTGTACCTTATTATTTCTTATTAAAACGTATTGTAGTGTAATAATTGTGTAAAATAAAAATTGTTATATATATATAAGTGAAAAACCTTAGAAAAAAATTTAACTATATAACATTATGTTTTCTTAATATTTAAGATTAGAACCTTATGTTCCACAGAACTAAGTCTTTTTAGCTATATAGCTATAGATATTTATTAGCTACAGTAATTTATTTAGCTATAATTATTTATTTATATTGAAATACATATTATGTAATAATTATTGACAACCTACTTAATTTTTTTTAGAACTGAAAAACCATTCTGTTAATAAAATAACATTTATATAAAAATAAATTTTATTATAATTTTAACATAAAGCCAAGCAAGCTTACACTCAATGTTGCAATTTTTCGAACACATTTTAAAATTTTTGATTTAGAATTTGCATTCATAAATAGAGTAAAACGTCAGTAATATAATAACAAAAAATTTTACAAGATC
Organism: Trichonephila inaurata madagascariensis; assembly: GCA_019973955.1. NCBI lineage: Eukaryota > Metazoa > Arthropoda > Arachnida > Araneae > Nephilidae > Trichonephila > Trichonephila inaurata. The sequence goes on from BMAV01027031.1 coordinate 30,257, forward strand.
CACTTTTGAGGCATTCTAAAGTCGGGGCGGCGGCCCGGTTAAATTTTAATTACTCAGAAGTTTAAATTTTCTTAAAGTTCGCCAAAAAGAGCGACATATGAAAAAACAACACTTTTGCATGAAGAGAAATCATTTCGGCATAGTCGAACGCCATATTTTTTGTTATTTGAAAATTACTTTTATTAATAAACAGAATAAAGAATTAATGAATGTGCAAAAAAATACAAATTTAGACGTAACGATTAAGCGATCAAGAAAACAACAACAGTTAAAGATATTAATGTCGTATAATGCAACAACACGAAAGCTATTGGCGACGGAAACCGCGGTCAAGGGACGAAGACGACTCCTAAGCTAGCACCTTCGTCTTCGAGCTACCACAAGACGCTAACGGGGGCACTTTGAGCCTCGACCAATTTCCCTTACATCAGCCTCTCTACACCGTGGATCTTCATTTCCATTAAAACATGAATCATGACACACGAAACCACGACACACGTGACACGACCACTAGAATACTACGGCCACACAAACCTATCAGATAACACCCGCAAGAAATTTGGTCAAAATTATTCGCAATTTCGCCTTGAGTAATTTAGCATCGACAACAAATTCTCCAAACAAGACTTGTTGAATGGTTAATATATATAAAACCATAATATAATGGTTAATATATAGAATGGTTATTATATATAAAACCATAATATATACTGGTTAATATATATGTAACCATAATATATACTGGTTAATATATAAGATGATAAATATATATTTATCATTCAACAGAAAATTATAGCTTTTCTAAATACCCCAGGAATTACCAAAAAAAATTAATGCAACAATAATAAAAGCGAAAAAAACCCACCGAAAACTCAATAATTTGCAGATCTAAAGCTGACACACAGCCCCCAAAAGATTGACACACACACACACAAACAACTCCAAACAATGTATTCGCGATTTCGCCTTGAGTAATTTCGCATTGACGACAAATTCTCCAAACAAGACTTGTTGAATGGTTAATATATATAATGGTTTTAATATATATATAACCATATATAATATATACTGGTTAATATATATGTAAGAAGATAAATATATATTTATCATTCAACAGAAAATAAAAGCTTTTATAAATACCCCAGAAATTACCAAAAAAAATTTAATGCAAACAATAATAAAAGCGAAAAAAACCCACCGAAAACTCAACTTGCAGATCTAAATTTGACACACAGGCCCCCAAAAGATTGACACACACACACAAAAAAAACTCCAAACAACTTGACAGAATTGGAGGCAATTTTCCCAAGAGCCAGGATAAAATTATCACAATAAAAAAAAATCGCCAAATGTCAAAGCACGATAAAGCAGCCATTCTAGTAACCCTGTCCTGGACCATCTGCCGTAGTGGTTCAACCTGTCACAGATCGGGAGGAGTCTGTAAGAAATGAATAGCCTCCAGTGAAAAGGAGAGGCTCTTCAAGCAAATGTACATGTCTTTCTCCTTTGAACCTTACAGGGGGTAGGGAAAAGGGGGTTTTAAGAGGGGTGCTGAAGCAGTATCTTGGCTGTCCATTACTGAAATTAACTTGCAGAGATAAAACGAAGAGGAAAGCATCCAAACAGGCACACACCCACCTGGTATAGGTAATTGATATTTTTTAGGGAAATAGTGGAGCCGGATTTTGCTATGAGCTACCCTTTACGCCGTAAGTTGGAACCAGTATTAATTGCGGAGAAAAAGAATAAAAAAATTCAACGGATGAAATGAAAGTGATGGCTTTTGATTAGACTTGTGTTGTTTTTATTTGGATGTGAAAAGAGGAGCATCCGTTTGTAATTTGCTTCTTTTTTTTAAATGGAGAATGGAAAAGTGCAGAGGTGTAACAGGTTTTCCGATACAGTTATGAAGTGGTTGGATTTTTTGCGGTTTTAGTAAAATGCCTTGAAGATCGAATAGTTATAGAATTGCTCAGTTGTGGGTAGTTGCTTTATATAGTCCCACATCCGGTCTTGGAGTGACCAATCGTCTGGTTTCATTAACAATCCGGTTGACATTGCTGTTTTTCTGCACCGTGGCCGATATTGCATTGTAACTTTGGGTTGCATCAGCACACATGGCACATGTATTATGTTCAAAGCAGGATTTTCAATTAGAAAAATTTCAAATGTTTGATAGTACTCCATAACACAAAAGGTTCTATTTCTTTTCCTTCATTCTTAAGGTATCCGACTACGTTCGGAACTGTGATTTTAAAAAAGCGCATAAATGGATAATTTTCATGATATTTAGTGTCACTTAGATTAGAATATATGTATAAAATTGTCTTAAGGACATTTTGACAAAAAAAAAATTTTAATACAATATTTCGGCAAAAAATTAACTTAGAATGACCTCTTTTCAAAATATTCTCCTTTTGTGAAAATTGCTTCTATTGTGTGTAATAATATTTTGCCTGTATATAGCTCAGACCTCTTTACAGAGACTCAACTAGCATTCTTGAAAAATTCACATTATTTTCAGAGTTACAACCAATTAAAATATATATAATGATAGGCGTTTTATATATATTCTTAAAATTGCTCCCCTCTGTTGTCGTAAAACATGGATAAACCCACTTCTAAGTTATATATTTCAAAAATTTTAGTTGAGCCAAATAGACAGGCCAAATATTATAATAGAAGTATTTTTCATAAAAGGAGAATATTTTAAAAAGGGTCACTCTATGTTCATTTTTTGTCAAAGTATTGCACTTAAATAATTTGTTATTGTAATACTATTCCTAAAACAATTTTATATACATTTTATATACAATATTATCCATTTATACGCTTTTGCAAAATCATGGTTGCGAACGTAGTCGGATACCTTAAGGCGAGAATAATCGAACAGCTTATGATATGTTGCTTGACATCACTTATTAGAGAAAAACTGCATCACACAGTAAGGTTAATAGATCATCTCCAGTTCAACAATTACCAATACCTGATTTCGATGACGTCATCTTTTAAATAAGAAATGACATACAATGCTTACTGATACATGTTTCCCCGTAACTTTCGTAGTATTTTCTTTTTTACAGCATTCCGTGAAGTTTAACAATTAAAAAAATGAGTATGCAACACATCAGTAGTGTACAACACATACACATCTCTTTTTAGCAGGGGAAAAGGGGTGAGTGTTTATTTCGCACTGTGAAGTAACGCTAGGGCTGTTGGTGACGGACCTCGTAATTCTGAGCCACGACTAAGTAAAGAGGACGATACCAGAGCCGGTACCACCTCTCCAAACTTTCACACCACACTAGTGGCCGCGGTAGCCGAGTTGTATAGGTATCGGATCGTGGCTGGCCTTGTCACGCGAGTTTGAGCCCAGTACCACTAAAGACCTGCCGTGTAGGGGCGCGATGCACGTTAAATCTGTCGAGAGCTCAAACGTCCTTCCGTTGATGTGGTGTGGTAGTTAGGAAGGGGGTGCCAGCTCAGGTGTCGTCCACGTTACTCGACTATGGTTCAAAATTACGTGTTTCGTCGCCAAAAGCCCTCGCGTAGCTGAACAGTGCGACGTTAATATTCACTCATTCACACTACACTAATAGAAAGACCTTGGACAGATTTAATGTGCATCAGCCACTGTACATTGCGGATCTTCAGTGGCACTGGGTTTCGAATCTCCGACTCGACTATATCGGTCACATGTTCGCGACCAAGGCCATTTGGCTACCACGGTTAAGAGTTGTTGTTGCTAACGGCACTTGTCTGACAATGTCAGATCGAGGCTCACGAAATTCATCGCAGCAAGGGGTTAGATGTACGGCTGTCGTTAGCCGTAGCTTTGAGCACAATTTTTGATTTTGATAAAGTTAACTTACTTTTTCATTTCTATATTTTATTGGAACGAAATTTTGGTACATGGATTCGTTTTTACACGGTACATATTGCCCTGATTTATATTATTGCTAATGCCACCTGATTGGCAAAGGTCAGATCGAGGTCCACGAAATTCATCACGGTAAGGGCTAAATTGTTCTCTGTTGTTAGCCGTAGCTTTGAGTCCAATGCAGGTGATTTGACCCCGGTTCCATCCTTATTTCGAGGAAGAACACCCTGGTGGTGGTCAGGGGTATCCCACCTCTCCTCCCCTTCCACCAACCTCACGAGTTGCGGCTCAACGGTCCTTTCCTCGCTCGAGTACCATCATGCCGCAAAGGCACTATACATTTACAAACATCCATACCTTCTTTGGAATTCGAACCCTGGCCCTATGGCATAGCATTCAGCGTCGCTAACCGCTATGCAGGATGGACGTCACGGTTTCAAGTGAGATAAAGAAGTAAAATGTGAAAATTGTATTAAGTCTAAATGAAATTAAGGTATCCGACTACGTTCGGAACCGTGATTTTAAAAAGGCACATAAATGGATAATTTTCCTGATATTTAGTGTCACTTAGATTAGAATACATGTATAAAATTGTTTTAAGGATATTTTGACAAAAAAAGTTATTTAGATACAATATTTCGGCTAAAAATTAATTTAGAATAACCTGTTTTCAAAATGTTCTTTCGTGAAAAATGCTTCTATTATATTAATATTTTGCCTGTACATAGTTCAGATCTCTGTACAGAGACTCAACTAGGAGTTTTGAAAAATTCACATTATTTTCAGAGTTACAACCATTTGAAATATAATTTTCGACGTTTTTTTCTTAAAATTGCTCCCCTCTGTTGTCATAAAACTTGGATAAATCCTCTTCTAAGTTATATATTTCAAAAATTCTAGTTGAGCCTCTGTACAGAGGTCTGAGCTATAGACAGGCAAAATATTATTATAATAGAATCATTTTTCCCAAAAGAAGAACATTTTGAAAAAGGTTATTCTAAGTTAATTTTTAGCCGAAATATTGTACTTAATAATTTTTATGGTAATTTTATTCTTAAAACAGTTTTATATACATTTTCTAACCAAAGTGACACTAAATATCATAAATATTATCCATTTATACGCTTTTGCAAAATCACGGCTCCGAACGTAGTCGGATACCTTAACACATGAATGTTTTCGCAGAAATCACAAATTCACAGAGAAGATTTTGAACACCTATTTATTGAAAATAAGCCGGATTTAACATAGTCGATCTGCAGAAATATCTTCTGCTGTAGTTTATCGAATGCATATTTTGATTTTAGTTTATTAAAATTTTTTCTTCCGGTAAGACTATTTTTGTTGAATATTCTCACCTTTTACTTTATTAATTGCCGATTATTTACAATTTCTTAATGTATCCAATGATCTTAAAATCACTTTATTTCGAAATTGGAGAAAATTCTCTTGCTGTGGAGTGTAGATTAAGGGTATAGATTGTTTACTTTAGTAACCCCTAATTTTTGGAAAATTACTTAAATACCGTAGCACGAAAACATAAAATACGAAAAGATGTATAGAATATGTATAATAAATAAAAAATAAAATTTTTGAAGGAATATTAAATAAAAATAAACTAATAAATTAGCTACATACATACAAATAAAAGAAATACGATTAATAGTAATAGCACAATTGATGGAATCAATGCTTTTCCTTTCAGTATAAGTGAAATAGTTTAAACTAAATTTATGCAATATTTAAAAAAATATAATGTTAAAACTATATTTATTTTTAAAATAAGCGCAAATAATTTATTTCTAAGCATTGGAACCTTTATCCATATCTCTCATTGAATTTTTACTTTTAAAATATAGAACGTCTTTTTTTTTTTTTTTGTCCGATTCGCCATCGCAATAATTATCTCTGCATCAAATTTCTTTTTTTCCCCCCTTCTGATTTGTCATTGCAGTAATCAGAAAAAAAATAATAAATTTATTATTATTTTTTTTCTGATTTGTCATTAACAAAAATTAATTTTTCCTCGAAATCCTGTTCAGAAATCAAATTTTATCGTTTGCTGTTTAGCAATTTGATATTTTAACTTAAATTAATGTTGGTTTTCACTGCTCCATAAAAAACAAAGAAAGAAGAAAACATAAATTCGAATTTGTATCTTACTTCGGAACAAGTGGATTTTGCATTGATAAAATCCTTGCTTTTCTTATTGCGTATAAAATTCATCAGTTTTCTTCCACAATGATTATTTCAAGTAGCCAAGTGTGTGACTTATAATTGGTTTATATAATTTTGCCATTAAATTTTCACTGAATTCCTTTCTTTCGATCTATTTTTACAAACTTTCAAATTCTTACTTCCGTTTTGCCATCATTGCATTACATCGCTTTGTTTCCGTTTTGCCATCTTAGAGATCAGTTTTTTATTTTCATTTTGTTATAATTAATTCCTTTTTTCCTCTTTCCATCGCAACAATTAATTCTTCTTTTCCGATTCGCCATCACGATAATAAATTCCTTGCTACCGTTTTGCCAAGAGAGCTATGAGTTCTTTTTATCCGTTTTGTCATCTCTGCAACAATTTTTTTTTTCTTCTGATTTGCTAACAAGGTTTTTTTTTATTATTATTATTTATCCTGATTTGTCATTACAGAAATTTATTTTTCATTGAAATTCTGTTAGTGGCATCAGATGAAATCGTTTGCTCTTAAGTTTTTTGAAGTCAGAATCACGAATATTTTGCTGATTTTTTCCCCACCTAAATATGTTTTTGAATGTTAGAATAATTGCTTTGTGAGTTTTTTTTTATTTCTTATTATTTTTGCGAATTATGTTTTTCACATTATTCAAAGCTTCTAGTTGAAAAAATAATTTTGCTTTTTTATTTTCATAATTCTAATAAAGCAATTTATAATTTAAGGAGTTGATTTTCTATTTTTCTGCATCTGTTCTACTTATTATTTTATACTTAGGTAATTATACTTTGCTTCTGCGATGGAATATAGTAGGCTAAAATGACATTTTAGAAGCGAAAAAAAAAAAGTTTTTGAAATGTGAAAATATGTTTATATTTTGTAGGAATTTGTGTAACATTGGATTTTGAAAGACAAAACTTTTTCGGCCATAAAATAATTCTACATCAGCACTGTAAATGTAGTTATTAATAATCATGCTGTTTTTAAACAAAACAATAAATACAATTTTTATAAATAACTTTTGTCTTACCAGGTTTTTTTCTTCTAATTACATATTTTTTCGTCTATTTAAATGTAAAGTAGCTTTAAAAATGTAAAGTTTAAAAAATGCCAGAAAATTCCGTAAACTATTTCTCTAATCAATATAATTATTTTCAAAATCAAAAAAACTTTAATGAGCTAAGCTCATTAAGGTTAAATGATAAATGCTATCTCGCGTTTTGCATTAAATTAAAGGCTGATCTTAGACTTGCATATATCTTCTTGTACCAGATACTACTTCAAATTTGATAATTGTGTAAACATGTCCACGTATTCAGATTCTTCAAAAAAAAAAACAAAAAAAAAATTGAACATAAAAAAAAAACATTCTTATATTACGCGGGTTTTTCTAAACCAAGAACCTTATTTTCATTGTGCGTTGTTATTGTTCCTAAATACATTTTTTTTTAAAAAGAAAGTTTCTGTAAAAATCAAAAGATGGCAACAGTGTGACGATAGAACCAGTGGCGTCATATAAGATCGGATCGTTAATTATATAACAGTTTTTTTTTTCCTTTGTTTATTTCTTCCAAGGTTAACATTAAATATATCTTTAAAATAATTTAGCTTTAAAATATATTGATGTCCTGTCTTGACAAGTGCAAAACTTTCATTCTTTTTTTCTTTAATGAGAACATTTATAACCCCGTGCATCACAAAGTATCACACGGGAGCTTACATAGAAGTAAGCGTGTAGTACACATCACAAAAAAGAGAAAGATTACAACACAAACATCCATGTCTTACCCGGGATCCGAACCCAGACCCTACGGCACAACAGTTAGCGTCACTAACCACTATACCGGATGGGTGATAAAACTTTCATTTATTGCACGGTTAAAGTTAATGCTTCTTTGAGCGTGTGTGTGGAATGTGGAGCATCAAAGGCTGTTATCCCCTCATTTGGTGACCGAGGTAGCATAGTGGTTATGGTCACGAACTCATGGCCAGCGTGTCGGAGGTTCGAGCCCTTATGCCACTGTAGACCCGCCGTATGGAGGGGGCCGTTGCATTTTAAATCTGCCAAGGCTCAATGTCCTCCTGTTGATATGGTGTTGAAGTTAGGAGAGTAGGTTGCTAGCTCAGGTGTCGTCCTCGTCATCTGACCGATATTCAAAAATGACGTGGGCCCAGGGCCTAGTTATTTTGAACTTAGAGTCACTATACGAGTTAGCCGACGACGATCTGGTGACCAGAACCACTAGCAGAGGCGTAACGTATACCCCTGCATTGCGGGGGTGGGCAAGATTCTAGGGGCCCAAAACCTGACTGACGTCCTTTGTAAAATCTAAATTGGAGTCCCAAACCTGACTTTGCAGGGGTGCCCTAATATTCTCCGTTACGCCACTAACCACTCGGCTGTTGTTGCCATTCTAATTTGAACAAACACTAACAGTTAACACTTAAACAGCTAATTATGCATTATTAAAATGTTATTTTTTTGTTCGAAACTGCCTTTTTATAACCACAACTTTCTACTGGGTTTTATCAATTCACCACTCAACCTTCAGGTTGTAAAGACCCTGAGGATTATTAGGGTTATGACATTCTTAATGTGCGTCAACCCCTTTTTACGTAACTCGACAATTTCCTAAAACAGCAAACGATAATTTAAAAAAAAATAATTTTCGTCATCTTTCCGTCTTTTATAGCATATTTAAAACCACGGCAGTCTTTTAATACTGGGATATTAAGCGTGCAATTGGTGGATTCTGAGGAGTGAGGGGAGGGGGGTAAACGCGACTTCGTTTTCATACGCGACGTGAGGTACAATAATTAACTATTAGCATGGGCGGGCCATCCCCGTGAACCGGTTATTAATTAAGCAGATTCACCGAGCACAGGGTGAAGAGGCCTCTAAACAGCCTCTGCTGCGAGTGAAAGGTTGTTTATTTTTCTTTGCTGTGTTTTTATATTCCCAGGTGCAACGTCTTCTGGATTGGGAAACGAAAAACTTTATTTGGATGTGTGTGTGGGTAAAAGTTAGTAAAGACAGAGCGTGTTTAAAATGTAACGCATCTGATAAAAGTGAAGGCATGATTCATCAAAAAAATTTAATTTTTTAAAACAAAATCGAAATTAAAAAAAAAAAAAAGATTGTTTTTGTTTGTTTTTTAATTTTATAAAGAGAAATAATGAGGCTTTTTTTAAATCTCTCTTACCTTTTTTACTTGGTGAGTATTTTTAATGTCGCACTATAAAGCAACAAGAGGGCTATTGGCGACGGACCTCGTCATTTTGAACCGGGGTTAACTGACGAGGACGACATCTGTCTGGCACTACCTCTCTAAACTTCCATACCATGCCAAAGAGAGGACTTTGAACCTCGACAGATTTAACGTGCATCACACGGCGTATCTTCATAGGCACTAGGGCAGGGATGGCGAACCAGTGGCACGCGTGCCATTCATGGCACGTGACACAATATTTCGGGCACGCCACCGCGATCAAAACTGTTATCCTTTTACTTTAAAATAACAAAGTTCACTATAAAGTATTACGAACAAACGCGAGTGATCGGACGCAATTTTCAGCAAGATTTTTTCTAAACGCTCAAGTTTATTATGTATCCTGATGGGATTTCATTTGTTAAGCTCGACTTGTCCCAATTTGATTGGTTAAAAATAGACAAAATTTAAAATGCAACTGTGAGAGGTTGATTTCCCCAGTCTAGTTCAATATGGATTCAGAAATTTATTGAAACAAGGACAAAGTTAGAATAGATTGATACAGAAAGTTTAACAAGCAATATAAGTAAAATTGCTAATAAGGACATTTTGGAAACTTGAAAATCGATTCCGGATACATTTAACTTTTTGGAGAAGCTGGATCATGCTACTTCAACAATATTTTCATCTGCTTATGCCAACGAATTATTATTTTCAGAGATGAAAGATATTAAAGACTCGCTTAAAAATCGTTTGGCAGATGACTCCACACAATTCAGCATGCATTCTTCTAAAAGTAACATCTTACAATCCTAATATAAGTTTTATTTGTCATCCAATCTGCTACAACAAAAGTCCCACTTCAGTGTTACTTTAATTTGAATTACACGTATAACTAAAATATAGTTACTCTCTCTACTATACAGTATAAATTTTTCGTGGTAAATAAAGAGTTTTTAGAGTTCTTAGTATTATTATTTTCCACAATAATCACAAGTCAAAATTCTATGACGGCACGTTTAAACCTCATTAAATCTTTCTTTGGAAAAACTCTCTCTCTCTGGCACGTTGATCCATAAAGGTTCGCCACCCCTGCACTAGGGCTTGAACTTGGGACATGCCGGCCACGATATGTGACCATGACCACTAAGCTACTGTGACTACTCCTTAACTGGGTCAAGTCAAGTGAATATTAACGTCGCACTGTTCAGCTACACGAGGGCTTTTGGCGACGGACCACGTAACTTTGAACCATGGTCAAGTAACGTGGACGACAAATGAGCTAGCACCCTTCTCTCCTAACTACCACACTACACCAATGGGAGGACATTTCAGCTTGCATCGCTGCCCTACAAGTTGGGTCTTTAGCGGTACTGGGCTCGAACTCGTGACAAGGCCAGCCACGATCCGATACCTTGACCACTCGACTACCACGGCCCCGAAGTTGCATGGCACGGAAATATCTTGAACCATTCTTTGGAAGTTCTTGATATTGAGTGAAAAAGCTGTAAATAATAAAGTACCGTAAGATTCGGCGTATAACGCGCACTTTTAACACAAAAAATGAGATCGAAAATTACGGATGCGCGTTATACGCTGGAAATAAAAAAGATGCTTTAAAAATAAAAAAAATGTAATAAGCATAAAGAAATAAGACTCCTACATATGATCGAAATACTGTTTATTTTAAAGAAATGACGTACCTTATGAACCTCAAGAGCTGTAATTCTAGACGTATGATATTTTTTCAAAGCCTTCTGGGGTAATACCTCGAATAAATGACTTAAAAATATAAGAGCAGTGCATACGAACGTTTCAGGTTTCTTCGTCAAAAAGGGGGTGCGTGTTGTACGGCGAATATACCTTAAAATTAAAAAATGCAGTTTGAAAGTATAGGTGCGCGCAATAGAGCACACAAAAAGTTTTCAAGGGGGATGTCCAGGGTCGAAAGTCCACCATTTTAGTATCATACTTCGATACGCCGCCCAACATATTCTTTTGATTTGTCAATTTTCGGGAACAAAAACAATACAAAATTAATTATTGAATAAATTATTAGCATTAATTAATAAAATTAATTATTAATAACTAATACATAATTAAATTTTACGTAATATATACATAGGATTTAAACCAATCGAAAAAAAATCAAGGGCTATGGGGGGATGTCCGGACCCCTAGGACACCCCCCTTGTGCGCGCCACTGGTGCGCGTTATACAGCGGTGAGCGTTATACGCCAGATTTTACGGTAAATTTTTATTTTAGTTTTAACATCTTTTTATGTCTAGTTAATTTTTGTTTTAAACTCTTAAAAATTTCATAGCGGAACCATTTAATATCTTTACATTAAGACTTTTAAAGCATGCCAAACTGAAAAACAAAAAAAATTAATATTTTTGTCTGAAAATTCACCATTTATTCAAATAAGTAATTTACTTCGATGATATTATTTCTTCAAAATTTACAAGCATTACGACAACTCATAAATATTAGATCAATATAAGTACTTTCAACTACTCAGAATTTGAATTCCGTCGATACGATCTACTATAAAATGTCATAACAAATGCTTCAGAGAACGTACGAAATAAACTTGGATCACATATCATGGAGGTTGGAGAGCGTGAGCGAGCTGGGTGTCAGACAGACTAGTAAGTAGCAAAAAATGTTCTGCAAGGGAAATGAAACAGAGATGGATTAAAGAAAATTAACAGTTTTCAAACCTTCCAAGTGATGGATCATGGAGGATCGTGCCAATTTTGTTTGTGGGTCCCGCCCACTGACCGATTCTGACTTGTAGAGCTGATAGATGCGAGATCGATCATCGATATCACGAAAGGTGATCGCGTAAAAATGATGGAGGTTCCTGGATATTTAATTCGATTCAGATTCCATGTGTTCGCTCGTAAAATTATAACTTTTGGGGCACTGTTTTTATTGATGTTTCATTAAGGCCAACATGAGAGCTACTAGAAACGAATTTTATAATTTGAAACTTTGAATCAGAGCTGGTAAGGCCAGTGGTTGTGTGGTAGTGTATCGCGTTTCCACATCAAAAATCCGAGGTTCAAATCCCGGGCTAGGCAAGGTCAACTTAGCCTTTCATACCTTCAGTGGATGGATAAATGAGTACCAGCTTGCTTGGGAACTGAACACTGGGGGGTTTTGAGTCAGACTGACCACTTGACCGAAGCATCTGCACATGCACTCCAGCACCAAGGTCACGTAAGCTGAGATAGGCTCAGTAGGCCTTGGCTATCATGGGCTGTTTCGCCACTGGGTTAAGTTCAGATGCAGAGCTGAGGGTTACACCTAAATACGTGAGCGGCGACTCTCCTAATTTCCACATCATTTCAAATGAGGATTCAGAGATCCAGCACGCCTCTATTAATCCAGATAAATCCGTTTTATTCGTGGCTTCAAATATCGGCTAGTACATCACTGGCCATGAGACTCCTGACCTTGTCTACTGTCTTGCGGTAGTGAGTGAGTGAATATTAACGTCGCACTGATCAGCTACACGAGGGCTTTCGGCGACGGACCACGTAATTTTGAACCATGGTCAAGTGACGTGGACGACACTTGAGCTGGCATCCCTCTCCTAACTTCCCCGCCACACCAACGGGAGGACGTTTCAGCTCTCGACAGATTTAACGTGCATCGCTACCCTACACGGCGGGTCTTTAGTGGTACTGGGCTCGAACTCATGACATGACTGCCATGATCCGTTACCTTGACCGCAGCCCTCACTGTCTTGTGGTAGCCGAATGGTCATAGTTACGAACTCGTGATCGGCGTTGTGTAGAGCGGCTGAAGCACGTTAAATCTGTCGAGAGTCGAAGTCCTTCAGTTGTCGTGATCTGGAAGTTGGGAGAAGGGGGAGATGCCTGATCAAATGCCATCTTTGTCACTTGGGCGCAGTTCAAAATCACGAGGTCCGTTTCCAATAGCCCTCGTGTTCCTCCACAGTGTGGCGTAAATTAAATCAAATTGATCACTGGCTGCCACAGCTCTTGTATAATTCACCTTTGATGTACAAAGTCATAGATTACCAACAGAAAGGATCATGTGTTCGAAACTCAGTCATGGCTGAGGTAGCCCAGTGGTCAAGGTATAGGGTCATGGCAGGCATGTCATGAGTTCGAGCCCAGTACCACTAATGACCCGCCGTGTAGGGCAGCGATACACGTTAAATCTGTCAAGAGCCTAAACGTTCTCCCGTTGGTGTGGTGTGGTAGGTAGGAGAGGTGGTGCCAGTTCAGATGGCCTCCTTGTTACTTGACCATGGTTCAAAATTACGTGGTTCGTCGCCAAAAGCCATCGTTTAGCTGAACAGTGCGACGTCAATATTCACTCATTCACTCGAAACTCGGTATCATAGAAAAGGATTCTATAAAAACATACCTGTCTTCATTAAACTGTGATCTCGATTACGTGACTTGACGTGCCTGCGCTATCCGAGTAGTCATGGGTGCGAAATAAGGGTCAGCATTGTTACTGTTAAGTCGTGGGTTCAAGTAACGGTTCCACTGAAGATCTACTGAGAACAAAGACTAACGTACATTAAATCTATCTTGATCCAAAGATCTTACTTTGTCATAATATGGAAATTTCGAGAATGTAGTGCCAGTTCAGATGGCATCCTCGTTACTTGACCGTGGTTCAAAATTACGAGGGCCGTCGCTAATAAGCCTTGGTTTGTTCGATGTTCTACATTGTTAAAATCATGTAATCACATGACTTGAACATTTGGAGTTTAGGTTGTCAGATATGTTCTTTATTTTGATTGTGTTTCATTCCATATGATTTTACTCCTCTGTTGATTCCATCCTTTTCAGAAAGCTCGTGTTTATTTCCGGAAGTTTATCTACGCGAATGTACTAAAAATTGGAATGCACAGCATCTACATAAGATGCAACCTCCTGGAGGGTCAGAGCCGTTCTTCTGTTATCGCCGCATGAATGTCGAAAGTAGGGTACATTTCAGGCAAGAACCTTTTCATCTTTGACCCTAGTTCAAAATTACGAGGGGCATTGGTTATGGGTTAGATCTCTGTAGTGGGCTCAAAAATAGGGAGCCCAAAAGTACACATTAAAAAATCTGACAGATAAGTTTGATTTCTATAGCCAAGTAACCTTGGTATTAAAGCAGGTGATGTTTTAACCAAGTCGCATGTATGAACCTTGTCTCAACTAAAAACTTGTCGCAAAGAGAGTTCGATGTACAATAAATCTGTTTGGGCTAAAAGCTGGCGTGCCTTGGAAGGCCGCAGTAACCTAGTGGTTATGGTCACGAGCAGTGCCGATTTTACCCTCTGGCTGGAACATCAATTTTTTTGCCGCTCTTAGAAACACCCGTCTGACAGACGGGTACGCAAATGTTTTTAAATTTTATTGCCGTAAGGACTGTTTTAAATATCCCCTAATCGCTCATCAAATTGAATAAATTTTTAATATATAAGTCTTTATGTGTGAGGCACACCATATTAATATATTTTTATCACAAGAAAATTGTGACTAGTATTTTTATAAAAACTGATTAGAAATTAATTATATTCATGTAAAAATAATTCACACAAAATAATAACACCAAAAACGAAAAAACTATAGGAGTATCCATCTGATAGACGGTGATAGATAAGAAAAATCGCACAAGTCGTGAGTTGAAAAAAATCGCCAAGTGACCTCTCACTGGGTAGAGTCGAACTGAAGAGGTCAAGGAAGCCCACCCCAAAAATCACAACACAGCGTTATCTACAGGTATCAAATCAAATCATCCCCTTCTGAGAGACAGATGTTCCGATCAGAGGATTGAGCTCATTTCGAACTCTGAGTGCAGAAGATATACAAGCCACACTGACGAATTGAAATTTATAACCAAAAAATCTGGTTAAGTCTAACTTATCCGGGGCCCTGGGGGGTCGCCCAAAGCGCCCAATGGATAAACCGGGACTATGTGCAAGCTCCTTTCCGGCGTGTTATGAGTTCAAGTCCCAGAATTACTGATGAACCGTCGTCTAGAGGGGCTGATGCACGTTCAATCTGTCGTGGCTCCCTCTTTGGTGTTGTAATTTGGAGCAGTGGCGTAACGTACACCCCCGCATCGTGGGGGATCCAGAGTTCTAGGGGGTCCAAAACCTGACTGCCACCAAGTGGGTTCCAAATGTTCTCCGTTACGCCACTGATTTGGAGAGGGGGTGCCAGCTCAGGTGTCTTCCTTACCTCTTGATCCTGGCTCAAAATTAAGAGGTCTGTAGCCAATAGCCTTAGTGTTGCCTCATAGTGAGACGTTAATTAACACTCACTCACTTGGCGTGGCTTAGAAAAGGATAATAGGGTGCCTACTCAAGCGTCGACCACGTTATCAGACTGGGTCAAAATTACGACGCGTATTGACCTTAGAGGAGCTATCCGTCAGGCAGTAGAAACGCTAAGGTATCCGACTACCCTAAAATCATGAATTTTTCAAAAATTGACGTTTTTTTATCATTTTATTTTATAGTCCATCTTATTAGCTTAATAAAAAATACCAAGTTTTTTATTTTCCATTCACTAGAACAAAAACTACAAGTGTTTTAGTAAAAGCAGATGCCATAACTTTACACAAGAAACTTTAAAAAATGCGTTTTACACGACATGTGTTTTTTTTTTCTTCGAAAAACTCAAACAGGGACAGCGATTTCTGAAACAGTTTTGAAAAAAATTTGCTGAAATTTAGAAGTGTTTTGACCTTCAGATTTTTATCAATCACTGTTTTATTTCAAAATTTACAGTCCTTTATGTGAATATAATCGTTGGTTTTTTAAGCAATTTCACACATATAGTCACTAAGATAAAGTGCTCTAGTTTTTGTAAAAATTAAAATATCTCCTATCCTGAAGGTCATTTCAAACATTAATAACAAAATAACACAACAAAATTGAAAAATTGAGAATTTGTTTATAAATTTTTTTGTACAGAGCGGGCCCCGTTTATGTAATTTTTTGTACATTTTTACCAGTTTTTTCCCATTTTAATAATAATAAATTTTTTTTCTGTTTTCAATTTTAGGATTTTTTCCTTAAAATTTACTATATAAATCTAAAAATCACATCATTTTTTGAAAAAAAAGTTGTTGCAAGTAATCGGATACCTTAAACAGAAAATTTGCAAAAAAAAATTTTTTTTAATAAAGACAATTTAACTTTGTATAAATAAATCTATTCTTTTTCAATATGTAATCAGTTTCAGTTAGATGGAAACATCTTTGAATGAGTAATACACAGTAACATTTCCTATATAAATAAATATACAAGATTCTTTTTTATTTTGCACACACACACACAGCGATCTGTGTAAATTTAAATAAAAGTGGGTTATAAAAAAAAACCAAATGACCTTAAACATATAGAAAAAATCTTGTAACTTGGTATAAAATATCTTAAAAATAACGTGACCACGCATAAAAGACGTTTATAAGAGGAGAATTTGGTATAAAAAAGAAATTAATATATGCAAATCGTTCAAAAATAATATCAGATAAATTGAAAACTTACCTAGGTATTTTTAATTCATTGGGAAAAAATTTCTTATAATATTGCGTGTTTATTATTTCCGTACACTGTCTTGAAATTTTCCTTTTAGTACTTAGACTTGCGGAAAAGGAAAGTGCGACGTGGCAGTTTCGCTGACTACAATATAATTATTTCAGGAAGGAAATGCCTTAGACATATGAAGCACTGTTCTAACTATAGATCAGATACATCTTTTCTGCAATCCAACACGCCAGCATTCATTCGAATATAAATCGGCAAAATAAAAAATAGTCATTGTTTAATATTAATAAATATTAACTGTAGGAATGCAAAATGAAAATTTGCAAAATACTTTTTGTTTAATCCTTTAACGAGCACACAGCTAAAATACAATTTTCTGTAATAAAGTACTTGATAAATGTAATGTTCTCATCCTCTATAGACATTATTTACTCACAAAAAAAAAAAAAATATCTTATCGAGGGTTTTTTTTTCCTGGGTGGAGGCTAGAGACGTTATAGCGACTGCGCACTTCAGACATTTAACTTACTTTTCAGGACAGAAATAATGAATCGTATCACAATAAACTCTTTTAAGGAAAAATTAACATTTATGCTAATAGCTATTTAAATAACAATTAAATACAAAGTATAAGAGTAATAAAATAAAAATAGAATAGTCCAACATCGAATATTTACTAAAATATGCATTGAAATTGGTATATATATCCACATTTTATACATTATTTAATTTTAGTATAAAAAGTTAGAAATAAAGTAATATTTTTGAGGATTTAAATTTGTTATTTCACAAATTTGATAAGCTATTCACTGTGGAACTTTCAAAGCAAGTAGGACCAGTTGCTTGAAGGCACAGTGGTACGCACAGAAAAGTTATAATGGAGTACCCAAGAATCTCGTACCACATATTGTACACAAAGTTTTATCTATATTTCCTACCCCCAACATCCTCACGTGATTCTAAGTGCTCTCTCTCGAAGAGGAAGAGCGAAAATTTTGAGGTCATTTTTCTGTTCTATGTGGGCAGTGGATAGAGCCTCTATATCCACACATGAAAGCTTTCCAAAAACCTAAATAAAACCTTTTTCTTTTAATTGCACATTTGCTTAATTCATTCAGATGAGAGAAAAGTGCACTTGAGACATGTCGAGATTTTTTTTTCAAAGATCAGAAATTTTACTTATAGTAATCAAAATACAATATGTAGATTTACACCGAGAAAAACTGTTTTTAACAACCCATCAGTGGACATGAGATGGAAAAAAAGATATCGTGTTAGCCAGTAGCGCACACAGGAATTTTTCAAGGGGGGGGGGGCGGGATCTAAAGTTCACCATTCTTGTATCATGCTCCTTTTGATTTTGTCGATTTTCGGAAACAAAACACAGTAAAAAACTAATTATTGAATAAATAATTAGCATTAATTAATAAAATTAATCATTAATAACAAATAATTAAATTTTACATACTATATACTTATAATAATAATCAATCGGAAAAAAATCATGAGCTTTGGGGGAGGGTCCGGATCCCCAGGACCTTCTCTTGTGTGCGCCACTGGTGTTGGCATCTGTATTGATTTTTATCCGTTTTAGTTTCAATTAACGCATATGGATAGACTAAATATCCAACACCAGCTTGGAGAAAAAATTTTTAACATGTGGCTAGACCTATTAGAGAGAGAAAGAGAGAGAGCCACTGACCGCTAAAGGGTTAAGAGATAAATGGGATATATTAAGCATTGAAGGCTGCTATCCTCGAGAATTGAACAATTTTATAGTACAAAACAGTTTTACGATAAAAGAAAAGAGTAATGAATACCATATTTTATACCATTCAGTTGTGTAAGTCCGGCTTCACACGAGGCAACTTTGCACTTGTCAACTCGTTGTCTGTCACTGTTCCTCTAGAGTGAAGATGAGAGTGAATTCCTTTCACACATGGACTCAAAACTGACTGGAAAGGGAGTACCGTAGGGAAAAAAGTGCTGGGGACTCATCGGTAGAATGATTGAGTCCGAAGGAGCAATAAAAAGCTTTCTCCGTTTTCAATACACAAGTAACCTCGTGTGAAAAGCGCAGCTTCCACAATATTCTTTTAGTTGAGTAAACTAGTGGGGAAGAAAACATTGTTTTCGAGTGCTTGAGAGAGGGAGCAGGGAGTACTAGTTGACAGCGCATGAAAGGACCCTGGGGATTTCTGTTCAAAACCAGTTCTCGACTGTCCTTCTGTTATGTGGAGTACAAGTTGAATCGTGTGAAAGGGACGTAAGAATCAATATCCTTTTGTTCTGGTGTAAAAAAAAAGTTTCATTCACATTATACTATGTAATGCTAAACATATTTTAGACTAAGTATCTTGTGACTGGCTCACGCGTCTTTTCTTTAACATAACCTCTGGGTTCTTTGGTGGCCAAGATTAATGGCAACTCTTTTCCAACCAAAACCCAAGAAGCGAAATGCGAACAAGAAATGCAAGTAAGATAGCTTTTAAAAGAACAGAAGTTTCAGTAAGCAGGATGGCAATTTGGGGAATGTTATGTGTGAAAGAGACTAGAGGGATTTGACAGCCATTCGTGAAGTTACCTGGAAAGTAAACCATTAATACAAGGTTCATACCATTGCACGCGGGCCCAGACGTTTCCATATAAAGATCGAAACTAAGTTTGGATTAAGGTAGGACTGATTACTTGTTATTATGACTTGTAATATTATTAGAAGTGAGAGAAGGCGGATAAATAATTATAACTTAGAGAAAGTGGTCTAAATTACGTTATTCGGTTTAACTATCACTGTGTGTTTTGTTCATTTTAGATTCTCGCTTATTTAAATTTATCTAAATTGTTAGACATTTAAGTTTTATTCTTAATAAAGTCATATTAAGAATTTAAAATGTCTATTCCTTTTGTAAACCCTACACCTCTAGCTCACGCTGACGATCAAAGATACGGTCACCAAAGGGGGGTGGTATCACAATTTAAGTGAAAATTTGAACTTTTATTAGTTGTTCTTTTTATTTTATTGATTATTATTTACTTATTACTTATTATTTTTCCCACAGTACTATCCATATTCCCGTCAGCGTATTTCGTTTTCAGAATTCGTGCATTTTTATTCAATGTCGTCAATATAATTGCGATAGTACGTATATATAAGTACTGCTGTTTCTTTGAAATCAACAATCTTTTTCAAAGTGAAAAAAAAAAATTCTTTTGCAAGTTTTTCTTTCTTTCCCTTTTTGTAATTAAATGACACTTATAGCTAAAAAACACAAATCGATATACCGCTTTTTCAGTAAACTATTACGGAAATGAAAATGCATCAAATGATGAAAGTGTATTAAATTCTTTTGTATTGATCTATGTAATATGGAAATATGCAGAATATATTGATTAATACACGAAATTTTGAGTATCACACATCTTAAGAATCTTCCTAAGGTTTCGGAAGAATATTTCCTTGTCGAGAAATTTCAGAATTTTGAGTTTTGGATTCTATTTTCAGACGTTTAGAATCACGAGTTTTAATTTGGTGACTTAAAAAAAAAATGAGACTAAAGTTCAGCACCAATATTCCCAAAAGACACCCACTTCATCTACTTAGAACTATTTTTTTCATTATAGGAATTGATTTGAATGAAAATAGAAAAAGAACAAGATTTCAACGATTATATCCCATGCTGATCATGGTTTTATGCATCCTGTTCTTCATTCACGGAACTCTAACTTTTATTATGTTTGACTCTTTAAAATCGCACCGATTTCATTCCGCTCTAGTCAGGAAACTGAATGATGTATGTTCTTTAGTGATATGGTTCTATCTTTTTAAAAAAAGGCAAAAAATTACCAAGGTGATCGATAGCTTATTCTGTCTTGTTTCCGAAATGTCGTGCCGTATGCCTACAATGGTTATAACAATCAGTGCTTCGATTTCGGTTTTAGTACCATTCATGAATTGGTTGATAACTTTGATTGACCATGAGGATATCTGCTTAGAACTTATCCAGTACTATACATTTCGAATGGTACAGTATAGCAGCTGTGCAGAACTTCATCCGATCATTATGATGTACAACTTTTTTCACTTAGGGTCTCTAACAGCTTTTCTTGCTCTGTACCTGGTTCTTTGTTACGTGTCTCGCATAGTACTTCGTAAACATTCATTTTTAAGACCCAGACGCATGATGGCTAGTGAGGTTAATTTTCATAAAAACCGTATAGAACTTTATTTTAACAGATACCGAAACATTACGAAAGTTCTCAGGCTCATAGAACAAGAGTTGTCGTTACCGATTTTCCTTTCCCAAATCAATGACTTGATTGGAATACATGCATGCTTGGTGAGATTCGCATCGTTTGATCCCAAGTACGAACTTCGCCACAGAGAAAGCGCCATTTTCATGGCCGTGCGAGCTGTGTTGTCCTTTCTGTGCGCCTCTGTGGTTGCTGCAAGCGTGCACGAAGCCGACGCTGTAGCGAAGGAAGTCAATGAAGAACTGTGGCAAAATGTTCTTGCCTCAGGAATGATGGTGAAAAATGAAAAAGCTATCAGTATGCTCGTCGGAATCAATACGCCATTTGCTTTCACAGCTTGGGGCTGCTTTCGTTTTACGAAAAGCTATATCCTGTCTGCTACTGGTTGCCTTTTAACATATTCTCTTCTAATCTCTCAAATATATTTGAGTTTAAAATGAAGCCTTTTTTGGGGGGAGAAGGAGAAGAGATCTTCGCATGATCAATTTACATCTTAGTACAGCGATACTCAACCTGCGGCCTTTTTCTTTTTAAGTGGCCCGACTGTTCTGAGAAATTCACTTATTTAAGAACATTGTATTAAGGGGTCTCAGGGGTGTTAAATTTCTCTAGAGGTCTGAAAATATAAACAATTTTCAAACAGGTATAATTCTTTTAAATTTAAAGCAAATAATTCGAATTTTTTACACATTATTTATAAAGGAATGGGGCTTCAGAAAAGTATAAAATATTTAAAATATAATCATAATTTTAAAAATTATAAGCCTATGAAAATAAGAAACTTTTCTATAAGAAATATTTATTAAGTTTTAAGTTGCGCATGCTATTTTCTAAAAATAGTAGCTTTAATTACTAGCTATAAATTGATTAATAAAGTTAAATGTATTCTCATTACACTGTAGCTATTTTTATATAAATAGAATAATAACTTACTATTTTTTAATAAATAAAAAAATACATTTTTTTAAAAATATTTAAAAAATTGCAATGTTTTACAAATATTTTGAAATACAAAAGATATATAATACTGAAATTAGGTACGGCTTAAAGAGTATGATGCATTTTATAATTCTATAGTTTTATACATCAGAGGCTACTATTTTAGAAAATAGCGTGCGCAACGCAAATAATACTTAATATTTATCATAGAATTTTCATATGCTTATGATTTTTAAAATTATGATTATATTTTAAACATTTTATACTTTTCTGAAGCCCCATTCTTTTATAAATAATGTGTAAAAGATTCGAATCATTTAATTTAAATTTAAAAGAATTATACCTGTTTGAAAATTGTTTATAGTTTCAGACCTCTAGAAAAATTTAACACCCCTGAGACACCTTAAATTTGGTGGGAAATTCTTTGTCAAGAAATCAAATAAATCAATTTTGGTTTTTGCTGTCGGTGTTGTACGGGTACGAATTGATATTCTTTTTCTAACTGGAACGGTTACGGTTAATGATAACAGACAACAGTGGATAGTAGCGACAATTTTATTAATTATCTTTCATATCTTACAAGCGAAAAATATTCGAAGAAAATCTATCGTTTCAAGACGAGTGGGAGGTTGACTATTTTATAGTGAAAAACAAGCATGGATCAGTAATTGTTTGATTTGTCACGAAAGTGCTGTATTTAAAAAAATACCAATTAACACAGGAATCATTCAATGACACTTTTCTTCGAATATCTCTTTCAAGAGGTGATAAATAGGCTTTCTTGAATAACCTTTGCAACAGCAACAAAGTGTTTTCGTCGGAGGTAATATCATAGAGGTAACAAAGACATCCTACGAAGTTTGTTAAACTCGTACTATTGGTAATCATTTTACTAATGCAGAGATTGTGAAGGAGTGTTTCTTAAATGCTTCTAATATAGTGTTAGTGACAAAATAAAAAATATAAAAAATAATAATTAAAAAAAAAGCAAAATAGGAGTTTTAATAATTTGATCCATTTTCCACATTTTTAATTTCCAATGTTATCTTGGTCTTAAAGCATTTTCCCCATTTATCCTTATGTTGCGGCCCGCGTGAAATAATTAACATATGTATGCGGCCCACGTGAAATAGCTGACATATAAATGGGGCTCAGCAGAAAAAAAGGTTGAGTACATTGTCTTAGTGCATTGTTTATTGACTGGAATTATTTTCATGAACTGGATCCAATACATCACTCCGATTTTTCACTCTGTAATTGTAATGATTCTACCAGAAGATCAAAATCCAGTGAGAGCTGGACAATCTACCAATAGACTCGCATCACTCAATAGCATTTCCAAAAATAAATTCGTATAGTTGCTCTCTCTCTCCTCCTCATACAAAAATTACATTATGAATGACCGTATTGTTCACAAGAGTAACTTAGTTGCAACTTACTGTCTATACGGATATAAATTAAACGCATACTAGTTCTTTTTGATGAATATTTTCAAAATAACATGTTGCAAGAGAGATTGGACCTCGGGCTTCTCAATTTCCTTGAGTTAGCCCCTGGCGTAGCTAGTTTTGAGAGGGCCCTGTATCAAAATTACTTCGGGGCCTTTTTTTATATATGAGAGTCCTATTAGTGAGACTAGCAACACATGTTGGAGCCCCTGTAGCTTGAGGAACCCGTATATCGATACGGCTGATACGGCAGTACTTATGCCTATGGGTAGAGCCCATTGTTCAGGGGTAGGTGGAATTGCCAATCACGTTCAATAACAACCCAGACCATAATGGCTGACGTTCCTCAAGTATGATGTTTAAAAAGACTGACATTCCGAGAGAAATCTCACATTCACCTCTATAGCATCAGACAAGTACATGTTCATCATTATAGTCCAGAATCCAGCCAGAACGAGCGGCTTATTACCAGCTGGAATACTATTGGTTGCACTGGTGTGCCAATATTTGACGGAGGCGTCGGTGGTTCAGTGACAAGATAACCCCAAGAGAAATCTTTTCATGCAAGACAATAGTTCATTTGTGGAGGCGCTCCAATGGCATGCCAACGGAACAGAAATCCCTACATAGTACGTCATCGCCCTGCAGGTGAGCAATGGCGTAGCTATCAATGGGCTAGGCAATGCCAGGCACCAGGGTCCTAGGACCCTGACCACCAAGAAAATCCGATTTAGCAATAATTTCTCCCACATTTAAGAAAAAATATAAGAGGATACAACATAACTATAATCAGGGCACAACTCAGTTGAAAGTAATTTCGAGCTACAGCGAATTTCCTCTAAATTCTTTCCTTTTGTATGAAGTTTCCTAACTTTACTTATTGAAAAGTTTGTTATTTTTCGATTTTTTTCATTTTTCTGTTACTTTAAAAGAAACTTCCAAGTTCCATGAAAAATCTTACCATACATCTTAAAAAGCCTACACCGGAAGCTATTTCTTCTTGGTCTTTTTATTTTTAATAACACAATATGATTCATAATAA
>BMAV01027031.1:74012-87820 GCA_019973955.1 Trichonephila inaurata madagascariensis
ATTTTGTGTTTTTTCTATATATATATATATATATATATATATATATATATATATATGTAAGGCTTCTGCAATAATTCTGTTGAGTGGTCAAAATATTGTAAGACGTGGCGAGTGGATGTTATTACTGTAGCGAACCAAAGGTAGGGCGTGGTCAATGGCGAGTGAATGACTATATATTAGTTACATTTTCTATGTTGGTTGATGTTAGGTATTTAATACTATAGATGAGGCAGTCTAGGACATTAATCCAGTTTATTGCATCTTGAAACACATAGAGATCAAGTAGAGATGGCATTACACATAACAAGAAGCAAACATCATGGCAAAAAAAAAAAAAAAAAAACACAGACAAAGACAAACACAAAACGCGTGGCAGCCGGCTGATTACCTGATGAAGGCAAGCAGACAAAAGAGAGCGATTACACAAGATTTTTGCTTTTATTCCGGTAGTAGTTATTACGTAATAGTGGTTCTCTGATTGGATAGAATGGGCGGGACAGGGATTTCGGACTAGCCGATTATGATTAAGATTACAGTGTTATTTTATAAACCAAAGAATTAAAGATTGTTTGAATATTAGTTCAAAGAGTTAACAAAAAGGATACTAGAGGGAATTATTACACACACACACACACACACATATATATATTTAGAATAATTTAATATTATTTACACTTAATAAGTAATACAAAAGACAAGGATCGATAATTTCTAACTGGAGCTTAGTTCCTGTTTATATCTAATAGTGTGGCTCTTTATCTAGACTTTTTCTTCAAAAATAAAAAAGGTAACTTTTTAAGGAATATGATAGTCAAAATGTATAACTATGTCTGCTCACATAATCTACACTCAATTCGTATCCCTTTTCGTCAAAGAAACACTATCTTTTTTTGGAAACAATTCAGCTGGATTATATCCCCTTCCTTCAAAATTTGACGTTTTTCTAATCTCCAAACATCACAGATTATTCCCATGTTTTGATAGAAGCAGTGCACGTTCTCCCCTCTCTGTTTTTCTTGTCTAGGAGCTCCAGACCATTCAAATGTGAAAATGTAGCAGGTGTTTCGATGATTGTTGCGATGTGTTGAGCTGAAAGCGAGCGCTGTGTTTATCATCTGTCAACTGATATTTAATACAGCTGAAAGTTGCATCGCAGGCTGAATTTTGATTTTTGAGTCTTTGAACTCTGTTTCATATATATTCCGCGTAGTAAATTAGTTTACCCATTATACCGTGGATATAAACATCTGCTTATGAGTCGGACAAAAACTTCCTGTGTAATTAATTAATTCTGTAAAAATTAATCTTTTTTTACTTAAAATGAAACTATTATTTTTTATAACACTACACCGATCGACATTTTATATATATATGTCGCAGGGAAATGGCAAAATTAGGAATTTCATCAAATCCCCTAGGAAGGTGATCACTTGACGGTAGATGTTAAAATAACGTCTCTTCAAGGTCATTTCCCTGATGAAAGTTTGTGATTTTATCAAATCCCTGAACTGTTTCAGTGAAATGATGAAATGAACTAGTCAGGATTTGCATTGGCAAAATGCTATACAGGGGGGGGGGGGCGCCCCCTGGGGGGCGAGGCCTTGTATTTCCTAACCATACAGGTAGTACTGTCGATCCCCTAAATATCAACCCCATATCTTTTAAAAAAATGGCACCATAGGATTAACATAGGGATAGATATTTTAGTGCGTAAGCAACCGAGAGGAAAGATGTTATACGTCAAAAAATACCAGCCTAATTTTCTAATTACCGTAAAATCCGGCGTATAACGCGCACTTTTGACACGAAAACTATGATCGAAACTTAAGAGTGCGCTCTTACGCCGGATATAAAAACGATAACTTTAAAAATAACAAAAGAGATAAGCATAAAAAAAAAATTACTTCTATATGAATACAAATACTGTTTATTCGAAAGAAATGAGAGACTTGCCTTATGAACTATAAGAGTTGTAGTTCTAGAAGTATACTATTTTTTTAAAAATCTGAGGTAATACTTCAAATAAATGACTTCAAAACATAAGAGGAATGTATACTTATATTTCAGATTTCTTCTTGAAAAAGGGGGTGCGCGTTATACGGCGAATATACCTAAAAATTAAAAAATTCAGCTTGAAAGTATAGGTGCGCG
Source organism: Trichonephila inaurata madagascariensis (assembly GCA_019973955.1). Classification (NCBI taxonomy): domain Eukaryota; kingdom Metazoa; phylum Arthropoda; class Arachnida; order Araneae; family Nephilidae; genus Trichonephila; species Trichonephila inaurata. Next base: position 76,164 of record BMAV01027031.1, read on the forward strand.
TTATACACCGGATTTTACTGTATTTGTTAATTAGTTAGGAATAAATAATTTGTATTTCATTGATTATAGAGTGTTGTGTATTACTTACTTCTGCGTTTAATAATGCACATTATTTGTTAACGCTGTCTTCGGCTAATGTTAAAGAATAGGACCCAAAAATACGGAGTATTTTTTCATATATAAAAGTACTCGAACATAAATATTACATACTGGCTTCACTATTCTGTAGAGAATTACTTATTTTATCATATTACTCATTTTTATCCTAGTTGTGACATATTTTTTCTTTTATAAAATGTGATTCGCCTTTTTTCTCCTATACCGTAATGTTAAAGGGAAAAACTAATTATGTGTGTGTATGAATTATTTTGAAATTTTAAAAACACTATATTATAAACAAATACATGAATTACAACGTCACAAATTTGTATAAAAATTCAGGCATACTTTTTCTGTCCGAAAATGTGCTCCGCGTTAAGGTATCCGACTACGTTCGGAACCGTGATTTTAAAAAAGCGCATAAATGTGGATAATTTTCATGATATTTAGTGTCACTCAGATTAGAATACATGTACAAAATGGTTTTAAGGACATTTTGACAAAAAAAAGTTATTTAAATACAATATATATATTTCGGCTAAAAATTAACTTAGAATAACCTTTTTTCAAAATGTCCTCCTTTCGTGAAAAATGCTTCTATTATAATAATATTTTGCCTGTATATAGCTCAGACCTCTGTACAGAGGATCAACTATGTGATTTTTGAAAAATTGACATTATTTTCAGAGTTACAATCATTTGAAATATAATGATCGGCGTTTTTTTCTTAAAATGTCTCCCCTCTGTTGTCGTAAAACATGGATAAACCCACTTCTGTTATATATTTTAAAAATGCTAGTTGAGCCTCTGTACAGAGGTCTGAGCTATAGACAGGCAAAATATTATATATATAATAGAAGCATTTTTTACAAAAGGAGAATATTTTGAAAATAGATCATTCTATGTTTATTTTTTGTCAAAATATTGTACTTAAATAATTTTTTATTGTAATACTATTCTTAAAACAATTTTATATAGTGTTCTAATCTAAGTGATACTAAATATCATAAATATTATCCATTTATACACTTTTGCGAAATCACGGTTCCGAACGTAGTCGGATACATTAAATTATTTTCACTTTATATTCATTTTTTAGGGCAGCTGTATTTTATTTTGAAGACATGTTTATATAAATGCAATTAAATTAAAGTAAAATCAAGACTACCTAAAATACAAACTTTTACAAATAAAAAAATACAAAAAAAAAAAAAAAAAAAAAAAAAATTCTAAAATACAAATTTTATTATGAACCGCTTAGTTCAGATTCTGAATCCCTGAAATTATTTTTTCCCCCCTGAACCTCCTCCTCCTCTCAAACTTTAAAGAACCCCGTTTGAGAAACATTGATTTAAACCAGTGGTCTTCAAACTGCGTTCCACGGAACCTAGGGGTTCTACAAGGCAAGCCCAGGGACTCTACGAGTCAAAATAAAAATTTGAAAAGAAGACCATAAATGTATAACCAAAATATAGATCCACATTCCCTACATAGTTGAGACATTTGAAAAAATTAATGTTATTAATAACATTAATTAATACTGCAATAGTTTTTAAAATTTTTTAATGTAATAATGTAATTTACTCATTAATATAATTACATTATTATATTAAAAATTTTTAAAAACAATTACAGTGTGAAGTTACCCCCCTCGGGTGCCCTTCTCCTTGATTATTAGCGTGAGCTAGAGGTGTAGGATTAACGAAAGAACTAGAGGATTCCATTGATCTTAATTTGTCTTTATTAAGACCTTCAAACTTAAGTTTTTAACAGATTAGATAATAATAATATATGTGAGAGAATCTACGATGACAAAACACACAATATAAATAATACCGAAATAACGTAACTCGGACCACTATCAATAACCAACTCGCCTAAGCTCAATTCCAATAATAACTCAAGTCCTAATATTAAATAGTCAATCCTACCTTAATCCGATCGCTGATCCGATTCTAAGGAAATTGCGTATTTACTCGACTGCAATGGTATGCACCTTGACCTAATGGCTTTATCTTCGGGATAACCTCTGTTGGCTGTCACTTCACAATTGTATCACGCTCTATCATAACATTCCTTAAATTGCCACCTCGCTTACTCTAACTTCTGATATTTAAAAGCTTTCTAATTTGCATCTTTTATTCAAGTTTCACTTCTTGGGTTTTGGTTGGAAGAGTTGCCATTCATTCTGGATCCAAAAGAACCCAAAGGACACGTTAATAAAAAGACGCGTGAGCCCGTCACAATAGTACTGTCTTTACATAAAGTAACTAAAACACATGTAACTACTTTATATATATTTTCTTTCTCTTCTAATATATTCTTAAATATTCCATTAAGATATATTTTTCTAAGGGAATGTTTTATATTACTATAAGGCTTCCGTGAGTCGATAAAGTTTGAAGGCCACTGATTTAACCAAGATTCAAAAATAAGCTAGTCTTCTTTAAACCAAATTTTTAAAAATTAAATTACCTTAAAATCCGGCGTATACCGCGCATTTTTAACACAAAAAATTAGATCGAAATTTACGGGTGCGCGGTATACGACAGGTATGAAAATCATAGCTTTAAAAGTAAGAAATGAGCATTAAAACAAGTAATATAAAAAAAAAATTTCAAGTCAATTCCTACTTAGATCAACAAAGAAAAATTTTATTTTAGCTACTTTTTATTAAATAGTTACATTTAATATACATATGTATATACAAATTACAGAATCACAACATTAAGTGGTAATTAATTTCTATTAATTATCATTAAAGTATTCTATTGTCATCCAAAACAATCGTGTCTATAAAATTTCAGTTCAACTGAATGCTTTAAAATGTGAGAAAAAAAACCTTTTCAAGTTTTGACAGAAGTCGCCAAAAATGATACTAAAGTGGCTGTATTTGTAATTCCTTAAATAAATGGTTTTAATCAAATAATTTTCATTAATTTTTATTAAATTACTGTATTGTCATCCAAAATAATCATGTATATAAAATTTCAGTTGAATTGAACACTTTAAAATGTATTTTATTAACAATTGAAAATTCCACCAAGATAAATAAATAAATATATAGAGAGTGTGAGCTAATAGTAGGAATTGAATAAGATCGAAATTTACGGGTGCGCGGTATCGCCGGGTATAAAAATGATAGCTTTAAAAGTAAGAAATGAGCATTAAAAAAAAAAGTTAGACTTCTACAGACTTCTTAGTTCTACAAAAGTTAGACTTCTAAAGTTGGACATCTATATCGAAATACTGCTTATTTAAAAGAAATGAAACACCTTACGAACTTAAAGAGTTGTAATTCTCTCTAGATGTATATATACTATTTCAAAAGCCTGAGATAATACTTCGAATGAGTGACCTCAAAACATAAGTGCATTGCATACGTATATTTCAGGTTTCTTCATAAAAAACAGGGTGCGCGTTATACGGTGAATATACTTTAAAATTAAAAAAATACAGCTTGAAAGTATAGGTGCGCGTTATACGCCGGATTTTACGGTATGTTGAAACTCTTCTCATAAATTACATGAATATCTATGATTTAAGATAATTATTTATACATAAAAATTCTGAAGAACATTGACCACATTTTTTTTCATTGATGCAATTAATTTAACTGAACTGAACTCAGTGACGCAACAGCCCATGAGGGCCAAGGCCTACTGTACCCATCTCAGTTTTCATGACCTTGGACACTGGGGTGCATGTGCAGATGTTTCGGTCAAGTGGTCAGTCTGACGTGAAACCCCCCCGTGCTCAGTTCCCAAGCAAACTTGGTACGCATTTATCGACCCACTGAAGGAGGTGAAGGGCTGAGTCGACCTTTCCCAGCCCGGGATTTGAACCCTGGACTTGAGGCGTGGAAGCGCGATGCACTACCACACAACCATTGGGCTTCGAAATTAATTAAACTTTTTGCAAATATATCTGTACGAACCTGACCGGAACATCTGCTCATGTACCTCAGCACTCAAGGTCACGAAAACTGAGATAGGCACAGTAGGCCTAGGCCCTCATGGGCTATTGAGCCAGTGAGTTTAGTTTATCTGTACCAAAAAAGAAGGAGTTAGTTAAAAAGAGTGTCCATCTTGAAAGAAATCTGTAGTCTTTGCATTACTGGCACAGAACACAAGAGCTTAAGAAACTCTCCTCCCTTTCTATATAGAAATCAGGACTCAAACCCACAATTCATTAGATAGCAAAAGGTCACATTTTCTTGTATCTAGTAAAAGCATGGGGAAAAGACTATTTTACCAAATTACTACAAATTAAAAAAAGATGGTAAATTAATAAATGCAATATTGGTTAGGAAACTGCACTAAATTATTGGAATTTTACAGTTTGCCCAATTTTTTTACAAATAAACAATCTCGATATACAATCCAGTTTCTTGTTTTCTTTTGTAGTTTACGGTCTTAATTAGAATACGCGTAAATAACAAAAAAATATTCTCCATAAACGAAACGAAAACTCGAATGACATTCGAATTTCAACTAGAACAATTGAGAATGCAACACACACACACAGAAACTATTTCTCAAACCACCACACCCACACTTGCTATTGTTCACTAACGGCAATTATAGATTTCTTTTTTTTTTTTTTTTTTTGTCTTGATCTGGTTTTTTTTTGCATTTTTATTTTTTTCAAATTAGTGAATCTATGTCTATTGTGATAATGTTATATGTCTACGAAAAAAAAAGCATAAAACAATTTTTTAAAATAATATAATTAAAGACTTTTTAAATAGTAGTCACAACGATTCCTTTGTCAAAATTTTACAGGAAAAAAAAACTGTTTGTCGTTCAATAAATTAGTTTTTTCAAAATGTATCAATTCCAAAGTGAGTTTTTAAATTTAAAAAAAAATCGATATGGTTATTAACTATACTGGATGACAAAATCAATAAATTAAAAAAAAAAAAAAAAAAAAAAAGTTTTTTTTTTTTTTTCTTTCATTTTATACATATTGATTTCTGCTCAAAATGATAGAAATAGTTTTATTTACGTTTGTGTCCAAAACATTAACAACCAAAAAGATATTTTTAAAACTCTAATTATATACATTTTCAGTCTTAATTAATTAATTATGCGTCATTATTAAATATGAAAAAAAAAGAATGTGTCCCATTTATACAGCATTTTCAAATTATTCGAATTATTTATCAGTAATGCAAATTTCTATTTCTTTCATTAAAAAAAGAAAGTACTAGAACTCTTAACTGATCTAAAATATCTATACATTACTTTCAAAGAGAAAATGGGAAAATTTCATTTCTGTAAATGTAATCTGAATTTGTGCATCTTGATTCTATTGAATATTATACTTTGAAGATTCATAAATCAAACGGTTAAAGTTAACAAATGGCAAAAACCGCTTATAGGAGAATGATAAATAATAATTAGAAATCACCTACAACTCCCACGAATTAAATAAGCAATATGTTAAAAATATCTCTTAATATTTTTTAAGAAACCCTTTGAAATAAAATCAATAAAAAATAATTTGCAATTCAATAAAAATGAGTTCTTAAGAACATTAAGTTTCTAATATTAAATTTTTTTTCACACAACTTTTTTTTAAAAGAAAAAAATGGTAAAATAATCGTTTGCTTAAAATAAAAGGTTGCATAAGACTTCGTCATGTTTCAAATTAAATAGGCCCAACAACATGCTCATATGATAATGTTAAATAAATGTTTCAATTTAGTATTGTTTAAGTTTCAGGTACCATATTTTAAGCAATTCAATCGGTAAGGAAAAGGAATAATAAACAGAAAATATCTAAATTATTTGAATTACACCATTATTTTCTTTCTCAAGATATTGATTAAATTTTTTTTAAAAAGGCACCTGAATCGTTATGAACACGAAGAAAGAATTGCATTTACTATGATGAAAAGTAATTAATCTAAACATTAACAGAGCAATCATATTCTAAAATACAAATTATGAACTACAGAACCCCAACGTTTGCATTGATTTGTTTTCATTCTGTGTGAATAATTCCATATGAATTGTGAATTTCTGATTAGTTCAATACAATTGAGAAACTATTAACCTCGCATCTTGTGTTTTAACTGAGACTTTAGCAATAATTTTTTTAGTTCCATTTTTCAAATTGAAGTATTTTAAATTCTTGAGTAAAGAAAATTTAAAATAAGCATTTTTAATGTATGAAAGGATAGAAATAATTAAATAAAAAATCTAAGGAAATATATTCTCATAATAAACTGTTGTGCCATCAAAACACACGACATCTCTGAAATAGTTATATATTACAAAGATATAAATGCTTTTAATTTTCTCTTGAACTAACTGATTGCTAGAGTCAACTAATGTATGTAATATAAAAATATTCGCTCTTACAACGATCCATAAATCGATCGTGCTGCCATCTATTGCTACCAGTGTGGTTCAAATATTTCTAACATACCATACAAATTTTGAAGATGAAGAAAAACAGTGTGTCTGAGGAAAAAATCAATATCATAAGAATAAACTGTACATAACTTTTCAACCATAAATTTCTTTTATTGCCCTAGCGAAAGTTGAAGATATTTCTCAGCATGTTAATAGGTATTTCTAAGTGTTTTGTAACATTTTTTGACAAAATTTTATTGAAGAACTTTGAGATTGATTAAAAATATATGAAAGTTAAAGAAAAATATAACATTTCAAATTGTAAACTTCATTTGAATTCAGTTATGAAAAAAAGCCTCACGCAACATTTTTTTGGTATTTAAACATTATTAAATAAGGAGATTTATTTAAATAGAAAACAAAAACGTAGATAAAAAATTATTTGGAGTTACAGATGATGATCCCAGCATATAACAAGAGGTGAGCTGCTTTTCCTATCAAGACGGGAATCCATTACAGGCGAAAGACCGACTTCTTTTCCAAAGAAGATACAACCATGTCTTACTCGGGATTCGAACCCACTTGTTTACAAGCCGAGGGTCATAGCAACCATACTGGCTGGGCGACACTTTAAATTAAGTGAGAGTTTGAATTAAATAAAAATTTATGTCACAATTTGTTAACTGAAGCCGCTACCAATGAAATGGCTTCCACGTCATGTGTGTAAATGACTTAGCTGGCAAAATGCGGCCCATTTGAAACAAACAACTGCAAGTCAGAAAGAAAAAAAATCCATCATGATTTTACAAAATATTGCTTTCAGAGAAAGGCATAAACTAACTCTTGATATTAATTAACTTTTTACTATAACTCTTGAGTTAAATTTAATTCGATGCTGTTTGTAAAAGCGATGACATGAATATAAATTATTAGAATATTCTTTAGAAAAATACAGTTTTCATTTTTAATATCCAGTTGGAAAATTTTTAATGACAAATCACAATTTTTTATGGCATAATTCCGGGAAAGGTATTTATTAATCTAAATAATTTTGCATTTTTCGTAAGGGATTTATGACTTAATGCCAAAATATCTATTATTTGATATTTTTCAATTATTACTAAGAAACAATCTGGTTAAAATTTATTTTGTACCTTAAATTGATTTTCATAAAAATATTTATTCCATGAACCTATTTGATGTCCATTCAATCAGAGTTCAATGTATTCCAGATTTGGCATAGCAGTGGTATATAAATCATTTGGAAACAAAAGTTTGTTATCAATATTTCAAATAGCATTAGCAATAAAGCAGTAAGCTGTAAAGAAATAAGATCATAACAGAAAATTCACTGTCATCTGTTCAAACCAAGAGTTCATCATAGACAGATTTCATTACATTATATTGCATATTACTAGTGAATATATCGAAGCATCTGCTTTTAGGAGTGTGAAAAGTGTTTAATATGATATTGTAATGAAAAAATACTTGTTGTAAATGCACAAAATGGGTATGTGGAAAATATGCAATAACAAAGCCCTTCAATTTACACACACACACAAAAAAAAAATGCTGTGAACAAGAATAAGCATATGATCATTTTTATGTTTCAATTTAATAAAAATATAAATATTTATCTATACACTAAAAATTTAACCAAAAGTATTTTTTGCTATACATCATCTTAAAATATATAACTTTTTAAACACGGGTCATTAAATCCCTTGTAGTAACAATAGAAAAAAGTATATATGAAATGTTGGCACAGGTATAGTGTTAAACAACTACACCATTATTACAACAGATAAATGAAATCAAAGTGGGACAGAAACAGTATTTATAAAACAAAATCACCTTTATTGATTCATAATATTGATAAGCTTGTGACAATGCAAGCATAGAAAAATATAAGTATAGACATTATGTTCAAAAGGGCAGCAACGTAAACATTCACAATCAGACAGGCATTCTACAAATATAACACTATATGTACATCAAAATTACTTTTGTTTAAACAACTCGAGAATGTCATACCCACAGTATATTGTGTCTTCCATTTCATATAACATACAGCATTATAAAAAAGTACATAAATGTTATCGCATTTCATGAATTAATTAAAATGAAAAAAAAAAAAAAAAAAACAAACAAAAAAAAAAGTTAAAAACAAAAAATTATTTTTAATATAATTTAGAGATCAATGAGTTTGTTAATATAGTCAATTCTTTTTTTATATAAGGTAATATAAATACATACGAAAGTCAACAATGAAAAAGTAATTTAATATCAAAATGTTGATGTGTGTGCACAAGTGAATATATACTTCCTTCACAGTCAGAAGCTCTAGTTTAGTGTGATGTGAACTAAAATATGTGCCATTCATTTCACTTCAATACTAACAAAAAAACTGTTTAAAGAAATTAATTAGATATAAATAAGTCAAAATAACTGTATGAATTTTCAAATTGTTAAAACAAATTCTAATTTTTAATAAAATGTTCAATTACCAGTTAACTGTATATTTTATTTTCTTAAGGCATCATGAAATAGAACTATTTTAATAAATATATATATATATTTAAGCCTTTCAATATCAATTTATTCTAAATCATTTAGACATATCTATTTCCAAACAACTCAAAAGTTTGGAAAGTAAGGCATCAGCATGCGTGTTGTTTTTGCCACTTTGTTGAGGTTCAAAATTATGAAAGAGTCTCCAAAAGCCCAAGTGTTGCTATTGTGTTTAATAAACATCAGTAATTGCTTTTTGAACATATATCATGAATTTCTTAATTGCAAATAGTAAACATATCTAATGAATTCAAATTCTTAACAATTTATGTTTACTTATTTCATTATTCATACTATTAACAGCAAAATGAAGTCTTTGCAAATTAATAGCTTCCAAAGTTTGATATTGACGCACATTGCAACTCTCGAATGCATCGCTAATATCTTATCAGTAACTTGTAAGTTCTTCTATTGATAGCTAAATTATTTTTTCATGTACTGAACAATAAGACAGTAATCAAGTCTCAAAAATCAGAAATTAATGAAGTACTGTAAATAAAAATGTAAGGACATGAATAAAAGATGAAATCTCATATTTCACTTTCAAATATCTCCATGAGTCACCATTGATCTCATTTACTAATATGTGAAAAAACAATAGACAAGACAATAGATGAAAGATCTCCAGTAAAAAAATTATCATTCATCAGTATTCTATGTGAATGAGCAACTTTTTTTTTTAAATGTGACCACAATAACACATTTTAATTTAATATAATTTTGGTAGATATTAATTATAGTAAATCAAGACATTTCTTGGGTACATAATTATCTTATTGTGACATATTATCCATTATTCTCAAAAAGAAAGATGATTCCCAAGTATTTTCGCAGAATATAACCCAATTAAGTAATTATGAAAATCAAAATTTATATAATATCCAATCACTTTAAAACTATTTTAATAAAATCTGAAAAAAATAAATAAATTGTAGTCATATTAGTTTATATATAAATGTATTTTATAATTTCCAATAAGTAAAAATATTCTTTTAAAAAAATACTATTCAGGATTTTGGCATAAATTTCTACCTAAATACTTTGTTCTTTTATACATTTTGCAAAAAGAGGGCAGAGGAAAGGAGGAAACGTTTTAAGCAGTAACTTCTACTTTAATGTTTCTTAAACTTAACTTTTACATTTTGAATAAATCATAGAACAAAAGAAAAAGAGGTAGATGTATGTTATAACATGAATGTGAAAGTAAAGAATACTTATTACAAATCATTTACCTTTCTGTCAAGATAAGCACAATTTTAAAAATACAAAATTCAAGTTTATATTAATATATTTTTAGTAAATAAAACTAAAATCAAGAAAATAATAAAGAATTTTTTTTTATAAAACCTAACTTTTACAACATATAAACCAAACAGCAATTACAGTCTAGTGTGAGATACATAAATTTATACTTCTAAATTTTCCATAAAATATCAACCATACATAGAGCCACAAAATAAAAATTCAACATATGATATGCAATTGAAGACAGACAGGGAATTTTTGCGTAACATTTACAAAATAGAAAATCCTTCATGCTTCGAAGTTTTAAATAAAGAAAAAAAAAAAGTCAAAATTTAAATTCATTTAGAACTGCATACTCACACAAAAGTTAGAGACTACAAATTCAGATTTATCAGTCTTTTTAAACTACCAAAATATATAACATTTTATAAATCTAAGAATATTTATAAATTTTTTAAACATAAAAACATTTTATATAAGTTTTGAATGGCAATGATTTGCTCTACAATCATTGTTATGTGTGATTTTATAAAACTCATAATTTAAAATTTTATAAATTGCTTTCAAATATCATTGTATTCTTTTTACACAAATATTTCATCATTAAGGATGCAGGGTAAAATGACTAATTATAAACTTATAATCATAGAACCCCAAAAATTTAAAGCTTTCTCAAAAGTATAGTAACTTTTCTTTCAATGTTTGAAACATTTAAAATTATCACACTATACTTTTTTAAAAACAAAAACAAGTTAATATAATAATTAATAAATGTTTATTTCTAACACAGTTTAAATATCTAATAATACGTGCAAGAAGTATATGTAACATCTTATTATGATATGTACAGTATAACTGAAATATATTTTGAGTAACTTTAAAGATGTTTCGCATACCTTAACAAAATCTAATTATTACATATTTTTTTTTGAATATATTTAAACAATTCAGTGAAATCTTAGCTACCAACAAAGTGCAGGCAATCAAATAAAGTATAGCAAATAAAATAAACTTTTTATATATCATCAAAAATTTATATCAATATAAAAAAATATCATTTCATTACAACCAAAAAGTATATACAACCAATACACAAAACAAAATTTATGTGATTTATAAACATAAATATAATTTTAACAACGAAAACTATACTTGGATTTGAAGAACATTGAATTTTCAACATATTTTAACAAAATGGTCCTAAAAGTTTAATATCAGCCAATTAACTTTTGTTTTGGTCAAAAACACAACTTGAATATTTTAACCAAACACATTTTTATATTAAATGTTTAGGTAAAAATCATTGAAAAAAAAATGATGAAATTCAACAAAAGCTTTTTTGACAAATTGTTATTTTAGATGGGAAAAGAAAGAGAACAG
>BMAV01027031.1:87920-106913 GCA_019973955.1 Trichonephila inaurata madagascariensis
AAAAAAAAAAGGAAGTACTTATTGTTAAAATTAAGAAAAATAATTTAATGAAATTTATTTGGTTTAAGTATTAGATATTTAAAATTAACAAAAATCTTTGAGAAAAAGGTCAGTTTGAAAATGTAAATTCACATTTGTGTATAGAAACTGAAACACAAAACTGATAATTTACAACTTGTATAAAGAATTTTACTTAAATGCTCCAGATTGAAATTTTTTAACTTTGTTAAAATAAAACAATTTAACGATAGAATAAAATAACAACAAAAAAAATTAAAACTAATGGGGAAAAAAAATTAAAAATATACAATTAAAATAAGAAAATTTAAATGAAGTAATGTTCAATAGCATACATATTTTTTAAGCATTTAATGTCAATAAAAATCAATGGGATTTTTTTTTATATACATTAAAAAAAGAATTATTTTGGTTTTGTTTAAAAGAAATAATACATTTATAGCATCAATATTTTTTGGATACATTAAAAAATATTTTTTTAAAGTAAACAATATAAAACTATAAAAGATACACCCTGTTTATAAAGTTGCTTTTAAAATAATTTTAATCGCAAATAAGCATTCTTCCATTGAAAAAGGAGAACTAATTTAGATTTATATAAATTATTCAAGTACAATTTATTTCCAAGATCTTCAAATAACTGCTCATGAAAAAATTTATGAGGATTTTTAAAAAAAAAATTAACATTACCTGATTAAATAGGAATACATAACACTACTGCATAAATACAAACTAAAAGAATGAAAAAGACAAGGCGCTCAACAATAACATTTGCTTACATTAATATTCTGAATTGTATTAATTTTCCTTTTACAAAACATAATTTGATTCACTGATTACACAATAAATTTAACAACGCAGAAACTAATTACCTCAACTTTTCAACAGAAAAACACAAAAATTAAAAATAGAATTAGAAAGAAATTAGCCATGTTTAAAAATGATATAAGCAAATATATACATAAAGATTCAAATTTAAAAAATAAAACAAGCATTTTTTTTCATAATCCAGATACACAAATAAAAAAATGAGATCGTACCACTTGTGCCACATTCACAAACAATCTCTATAAGGGAGAGGAGAGAAGGATATTTTGCATAATTTTTTTTCTTGTATGTATTCAAATATAAACAAAAACATCAAACATGAGTGGGCTAACAGATATCAAATGATATAGGAACAATATCACATAAGCAAATGAAAAAGAAATGTTCCTGTCAGTCAGAAATTCATTCAGTTTCCTGAGCATCGACAGACGAATCTGTCAGAATTTGTTGAAGTAGGTCATACAAAATTTCAAAAGATTTACTATAAGCAGATCTAGTAAGATGGAGATAATCATAAAGATCATGATGGGATATGTACCCATCGGGTTGTATGAATCCGGGGTCGATATCTATCACTTGGGTATTAGGCAGCCCCTGGCATGCTGCCTTCAGTTTCTGGTTTACTTCGAGAAGTTTAGCTCGCAAAGGATTTGATTGCCGTCCACATGGCAGAAGTTTCTAGAAGGGAAAACGTGCAAATTTAGTTATAAAGAAATGAGAAAAAAAAATTAATGATTTTCAGATAATTGATCATTCTAGAAAATATCAAATTATTTTTTGGATATAAAGGGTGAGTCATAAAAAAAGTATCCACTTTCTACATGTTGTAAAACATGTAACACTCAAAGACAGGCACCCCTTTAGCGAACCGTAAGGTAAATTAACCTTAAAGTTTGTGCGCAGCCCCTGACGGAAGGGATGTAAGCAATAGTGAGTGTGCCATGTGACTAATCAGTCGAACTGGTAGTGTTTGCAGTGGAGAAGGCAAAATAGAATCCACAACTATTGTGCAATGGCCTATTCAATCACAATTCGGAAAAAGATATCTAACTGGAAAATCTATCAAACAATGGTATAAAAAATTTAAAATTACCAGCCGTTTCTAAAAAAACAAACACCCTGAATGAAGCCAAAACAGCTTACCACAGCCGCTATCAATGGACTTGATACCTTAAAATGCATTTGGGAGGAAATAGATTCCCACCTCTCTTCCCCTTCCACCAACCTCAGGAGAGGACTTGCGGCCACATGGTCATTTAAAGTACCCCCATGCGGCAAAGGAACTATACATTTATAAATATCCATCTGTGGGATTCGAACCCAAGTCCTACCTCACAGCAGTCAGCGTCACTAACCACTATCCTGGATGAGCGGCTGATTGCTTTATTGAAACTACAAGAGGGCTATTGGTGATAGAACTTGTAATTTTGAACTATTGTCAAGCAATAACAATTTCCCCTCTATACCAATGTGAGGAGTATGGATTTCAACAGATTTAACATGCTTTGGCCCTACCTATATGGGTAAATCTTTAGTAGCACCAAGGCTCAAATTCAAGACCTCACTAACACAATGTTGGTCATTAGTTCGCAACAACAACTCATTACTGAAGTTTCCAATATTTCGACAAATGTTTGGTATTTTTAAACAGGAGCATTTAATTATTTGTTCATTTAAATATATATTTTATTTGATTCATTATTAGCTAAATATCTAATTTTTAAATGGTTAAAATAATTTTCATGTTTTATAAATTAAAAAAAAAGAGGCCCATTTTTAATACTTCATACAATATTTAGCAAAACAATGAGTTTTTAAAGAGATTTATAAACTCAATGCAATTTCAAATTTTTGCTACAAAAATATTTAAAGAATTTACACATTTTCTTTATCTTGAGAAAAATAAATATTACCATGAGTATATCACAATTTTAAGGGAAAAAATTACTTCAATGTTTAAAATTATTGAATATAATACATAACAAGTACTTCAAAGTAATAAACATGAACCATAGTTATAAAAAGATGAAAGCAACACTCTGCATACAAGGGGGGTCCCAAGGTCCGGAACCCCCCCCCCAACCCTTGATTTTTCTTCTGATTGATTATAATCATATGTATATAGTATATAAAATTTAATTAATTCTTTATTATTAGTAATTTACATGCTCATTAGTTGTTCAATTATTTATTGAAGTTAACTTCTTATTGCATGATAGAGAAAATTTTTCGTTATGCGTTACCAGTTACAGTTATGCAATGAACTAAGGTAGAAATGTATGAAGTTCCAAATTTCCCCACGTTTTTTAAATACAGTTTGAAATAATAATGATAATAATAAATTTGTTAATTACATATAATATTACTTTAAAATAAAACTTAATTATATAATTAAATACATATAAGCAGCAACAACCTCATTTCTTTTAAGTTTGCTTATCAAGTTCTTAAGTGCATCTCTGCACTTTGTCATACACGGCAACAACAATACATATAAGCCAAAGAAGTTGACTTCTAACGCCTGTTCACACTGATACACACATCTTTTTTTTACTGTTTTTTATTTCTGACAATCGACAAAATCAAAAGAATATGTTTAACGGTGTATTGGGGTATGACATGAGAATGGTGAACTTTCGACCCTGGACCTCCCCCTTTGAAAAATTCCTATGTGCATCATTGCTTTAAAATAATTTTGAAAGTACATAAGAAAATATACATGTACAGTAAAAACATAAAATTGATTCTGTAACACAACATTCTCTGTAATAAGTCTGTATTTCAAAAATACAATTAAAATAATACAATAGATAAAAATACACAAGATATGGAAATTAGAAATGAATGTGTGTTAGAGCAAATCATTTAAAATATTAGAAATAGAATACACATGATATATCAGAAAAAAAATAAATGAAGAAAACTGATGCGTGAGTGAGTGAATATTAACGTCACACTGTTCAGCTACACGAGGGTTTTTGGCAATGGACCTCATAATTTTGAACCATAGTCAAGTGACGAGGACACATGAGCTAGCACCCCTCTCCTAACTACCACACCACACCAACGGGAGGACATTTGAGCTCTTGACAGATTTTACGTGCATCGCTCCCCTACACGGCGGGTCTTTAGTGGTACTGGGCTCAAACTCATGACATGCCTGCCATGATCCGATACCTTGACCACTGGGCTACCGCAGCCCCCAGAAAACTGATGCAGAGGTTAATTATAATCTATGCAATGATGTATATATCTTGGCCACATTCACAATTAGGATCAACACTTTTATTATAAAATGTGCAAGAAAGCTCTAATTATATAGTTTATTTATTTATCCCTTTTACCCACACCTTACACTGCTTTAATCATAACTACCATGGGTATATTTATAAATTTGTTACAAATTAATAAAGCAGTTATTAAAATGTTACATTATTAAAAAAGTTTCAGAGATTCCATTATTCAAATTACATCAACAATAAAAAAACTTATTAAAATTTCATATTAAAATATTATCAAATTTGGGCTACTTTTTTAATTCATTTTTTTTTTCAAAATCATTAAAATGTTTTACATATATATAGATTGATTCTTTTTTTAAAATATGAAATTCTATCTATCAACAAAATTTAATTTCACTCTGATACAGAGACTATACCAATTAACACATATAATCATTATTATATTACTTGTTTATCTAAACTCAGACCCCTCTCCTTTCTTCCCCCTTTACTTCAAGAAAAACTTTTTAAGCTATTGACAATAAAAGACGATTCTTGAAACATTTTTTTAAAAAAAGGAAGATAATTTCTTTGAATTCTTTTACAAGAGAATCTTCCCCCAATTTACAAAACAAAAAAGAGAACCAGGAAAAAACCTGGTATTAGTGATTGATAATAGTCAGACAGAAGCTCGGTCAACCATCATAAGTGATCAGTTTCTTCCTCAGTCTATTTAATTTAGTACCCCTGATCTGTTTTATTTTGCTTATGTTAATGAAAATAAGTCTAAGCTTAACTTTTTTAAATTTATTTGTTGGAGCATTTTATATTTGTTTATGATGTGATAAACTCGTTATTATAACATTCCATTTACATTAACACATGATAAATTTTAGAAAATTTATTTTTATTTAAATAAAAACAATATAAGTTTTATAATTTTTAAAATTACACTTATTATCCTATTGATTGATTATTTCATGTGTTGATTTTTTCATTACAAAAAAAAATCTTATTTAAAGAAAGGCTTGTGAATTTTTTTAAATGGATAATTATACAGATTTTTTATGGAATATTAAGACAAATCTTTTGTTTCAATGAATAAAATTAATGATTTTTATTTCATTTGATACAATACTTCTTGTTATTGTAATCAAATTAACCTAAAATTTCAATTACTTTTGAAATTTTAAAACTTCATAAAAAAAAGGACTATCAAACCTCAGTATGTTCCCACACTGACACATAACTAGCTTTTTTTAAAAAAAAATCAAGTAAAATAAGTTTATATAACAAACAATTTACAAATTTTTAAGATCCATCACATCTAGTTACCTGTTAGGATAATATGAACTAGACTAAATGGTACACAATTTAAAATTTAAATCTGTATATTTTTACAATGGACTAAATTCATGATGGTCACATGATAAAGGCAATCACGTGTTTTCCATTGATTAAAAATTGACATACTAGTTGTTCAACTTGTAAAGTTTAGATAACATTTAAAATTTGATATGATTGGGTAAAGAGTTCATGTGTTAAAATTCTTCAAACAGTTTTCAAAATTAAAAAACTTATATTATACGAATAATTTAAATTAAGTGCATTTTGCCTAACTATGTGCATTATTATATCATTGACAAATATGTACTTTCTAAAAGAAAGTTTCTGCAAAAAGCAAAAGTTGGCAACAGTGAAGCACATGAACTAATTGACAAGACGCGTAATTATATTTATGGCATCGCATTAATTTATGAACTGATTGACTGAAAGCATGTGACTCGGTTATCATGTGACTATGACATCACATGAATTTGGTTCATTCATTTATTTTTATAGCACATAATCATTTATTTAAAAGGAATTTATTTCAGGGAGATTTTTCTGACTTAAAATACTTTTTCTTAAAACAAGACATTCAATTGTTACAAACTAAAACTTAAAATGTGATATAATATAATTTCAATTATGGGACATTTGTTAAGTAAATGAAATAAAATTGTATACACAGACATTTATAAATTACATGTAAAGCCTTAAAATACATATGAAATTTTCCAGGAAAAAACATTAAAATTTCACAAAACCAAAAAAATTAAGTTTTACAATACATTTTTTAATACACAGTCAAGTTCCTCACAATTTTTTACTTTCAATATTAAAATGAATACCTCATCTAGACACAGATGATTAAAATTCTTTTATGCTCAACTAAAAAAAAAATTTTGCAACTCATGTTATGCAATTTTTTAAAATTTTTTTATTTAAGCATTTAACATAAAGCAACTTCTCAAACATTTATATATATATTGTGTTAATTACTTTATACGTAACTCAAACATAACAGTAATCTAAAAAAATATTTTAAAAAATTAACAAAAAACAGAATTTAAAGTAGAATGAATTATTTTTATTATGATTGGAAAATAAAAGAAACATGTGCTTACCAAAATAATTAGAGTTGCATTAGGTTTTTTCTCAATAATTGCATTAGCACAGCTCAGAATACCTGCGACTATTTGTTCTGCAGAATGAGATATATTATTTGCTCCTACAGATAATACTATCACCTAAAATGAGATAAAATTTGAATAATTCCAATAAAATATAAAACTTAATATCAAAAATTTTTTATACAGAATAAGTACTTTTTTGTTTAAAATGCCAATATACAAAAATTACCTTTTTTTTAAGAAAAAAAATTTAGAATTAGTGAACTATTTAAGAATTTTAAAGGCATTTAAATATTGTCAGATCCCATAAACACAAAATTCAGAAATACCAGGGTTTGCTTCCACACAGTTTTACAACAGCAATTAACAGCTCAATAAGCAATCACTACATCATTCCTAAGTATTGTGGACATCATAACTTCTTCCCTTTCATTTTATGAAATTCAGATAAATCTTTTCTCTAATGAGATTTTGACTTCCTTTCTACTCCTTAAAATTTTGTCTTTCTATTTTATACATATATATCACCATTTCCTGGAAAGTGAAATGTTTTACTTTGGATTTTCTTTTTACTACCAGATTAGCTAAAATTCAACCCTTTTATATTGGTCAAACTTTAAGAGTTGCAAAATATTTTTCTGTAAAAAGAAATTTAAAAATAATGTGTGTAATTGTAATCACAAGACATACCATTGTGAAAAAATTCCATGTTATCGAATGACTTTGAAGAGGCAAAACCATCAGTTATTGGGGGAAAAAACTTAATAAGAGTCTAAGCAATGTTAGTGATTAAAAAAAGTATAAACTTCACTAGTTTGTTGATAGCATTGATAGTGAAAAAGGAATAACTAGAAATATTGGAATTTATATTATCTAATTTATGTTAACACCATAACTAGTCATTCAAAGTAATTATGTACCACAACTGTGGTGTGTTAACGGGGTCAGACAGTAACCTTGTTTTGTAAGTAATATGATTTCTCACATCTACTGATATTTTATTTTATGTATTGGTAACCATGAAATCACATTCTATGAAGTATATATTTTTTACACATAGTTATCCTTACATAGTACGTTAAATAACGATGTTGTTTGCCTAATATGTCTAAACAGCTATCCAATTAACAAATTAAATTTTAAAGCATTTTATAGATTTTACATATTTTAAAAGATAGGCCATGCTTAACCCTTTACCTACTGATGGTACTTATAAGTACCACTCAAAATTACATAGAATAACCATTTTTACGAATACTCTGACGATACTTAGCAGGAATTTTCTTTTAAATCCATTGTTCCAAGATATATGGCAGCATGGGTTCTTAGATAAGTAATTTATCGGGAAAAGTGAATAGTTTTATAGCAAAAGTTGCGTTTTCAGCTGACACTTTGATAGGATTGCGAAGATTATCATTTTTGTTCCAAAAAGTAATTAATGTCAAAAGGTAAGTGTCCTTTTTTTTTTTGTATGTTAATGAAGACCTTATAAAACAATTTGACTATTTATTTTAAGTGAACCTTGTATATAATAAATTTTACAGTTGAATATCATTAATTAATTAATTAGCTCTACAGATTAAATTCCCCAAAGTTGAGTATTTTGTTTATGTATATTCCTTAATTTTCAATGTAGCAATTAAAAAAAAATGCATGCATTGTAAAAAAACTACAATAAATCATAATGTGGTAGATAAAGGGTTAAGTGAAAGGTAGCGGCAGGAAACTAGAAATTTTTTTATTTAAAATCCTTTTAATTGCCATTGATTTACATTCTTAAGTGTCTATAGATTTTGTAATCAAGTTTAAGAGCAAAACAACAAATAAATTTGATTATTTTCCCCAGTTTTTTGAAGAAGGAATTCTTCCTGAACTTTTTATTCTTAAAATGTACATTGAATATGAAAAATATTTTAACACTTAAAACATTTAAAAAATATATACAGTCTGACCTCTATTTAACAAAGTCACTAAACCCAGAAAAAAAAGTTTGTTATGAGGAAAATTTGTTAAATAGAGATTCATCTAGCAATATTTTTCTGTTTTTGATTCCAGGAAAAAGTTAGCAAAATAGAGGTTCATAAAACGGAGGTCTGACTGTATTTAACTTAAGTTAATTTTAATGCTTCAATTTATTCAAATAAAGTGCTAAATCTATTTAAATGGAATAAAACCTCTAGAGGAATTTTTTTTTTAACTACACTACCAAATAAACAAATGCAATTTAAAATGAATATCTACTACTATATAGAAAAAATGAGATGGAAAATATATCGCTGAAAATTATTTTAAAACTGAAGGGAAATTTTTTTATTAAAATCTCATTCTTTATCAAACTTAGGATTATTAAAAACCAAATTAATATACAAACCTTTGGATCAGTAGCATCTATTTCTCCATTTTGAATCCGCCATAAAACATTTTGAGTCTCATCTTCAGCAATACCGAGATTTAGACAATGAAGAGGAACAAAAAGTTTCTCCCACATCTATAATAAAAAGGATAAATTTTATTATTTTTACATTATAAAAGTACAAAGATATATTTATATATTCTAGGAATGATGTAAGCATCATATTTGGCCAAGATAAGTAATAAAAACTTGTTAATTTACGAAATTTTAAATTATACACATCTTCAATCTTTATGAACTGTTTCCCCTGCCTAAACATTACTGATTTGCATACAGCAAGGATAGGCAAGTAACATTCAGCAAAGAATTTTTTTGCAGCCAACCAAGACAGTCAGAAAATCAAATAGGCAGAAAATGTTTCCTATATTTGGGTCAACATACATTTATGAGCTGAGTTTTTCTTGCATGAAGATCAACAAGATGATGATGTTGTACCCAAGACAGGACCAAATCAGACAGTACCATGGGCCCAGATGAATGTTCTGGCAAATCTGTTTAATATTATCCGTATAGAGGTTTGTTGATGAAAACAGGTCCCCTATTTCTTGTAGGGCAGCAAGAATAGCTGGATAGTCAAAAATATGAGCAAGTGTTAGCTATGTATCTACATAGCTATCACAATCCCTCTACTCTCTCTACTATACGAAGTTCTATCATCCCTATCAAACTTCATTCCTCTGTGATGATCTGTTCTTAGCCTAGCAATAGCCTTTGTTATAAGGCAGCCTTCACTTCAGTGGCATAACAGAGATTATTAGGGCCCTCCTGCAAACTTAAGTTTAGGGCCCCAAGCTCAAATACGTACTTAGCATCAGTCAAGCTTTGGGCCCCTTAGAGTCCCTGGGCACCCCGCAATGCGAGGGTGTACGTTATGCCTCTACAGATTTGATGTTTTACAAGAATTGACTTCTTTCTCAATTTGGGATTTGTGGCAGCATTTGCATCTAATAAAGTAACATTGCCAAAATTGTCATTATTAAGATTTCTAGCTTCTTTTGCCAATTTATCCACATTATCATTACCTGTAACGTTAACATGTGAGGGTAAACATTGGAGGAAACAGACTTCATCTAACTCCTGTAATCTACAAAGGCAAGAGCAAATCTCTGCAGTAAAGATCAACAAGAGTAAATAAATATAGAGGCAAGTTGGCTGACATTAACTTGCAGGTTGTCATTAGAATTTCACAACAAACAATCACACTCCTGATTTCAAACAAATTGTAGAAAAGTGCGATAGGGTACATTTGTCTCATTAAGCTCATTCTAAAATTAAATAAGATT
The DNA here is from genome assembly GCA_019973955.1 of Trichonephila inaurata madagascariensis. NCBI lineage: Eukaryota > Metazoa > Arthropoda > Arachnida > Araneae > Nephilidae > Trichonephila > Trichonephila inaurata. The sequence goes on from BMAV01027031.1 coordinate 98,140, forward strand.
GCAGCTACAAATATGAAATAAACACAATAAATGAACTGAATTTTATGGTACAATCTATGCCTTTTCTGAGATTATAGATAGAATACGTTGGAGAGTGCTTGTTTATGTGTAGAATAACTCCTGTCATGGGTATTTGAGTTGCATTATCCTTTGCTTCCACAATGTGGCTCTTGAGCCAAAGTAATTGCCAACCCCTGGGTTAGAGCATCAAATAAGCAATATTAAATTCAACATGGAAGTAAAGAATTAAGAGAAATATAGAAAGGGCATCTTTTGTAATGTGCACCAAACTAATTACACCAATTTTGGCAAACCCCAGGGGCATACCTACCACCATATCAATTATATGAGGCCTCAAGCCACAGGGACCCCAACATGTGTAACTACAGTCCCACTAACAGGGCTCCCACATCTAAAAAACGGCCCCAAAGGAATTTTGAAACAGAGCCCCCTCAGAGGTAGCTATGCCAGTGGCCAACCCATATTAATTTTTTAAGAAAAGATCTGATTACATACATTATCCTTTTTGGATAAGAACAACAATTAGATTAATGTTAAGATTGGCACATTTTTTTTAAGACAATAAGTTTCCATAAGGATTTATTACCTTGATAAATTTAAAGCATCCTAAGAATATTCAAATCTATAACAAGAAAACTATTTTTGAAATTTAGCCACTGGTGTAGCTAGTCCTGAGCGGGCCCTGTATCAATGTTCCTTGGGGGGCCCTTTCTAAGTGCTCCTTAAAATTTTGCAATGTTTTGGGAACCCATATCATTATGGCTGATACGGAGATAGCTATGACCCTGAATTTAGTTCCAGTCAAAGAAAACAATGCTGAAATCATATATATATATATTAAACATGGGCCCATATATTATTAAAATAAAAGCACCAAATCCCATTCAAAATATATTTAACAATCCATATTGGGAATTGATAACATGAAATACTCAAATCATTTTTTTTAAGTTTGGAAACAGTTTGTATTTTTTAAAAAATATTTTTAAACACACACTAAAAATAGAATTTCTTTAGAAGAATAAGAAAACAAATAATATATTTGCTGTCTAGAATAACAAATACAAATTAATTTTAAAATTTAAATATACAAAAAAAATAAAAATTAAAAATAAGTAGCTTAAAAGAGGTTTCTGGCATTTATAAAAGTTACAAATATGAAGCAATTTAAATTTAAAAAGAAAAGAACATAATTTGAGGGAATTCAAAGAACTATATTTGCATCGAAAATAATAATTGCATGCAATGTTCATTTTATATTTAGATGACCATAAATAGCACTTACTTCTGTGTGAGCTGCCATGCTAACAACATAATCTCCAAGAAACAAAACATCAGGTTCTTGTTCCCGTGCAGCAATCAAAAAGCGTTTATGCTACAAAGTTAAAAACGAATTGATCAAATTTAACTAAGAACAAAAGTGAAAATTCAGATCCTTAAATATGATTGCTAAATATATTCTCTGTACATATATTCTGCAACATTTTAACATACAATAATTTAACAATCAGAATTTTTACAGAATTTCAAAAATAAATTTTAATTATTCTAGATTCTCTATTCTAAGTTGCTGTTGGTTCCCAGTATTCTATAAACAAAAGAAAATGATATGTATATTCAATCAATATATCAGTAATATGTATGTATATAATCTGAGCAGCATTTAAAATTGACTATTTTCTTTATTTTATATAAATAGCAACAAGTTCATACTTTTAAGTTTAAAAAAAAAACATGTTTAAAAAAAAAGATTTTTCATACAAATCAATATTTTTTTCCTCGTTGAACAAAGTGGAAGAATATTGCTTATGACTTTTTTTCAATGCAAAAAACACTTCAACCATACTGTAGTAAGAAGCAGATTAGCACAAAAACTCAAGAATTTATTGTTTTAGTTTAAAAAAAGAAACAGAAGAGAGAATTTCTCTTAAGATCTTTTATATTACAATTAAACCAAATATCAAGAATATACATAAGCAAGCCACGTATTTGCTCTCGAAAAATTATAAATATACACTTAAATAATCTGCTAAAATTACATTACTCAACTAAGATTCTTTCTATATGTTCATCGTATTTAATTTCATTAATAGTATTTTAATATTAATTATGAATATAGTTTAGAATTTTAAACTCTTTTAAAACAAATTAAATTTATTTTACATTTATTTAATTTATTTTCATATATATTACATTACCTCTCACTTTTTTAAAATTTAAATATTCTAAGCATATATTTTTTTTATTTTGTCCTAGTAATTCCACTGAAGTGTGAAATAGATATTAGTTCAAAATAGTGTGTGATATTAGTTCAAAATGACACAGATGTTCCATCCCCCCCTGAGTTTCTTAAATCAGCACATAAAATTCTAATAGGTTATTTAAATGAAAATTTTTTTTTTATTAGTGTTACATTAGAGCTACACAAAGAGTTTTTTTTAATGAAAGACATAATGGTGACAAAGTAAGGTTAAGAGACTAGAATGATAGTCAAGTTAATATATTTCTCCAAACTCAACATTTTTAGGACAAGATAGAAATAATAAGCAAAATTTCTGATTATTCCAAATATCAATCTCTCTGGTAGTATTAAATCTCAAACTCTCATGATTTATCAATCATAAGATGTTACTATGATCTACTTTACCAATAAATAAAAATATTGTAGAATTACCATAGACATCCACCTGTCATCTCCTCTTTTATCTTCTGGGGGAGCAGCCTCCACGGCAGGATTCATTTTAGATGGTCCTAAATAGCAAATGAAGACTTAGTACAAACAGAAATAATCCTTTCCCTAATATTTACTTTAAAAAAAAAGGTACTTTTAATATATTTATCTAGAATTTTTCCCGGCAACACTTATGGAGAAATCGAAGCTGTGATTTAAAATCAAATAAAAGCTGCAATCATAATTTATTCTCTGAAATTATTTCATAGATTAAATACATATATCAATAATGCTAAGCTATTTATTCCTTTTAACTCTAATACTTTATGACAAACAAGCCCTATAAAATTAAACATTTGAAATCTTTTTTTATATATATATATTCAATCACAATGATAATATAAACTATCAAAAAATAGTTTTTCCATAAATAAAATATGCATATCTATATTCAATCAGAAATTTAAATGAATTATTATAAATATATAATTAGAACAGTAAAGAATGCTGTATATGAAAATACAGATGAATGTTGTAGAAATTACAGTATTTTCTGCCCTTAAGGAACCCAAGCACAGTTTTTAATTTCTGAAGAAGTATTTCATGGTAAAAACTTATAGGTCACTGAATATTACACCCATCTATCACACTTGCAGAGTAGTAAAAAAAAATAACAAACAAGCACTCCTCAATACAAAATTTGTTATTTTTAATAAAACAAATATAGCATATAGGTTATCAAAAAGTAAATATATGTTTGTAGAGTGTTATATATACATATATGGATGGTATTTTTAACATCATACTTGATCTTATGCTATTCTATTTGTAGTGCAAAGCTTAACCTCCGTATTTAATGATTCTTTTTTTTTTATCAGTATGAAAGTTCTAAAAATTATAGCAAAAATTAATTAAAATTTTATGAACATAAATTTAGTAAAAAGCTAAAGTGAAATTTTTTTATAGAAAGTCAATAATGAACTTATGATGTCAAAAGGAAAAAAATAAACCAAATGCAGCCAGTATAAGAGAAGTACCAAATATCAAATTCATGACTGTTACAATCAAAATTTAACTAATTTTAAGACAAATATGTCTTAACTACCAAAAATCTGTTCACGTTCTTCTTTGCATTTAAATAGCTGCACACAAAAGTTAGGTCCAAAGTAAAGGAGACCTGTGAACCTAGGGCCACCCCATTTTATTTGAATATTTAGTTCCAAGTTTTATTACTCAGTTGGGTGAGTGACAACACCAATTCCTACTTCGGCATTTATTTTGAAATTTTGCAAAAGAAAGCTGTGCAAAGTTATAAATTAAAAATATTTTTATATGGTCTGAAGTAAGATCTTTTCAGCTCATCTCTTTTTATTGTAGAATTCTTTGAATTCTAGTACATAATTTTGTGAGTAACATTAAGTACTAAATTAGGTTTTATACAAATTCCCTCTCCATATGGGTTTTTCAGCAGAAGACATTTTGTATGAAATTGCCTAGTCTTGTACTTGGGGCCACATAGTTGCCTTGTTCCTAGGTCCATGACCCAAGGTACAATTGCAATTAATATTCTTTGTAATTTTATTAAAGAAAGTTTTTATAAGAAAAGGAGGAAAATGGCCTTAATTATCTGAACCATTTTGATTTAGTCAAGCTTTTTATTATTATTGGATGTTATTTAAAGAGAAATGTATATTTTGTTCTGAAACTTTTTCAATATGCTTGAATTATAAAAAATATATTTGTGCTACCATTTTTGTTATTATTCAAGATTATTAAATTGTTTATAAAAACATAAGAATTCATTTAACAAAAAAAAAACCCAATTCTTGATTCTAAATAATTTCTAATAAGCATAATTCTCAAAGTAAATCCAACAGAGGAGGCCGAAAACCAGGGAGATTTAGAATCTTGACCGACACTCCAGAGAAGGAAGAAATTGAAAAACATCATACAATTAAATTAGCAAAAAAAAAAAAAAAACTTGTGAAAAAACCCAGAATTTGAAATTGAGGCAGCTTCATCTGAAGAATTATCAGATATTGAAGATTCTCATTACACTGATGACGCAAATTCTACAGTAGCTGATGTAAGGGATACTATTGAAAAGGGGGATTTTTATTTAACAAAAATACAAAGCAAAAAAAACTTAACATTTTTATGTGGCAGAAATAATAGATGTTAAAGAACACTATAGTGTTAAATTTCTGAAGAATATTGCATATTAAAATAAGTTTCTTTATGATAAAGAAGAAACTTATGAAATTGAAAACGGAAATGTGTTCAAATTGCCCAAACCACAACCTGTAGGTGCTTCAGAGAGACAGTGTATGTAGCTCACTTTTGGAACTAGTTTTTTAAACTATAATGTTGAATGAAAATACATTAACTCATTAATAATTTGGGGCTTCATAATTTAAATAGTTACATGATAAATTAATGTATTAGCTGATATTGTTTCTTTTATTAAATTCATGTGTGTATGTTTGTTTTCTATTGATTACAGAGTAAAACCTAACTTCCAGGGAAAGGCCCTAGGTACAGCAGCTGCTGGCTCTAGGTACAATGATATCATAGTACCTAGGGGCATTTGTGAAATTTTTTAAAAACTTTTTATTTCACAGAATTCATTATTTTAAGTACTTATATTAACTCTAATTGGATGGTAAGTTGGTATAATGATGAATGCATATCAGTTTCACATTTTTAAAGAGGCCTGTGCCTATGTTTTTGTGCATTGAAAAAAAGTGACCCTAGGTACACAAGTTTCCCCTAAATTCGTGGTTGGTACATACAATTTGAAAAATCTGATATTTTTCAGAAATATTTAAACAACTTTTAACAAACAGATTCTTAAGTTATTAGTTTAACAACATTAAAACATATAGATTTAAAAGAAACACAACTACTATAATATTCTACAAGATATGTTTTAGTAAAACATTGGTTCAAGTGTAGTATAGGGGGGCCACTTGGCGCAGTCCATTTTTTTGGCGACTAAAAGTGTTCGCCAAGGTACTTTTTTCGGAATTATTTATTATTTATTTTATAATGAATTCGATATCTCACCATAACATGAAGATAAAAATCGCCAAATCCAAAGAAAAATAGCCAAATCCGAAGTGGCCCCCCTATACTACACTTGAACCTAAAACATTTAACAATTTAAATATTAAAGGCTTGAATACATAAAAATTGTAGGATTTTTTCAATAGAAACAGTTATGAGAATATATTTTACTTAATTTATTTTAATTCCAACTTGTTTTATTGTTTAAATTCAACCCATTTACACAATATATTTTAAAAATGTATCCTTTTGAAAATTTTGTAAAACACAAAAATTTAAGTTTTAAAGTATATTATGGTTAAACATATTGTAAAAAATATATGAATAGGTACAAATTTGTCAGTTATACAATTAAAAAGATCAGTTAAGATTTTTTCAGAAAAAACTTTAAATAAGACTTTAATAAAAGTCAAAGTATTTGTAAATCTGAAAAATGTATTTTAAATATAATTTTTACTTAAACGAAATAAATCTGTATCAAATATTAGAATTTTGAGAAAAATTTCAAAACTAAGAAAAAATGAACCAAATGAGTTTTTTTTTTTAAAAAAAAATTATAATCAATTTTTGTAATTTAAACTCGTTTGTGACATGACCTATGACTCATAAAGCAATTTTTGAAAATAACTTTTATTGAAATACATTGTATAAAATGCAATTAAATACATTTAAGTAATCATTAAAAGATGGAAAGCTTAAATGATTTGTGAATAACTTCAATGTTAATATAAATGCAATAATACTGTTTTCATGATTCATTTCTAAATATTAAAATCACATAAAAATCTTAATCTCGAAACGATTAATATTTAATTAAAATCAATGTAAAAAGAATAAATACAAAATTATAAAATAATATTCTTCCCATTATTTTAATTAACATGTAATTATGAATCAACTTTACACAATATAACATATAGTTTTCTTTAAATTTAAAATATAATTAAAATTTGTAAAGCACACTTCTTACCAACTTTTATATAAATTTGTTATACTTTGACAAGCGCAGAATGTATTTGACTGTGCATACAGTTCAATCACACGATTACAATGGTCCCTTAATTAAAATGCATGCAAAATTGAGGAACAAGTTATAAACATTAAGATATACTTTATCTCTTAGCAATATGCTATTGTAAAAATTTATTCCCAAACTACAAGAACTACTGCGATTACGATTCTTTGTGACTTATCAGGGTAATCGATACTGATATGAATTGATGCATAGAAAAAGAAACTACAAGGAAAATCGAAGACTGTCGAAAATCTTTTTATTTGCTCTTTGACTTTGATTAGTCACTCTAGAATCCTTCTTCTGAGCCACGAAATTTAGGATATTGATTTAAATTGCTAACACCTTATGCTTCTTTTTTAATTGACTAGTCCTATTTTAAAAGTAAAATGAATTTTTTTCCTTTAGAATTTATTTTTCATGTCTAATGAATGTGGATTAATACTTTTCCAAAATTTCTAGAAGAAATATTTCTTTCATGATTCTTTGGATTTCCATAATAAGTATGACTTTCGGAATACATGAATATCGCTTAAAAAGCCCTAACATAATTTATTTCGGATTAAAAAGTTTCAACAAAATAATGTCGCGTAGGGGGGGGGGGATTTGAAAGCCCTGTCAAAACGAATGGCTATTCTAGAACTATACAACTAGCTTAGAATGACAGATCCCATTATTTTAGGACTCTAATTAGAGGACAATTGCCAAGATTGACAAATAGTCATTACATCGAGCTCGTGGCATGTAATAATTTAGTTGAATAGTGTGTTTGGTTCTGCTTCTCCAAAAGATCAATTTCCTAAAAAGGAAAAAATGCATATTAAATCTGTCGAGGCTTAAGATCCTCCCATTAGTAAAGGGTGGATGTGGAAAGAGATGAGTCAACTCAGGTGTCGATTTCGGCATCTGACCATAGTTCAAAATACGAGAAGCATTGAGTGTGGTTGGTGCGGCAGAAATAGACAGACGGGAATATTTCTTATTATAATAAACTTAATGGAAGACCTCGGCTACCAAACAGTCAAAGCATTGGGGTTTTGAACAGTGATTTTTCAAATTAGTCACGCGTTCGTCTAAAAATTTGTCGTAAACGGGACTGATGCATGTTAAATATGCCACGGCTCAAAGACCTTATTGGCGTTATGTGATAGGTACAGTACTCACGGGGATATACGTCTGAAACCAAGTTAAACTTTTATCATGGTGTGGGCGAGGTTTTCGAACCAACCAAAGCCCTGCCCCCTGCCCGTATTTTCATGAACGTTCTCATGGACCTAATCTAGGCTTCGACTAGTCAGAAGGATTAGAGACAAAACTAACTAAAATTCGATGTTAAGCTTTGAGAGTTTATATTTTCTATTTTACAATTTTTATTCTTTTCTTTTTTTTCGTAGGAAGGATTTTTTTAACGCTTCAGACATGACTTCTTAATGATATTTAGATTTTGAATATTTTTAGGGCAAGAACTTTCCATTTTTGCTTTCTAGCCGGCTGGATGGTATAGTTGGTTTGTCGCTGGTCTTCTGTACCCAAGGTTGTGGTTCAACCCCGGCCCAAGACGGTGGATTTACCTGATGCAGAAAATTCACAGCGGCCATGTCGTATGATTATACGGCATGAAAAAAGATCCCTTGAGTGTCCATTTGGTCTGGATGCTCTCGGCAAAATTAAATTCCTAAGTACAAATTTCGCATCGGCAGAGCTCAGGTGCCTCCCTCTGGGCGTCAAAATTACCTGTGGTAATTGGTATCGCCTAAATGGTGCCGTGCTAAAAAAGTGATACCAACTCCTGGGGAATGTACTAGGTCTGCAAATGTAGAAATACCAATATGCAGCCCATTACAGAAAATTTTTTTTGCTTCTTAACAAACATTAAGCTAAATGCTGTTTTCCGTTACTGTTTAAGAAATTATTAACTCTTATCTTTGAAATAATATAGCCACGATTCTTATAATTTATTCGTATAAATATTTTACCCCGAAAAGTGTATTATTAATATATACG
>BMAV01027031.1:124993-147673 GCA_019973955.1 Trichonephila inaurata madagascariensis
TATATATATATATATATATATATATATATATATATAATTAGAAATTCTTTTAATACTTCAAGAATTTAAAATTTAAGAAAAAACAGCTTTTTTTTCAAAGCTAGAAAAAGTTAAACTATCACAAAGAAGTAACAATTTCAGAAGTTTCGCTTTGCCAATGAGAGCCGGAGTAGGTTTGTCTGCCCAACCAATTACCTTAGAGAAAGCTATATTATCCACTCATCAGAATTAGCTGAGAAAAGAGAAAAATTTGTGAAGTTACATAAGAATAGATAACAGTTTGAATGGTCTGTCCGATTTTAACAAGAAAGATTTAAATTCGCCAAGAGACTTGCTCCAACCTGAGCGAGAGGGAGCGTTCTGATTGGTAGTTGACTTATGTGGATTACTTCGACCTCAGAGAGAGCATGTCGGCATGAAGAGAACTCCAACGACCGTATGATCAACGGAACTCTCTGATTGGCTGCTGGGTATCTGATATAAAAATGATTGAGGTAATCTAGGTTTGTTTCTTCCAACGCCGAAAGACATTTCCGACCATGGTTTGTTATGAAAATCTGTATCCTTGGGATCTCCTCTACCTCCCTTTAGGGGCGTAGCTACCGCCGTATCAATGATACGGGGCCCCCAAGCTACAAGGGCACCAACACGTGTAACTACAGTACCACTACCCAGGGCTTTTTTTTTTTTCTAAAAAAGGTCCCCGAAGAAGTTTTGATTCGGGGCCCACTCAGAACTAGCTCCGCCAGTGCCCCAAGTCATCTTGCCCCAGTACTGGGGCAAGATGACACTTTGTTAAGATTCTGAAAAAATAAAATTATCCTTTGTTTTTTTTTTATTTGAAAAATTAAATGGTAATTGATTTAATACTACAAAGGACTACTCTAACACTTCATGTAAAAATAATTTTTTTTTATCCTTAAAAATAAATTAATAAACAACAAAAACTGTTAACATCGTCATCTTGCCCCGGTCTCCCCTGTAATTTATGCAATTCTAAATTTATCTGATTACTTAGCTTATTTTCTGGTAAAAATCGATCTAAATTTCGATTTTCCGCTTTAAGCATATATTAGCAATGCTTAGTCTCTGCTACTGAATGCAAAAATAATTTTTCAATTCCGATCATTTTTATGGAAGTTATGCTCTTTTCAATTCAAACACCTGTTTGGCCACGCCCCTTTGTTTACATCTGTCAATCTGTCTTGCGTATTATTTATTCATTTTGCATATTACTTTTATTTTACTTTGTGTATTATTTTTCATGAATTGCATGTTTTTCCTTAAAATTGGCAACTTGAAGTAACTGTATAACCCAAACTATTTGGTATAAAGTTTGTTTGCTTTGTCTTCCCAACTTCGGAACATGCAACAGTTGTAAATTAAATGTTAAATATAGATGGCGCGTCAAGTCAGCTAAGAGTACTGAGACATTGCCATCCTGTGATGACCATGTCTTACCGGTTCCGCGTAAGCTAGAGGTGTGGGATTATCAAAATGATGAGACATAATTCTTAATACAACTTTTATTAAGAGTAACTTATAATACTTAAATTCTAATTTTGACAATTATTAATTAAAGTGAGAGTCGAGCCCAAAGTAAATCACGTATTTAAGTCAGATCACGCAACTAGATCATCTATCTCAATTATCCTAAATAATCCTGTTTATCTAATTACTTATATCTAATATTACCTTTTCCAGTCTGGTCCCTTGACCTAGAGAATATAATCTATAACTTTATATTTGAAGATTCTTGATCCGCAATGCAGCTAATTCTTGACTGCCTATTCTTGCTCCGCAAGATTTCACACTAAGCTTTGTCACGCTATTGATCAGAATGATTCCACACTACAATCTCTGAGCCTGCTACGCTATGCTATCTATGCTATTGCTATATTATATCTAGGTTTGCCGCGCTATCCTTTTATAGTATATCTCATTTACATATTCGATCCGTTTCTCTTCTTGGTATTGGGTTGGAAAGGTTTTGCCATTAATCGTGGCCGTCAAAGAACATAGGAGTTATGTTAATCAGAAAGACGCGAGAGACGTCACAGTACATATCAGGGATGACGAACCAGTGACACGCGGCACAATATTTTGTTCCCGCCAGTGATCAAAATGGTTTGCATTTTATTTCAAAATAACAAAATTCACTTTAAATTATTATTAACAAACACGAGTGATCGGTCGCAGGATAGTGGGATGCACACTCGTTTGTTATAGTCTCTTAGTTATTGACTTCGGTGCCGTAAGGACTGGGTTCGAATTCCGGAGAAGACATGGATGTTTATAAATGTATAGTGCCTTTGCGGCAGGGGGTACTCTAAATAGCTGTCGAGTCGCAAGTCCTCTCGTGTAATTGGTGGAAGGGGAAGAGAGGTGGGAGGCCCCTGGCCACCCCCAGGGTTTTCTCCCTCTAAATTGGGGTGGAGCCGAGCAAAATCGTACTGTCACCTGCATGGTGCTCAAAGCTAAGGCTAACGACAGGCGTAAAAATTCTAGCCCTTAGCCGCTATGAATTTCTCGGGCCTCGATCTGACTTCGTCAGGCAGGTGTGGCATTAGTCACAACACACAACAGTTATTGCCTTAGTCGCGTCTTGGACTATAGTTGCTCATAATGCAAAATTTGTGTACGCAATCTACAATTCCGTCGACACAGCTGTGTTTCAAAGTTTATTTGTGCTATATTTACGATTTTTAACTATTATTTAACATGGCTAATCCAGCAAAAGAACAAAAAATGCAAGATAGTAAGTATAACAGAAAATTCCAAACTTGGTGAATCTAGAAATATGGCATGATTGGTAAAGGTGTCAAAGAGGTGTGTGTTTTATGTTCTGGAACAGTGGTATACAGAACATCGTCTGTAAAACCGCATTTTGAGACACATCACAAATCCTCTTGTCAAAAAAGTGAACCACAGCAAAAATAATTAATTGCTTAGAAACCATTTGGCAGAAGACTCCAATTCAGCATGCATTTTACTAAAAGTAACATCTTACAATCCCAATATACATTATTTGTCATCCAATCTACAACAAAAGTCGCTCAGTTACTCTTTAATTTGAATTACATGTATAACTAAAACACACATATTTACAACTATACAGAGCAAAAGATATTTTTTTCGTATTAAATAAGAGTTTTGAGTTGTTAGTATTTATACTTGCATTATTTTTCCAATAATCACAAGTCAAAATTATTTAACGGCACGTCTGTACATCATTAAACACTTCTTTAGAAAAAATGGCACTTTGGTCCAGAAAGGCTCGCCACCCCTGGTATATATACTTTGTTTGTGGCTTGTAGAGTCAGAGTGTTACGTAATGTACTTAGCTGTGTAATGTCTTCTATGTGTTTCGTCCAATAAAGCAAAATAACTAAAAGGATGGACTTGAACTAATTTTTCTGGATTAACATAAAATTATTATTGATATGATCGCCTAACTGATCTATGGAAATAAGGATTTAAGGAAATACAACAACAGTTAATAAGCAACTTTTCAAAGTCTTTTTGCAGAATATGAAGTTCTTAGATATATATTAAATAAAAAAAGTGTGTGTGTACTTATGTACGCATGTAAAAAGTTATACTTCTTTGGCGTAACAAAATTAAAATCTTTCTAAAAATCTTTAGCAGGGCAAGCTGGGCCAAGGACGAAAGCAAGGCCATGATAGCTTTGACGAAAGGCGGTCACGAGCAGAGTTGAAGGATACTAACCTTCAGTTAATCGGACCAGCCAAACCTGAGATAATCATGATTTAAATAAATTTAAACACCCCCGCACAGGGACAATAGGACCAATAATATGGGGAGGGGGTCGAAGGCGGTAATGATCTGTCCCGTTCTGCATATTTCTAGACAAAGCATTTTCGTATCCGTTCCTACGGAACGCAAAGCAAAGGTTCGCTGACGAGGGGGTATAGCTCAGTGGTAGAGCATTCGATGGCAGATTGAGGGGTACCCAGTTCAAACCCGGATGCTCCCTTCTTCAGGGAAGAGAAGAGAAAATTATTTTTGAGGATTTTGAAGGCAGGAATGAGATCTGCCTCATTCTGTGTATTTCTAGACAAAGCATTTTCGTATCCGTTCCTACGGAACTCAAAGCAAAGGCTTTCGGACACGGGGTGTATAGCTCAGTGGTAGAGCATCTGACTGCGAGAGGTCCCCGGTTCAAACCCGGGTGCCCCCATTTTCAGGGAAGTGAAGAGAAATTATTTTTTTTTTAGAATTTTGAAGGCGGCAATGATCTGTCCTGTTCTGCATATTTTTAGACAAAGCATTTTCGTATACGTTCTTCGGAACGCAAAGCAAAGGTTCGCTGATATGGGTGTATAGCTCAGTGGTAGAGCATTCGGCTGCAGATCGAGAAGTCTCCGGTTCAAACCCGGGTGTCTCCTTCTTCAGGAAAGTGAAGAGAAATATTTTTCTGAGAATTTCGAAGACGGGAATGATTTGTGTCCCGTTCTGTATATTTCTAGACAAAGGATTTTCGCATCCGTGACGGTTTTGCGTCACATCCGTGACGGGGTGCGCACACATTGTAAAAATTTACCCTCATCCTATTTCTCTAACGCCCCCACACAAAAGAAGTATAACTTCAAAAATTCTCAACATTATGACAATGTTTGGTAAGCCATCCTCAAGTTTGGACTCAATAATATATTTTAATAAACCCAGAGAGAGAGAGAGAGAGAGTCGGACCTTATACGAGTTCTTTTTTACAGCCTGTGTCTGTTGCAGCTACGAAAGTTTGTAGACATACGCGCTCAAGTTGGAAATCTTCTTTATTAATGTCTTAAGGAGCTTTATATCTAAGTTAAGTTCGCCCATATCACTTCAGGCCTTTAAAAAGCATATTTTTACGCTAGATTCTGCAACTATTGGAATCTCTCGAATTTCAGCAGTTACTCTGTCAACTGAAGAAAACATTGTGCGCCTCAAGTCATCTTCGTACTATAACTGAATATCTTTACTTCCGTAACCAAATATATGCTTCCTCCTGATTCGTCTTGGGAGTTCAAAGGAATTTCAAGCTCTTCACATAAACTTTCAACATATATTAAAGCGTCATCCACTAATTCCTCTCATTTTGCTTCTAATGCGGTCTGCCCCTCAGGGGGCTCACATTCATTAGGTGGGAACCGGTGTCACACAATCCCGAGGTACCCTCTCTCTCTAGTGATCTTTTTCTTTTCCCAAGGGGTTTACTATCTTTGGTAAACACGGGTTTCACGACTCCGGGGTACCCCAGTGATCCTTCTCTATTCTCGACCCTCCATCTTATCATCCAATTTCTCCTTTTCCCGTCCAGACCACAGACCTATGAATGTTTGGCGCAGTATAGCCAAAACTGGCTCTTGCGCCATAAAACACCAAACTCATCTTATGCGGTCTATAAAGAACGTATTTTTTAAGCAAATTGATGGATATTTTAGTCCCTCTGTTTGCAAATAATTTTGTTCATCATTGACTTCACACAGTACCAGTTGCCAGAAGCCTAAGTAGCATAAAAACGAATGCAATTGCATAGCGACTAATACACTTCCTGTATATGTGCGTATATTAAAGCTTTCACTCGTTTCAGTCAGTTTTGTCACGAGGGCGTGATTTCAAATTTGAAATGTTTTTAGAATTTTAATATCGCGGTTCTTGCCGGCACCCCTTTTCGTATGCCGCCCGGGGCCATGACCCTCACTGCACCCATGCTGCGTTGGATCCCCACGGGAATTCAAACAATGAGCGAGAGTTTCACCAAGAACAATATGTAGAGGAGTTCTCCGACAAAGTAGAAAACCATCAATCTCGAAGCATGCTGTCAAAGTGGAGGACTTTCTCTAGTTAGACCGCAGAACAATCATCCAAATGATCATGGATGAAAATGATCTTAAGTGTAGCATTCTGAGGAAAAATTTTCCTATGCACACGTCAAAGATGTCAGCATGCTGAATTACACAATCGCTTACTACTTTCCAAAAGCAAAAGCCCTGCGATCTGTTAAAGATGTTGAATCTGTTAGAGAAAGATGAAGAGGGTGTTTTGGGTCACCAAGTAAATGCATTTAATTCTTGAACATGTCAATGACATCCCGATATGCGCAAAGATTGGAATCAGAAAAATTCACCTCTTCAAAAGAAGGCTAAGGTGGACAAATCTGTAGGAATGGTCATGTTGTCTATTTTTTGGGAGGATTGTCGTGGGGTCATATTACTAAAAAGCTACCTGGAAAAGCTCGGGCCATCATTAGTACTTTGCAAAACGAATTGCACGATGCTCTGGTCAAGACACGATGTGGTCTGCTCACCGAAGGCGTTTGTCTTCTTGCCGACAATGCACCTGATCACTCAACTGAAGGTGCGGTTGAGGAATCAAGGCGATGCGGTTTTAAAAGTTTGCGGCACCAACCTTATTCTCCCGATCCCACCCCAAGAGAGTTTTCATTATACCTTGGATTAAAAAAATATTGCAGGATCGAAAAGTAAACCGTACAAAAGACGTCATTTAAGTGGAAAAAATTTTTCAACGCCATCAGCCGAGTTCTACAATGACGGCCTTTGAAAGGTCAAGAAATTCTAGATGACAAAGCCGAGAAGTTTGACGAATAATAAACAAAACTGGTTTCCAATCAAGATTATTTTTAGTAAAAATTAAAGCTTTACGATACCCCTTATTATGTTATAATTTGTGCTACCAGAGTGTAACGAAGAATATTAGCCTCCCACCCCCCTGCAAAGTCAGGTGTTTTGCCTTTAATAAATTGGTTAAATACGATTTAGCGCCAGTCAGGCTTTGGGGCCCCCTTGAATCCTGCCCCCCCGCGATGCGGCGGTGTTCGTTACGTCACTGGGTTCAGTATATCAAACGAACTAGCTTTCCTCGAAGTCAAATTCTATTTGTGAAAAGTACAGGCAAATCAATTGGTCTTGTCTGGTTTTTATCTGTTTAAAATTCCAAAAAAAATAAAATTTGAAGAATATTTATCCAAAAATTTATAGATTTTTGAGAATTTAGATTTTGTTCTCATTTGACACACACATGAACTAACATTTCTTTCGAGCTCCGATAACACAATCAATTATGTTCAAGGTAAATACTAATCTGATTTGAATTCATAATTGACTGATAACTAAACTATCCGATTTAAGCATAAATTATTAAAAAAATTTTATACATCAAAACACGGAATAAGTAAAACGAATATTTATACTAAACATTTAACATCTCTTCAAGTATAAATAATCGAAATTCTTCTAAATTAAAGTAAAAATATAGACAGTAGAAGCACTGGTGTAGCTAGTCCTAAGTGAGCCCTGTATCAAAAACTCCTCTTGGGGGGGCCCCATGTAAAATTTCATTATTTTTTGCTAACATATGTTGGGGCCCCCCATATCATTGATACGACGGTAGCTACGCCCCTGAGTAGAAGACTATGCTATACTTCATCAAATATACTAAAAAAAGTTTAAATAGAGCAAATATGTTTATGATTAATAGGAATTATAGCGAGTCTACAATGAACAGTATTTTAAGTACTGTAATTTCACTTTTAATGATCTGTGAAAATACTAGCTAAAAAAATTAACGATGAGTCTATGGTGTTAAAAATCCTTTGAAAAGTATATTAAATAAAACAAAGAACATTAAAAATTGACACAAAAAGCAGGCTACATGAAAAAATATATTTACATCATCAACAGCAGTACAGAGTTCATTTTTTAATGGTGAACAGTGCATAGTAAACAAATAAGAATTAACACTTTCAGCATATTTTTGTACTGTTAGGAAGAATAAAATGAAATTTTATATAAAAAAAATTTGAAAATAAATTCTTTGTTGGAATTTACATATTAAAATTTTGTAGATAAATGACATTTTTTGAAAAATTAAGACTTGTCAATGTTTAATGAAGTTGAAAATTTCAAATATGTATCCTACAATCTGAAATTCAAACCTACTACCTAAAATTTAACTGCAATTTTTTAAAAAAGTCTAGAGAAAAATAAAATTACAGCCTTTGAAAGACAGTCATTATTACTATTGCTTTGCATCTTTCTTAAGGCTGTTTTTGCCATATGTACAAGAGCCAGAACTAATGCGAAGCACATTTTCAGACAAAAAAATGTCTCAATTTTTATGAAAATTTGCAACATTGTGATACATACATCTGTTTATAATACAGGTTTATAAAATTTCAAAATGTTCCACAAATAATATTTTTACCTTTTAACATGCAAGGGGAGAGCTGATTTTACATTACAGTATAGGAGAAAAAAATGCAAAACACATTTCCTACCAGAAATAATGAGTCAACTCAGATAAAAAGTTGTATGATGAAAAATGCTGCTCTTTACAGGATAGCAAAGCCAGAATAGAGTATTAATGTTGAAATACTTTTTTACCCGAAAAAATATTCTTAATCCGAGTCCCATTCTTTAATGTTACTCTGAAGACCGCCTTAATATTTTAATTAAAAAATTTGAAGTCTGTTTTTAACACTATGGATGGGAAAGAGCTAGTAAATATTAAGAGATGTTAATTCTTTTAAGACTTTTTACAATGGTACAATCAATCACAGGAATTTACTTTTTTTAAGGCTGTCTTCATCAAATATACAAAAGCTTGAACCAAATGCGAAGCATATTTTCAGACAGGGAAATCCCTCAACTTTCATGAAAATTTACAACATTGCAATTCATACATCTCTTTTTATAATATAGAGTTCTTAAAAATTTCTAAATATTCTTTAAGTAATTAATATTTTATTTTAACATGTAAACGGATGGCTTGTTTAGCATTATGGTATAAAGGAAAAAAATGTAAAACACATTTTATATCAGAAAAAAAAAAGGTTTAACTAAGATAAAAATAAGTAGTATGATAAAATAAATGGTTCTCTACAGGATGACAAAGTCAGAATATAGCATTGTTCGAGTACTTATAAATCTGAAAAAATAATCCAAATCTGGGTCCTATTCTTTAATGTTACTCGATGACAGCCTTAAAAAAAATTTTATTTATATTTAACTGGAATCTTTAATGAGCTTTGCACTTATCCTTTGGGTATTGATTCCTTTTTTTAATACATTATTGATGCAATATTATGGGTATTCGTACAAATAGATTCTTCTCTTTTGAAATTTTAAAATAATTTTATAGTTACATTACTGCGAGATGGTTCATTTCTCTTTTCCATTATGGTGCTGGTATTTGTAGGTAAAATGAATATTAACATTTTTGTTTCTACAATTGTTTTGAAAAAATCCTTTGTCATTTAATAAAATTCTGACAGTGAAATTTAACCATTAATGAATATTAAGTGTTATTTGCCTTATACTGTTTTCAACAATAAAAAACTATGCATTTTCATTACACAAAAGTGAAAAGGAAAATGCTCGTAATACAATTAAATTCAACAAAATGATTTAATAGTTAAGAATCTTTTTTGTTTGTTTGTTTGTAACAGTTTATTTTTAAAAGAATAAATTTCTCTATTACATTATGTTAAATGAGGGGGGGGATTATTTGAAACATTTAATGGAGATTAAAAAAAAATAATAATAATTACAGACATTATGATGTGGAACTAAAAATTTCTGATTGATTAACATGAATTTGACTGTCAATATGGAATTAAAAATAAAATTGCAAAATCTATTTTTAAGTAATATAATGCATCTATTTAAAGTTTGAAAATACAGAATTTTTACAATACATCACATGTTTAATTATGTAAATCTTATTTCAGAAAAGAAAGTGTGCATGAAATATGAGTATAGTTTCCAAATTTTTAGTGATTCATTCCAAAATTCACAAATATATTAAGAAAATATGATACAATTTTCTGCATATTACAGTACGAACTTATTGCTTTGCAAATAGTTGGTTGCAAAAGACATCTCAATATCACCCCTTATATTTATCTTAACATCTTCACAATAAAAGAACAAAAATATTTTTTTGACATGTTCTCATGTAAAAAGCAAAATGAATAAAACCTACACAACATTATTTCTAGTAATTGTCAAATTGCAAATTCAAAAAATTATATAGTTCAAAGCTTTTACAAAAACAAATTATTGAAAAATGCATAGTAACTAGGAAATTTTTCAATGAATAAACTGTTGTTTAAAAATATTCAATATCATATGAAAAATAATTAAAATGTTAAGAAAAAAAAATTCATACAGCATATATAAAAAGTTTCGATAATTACACTATATCGTAACGAAATAAAATCCATGCTTAGTTTTCATTTTAATTGTTTATCATCTTCAACACATAAATTAAAAAAATAATTTAACAGAATATTATAATTACATTAATTGTAGTTAAATCCCAACAATACATAACAAACAGTATTCATTTACAATATATTGCTTTTTATCCCTGACTATAATATCACATTCATTTATTTATCACATAATTCCAGTACTGAAAAATTAATGTAGCAAATAGGTACAAGGGTAAGAGTATTCATACAATAAAAGCAATACTATTTGTTATTATACAAGAAAATGAAATACATGAAAACTAAGATAAAAAAAAATCTAACATTATCTTGATTTTAAAAAAAGTATATGAAATCCTTATTAAAAGTATACTAGTATTTAGACCATAACTTTACTTCTTGATTTGATCAATGCTAAGACTTATTCAAGCACACACTGAAACACAAATGAATACAAAATAAACAAAAAAAATATAAATTGGCAAAACTGGGAAGAAAGAAGAGAAATAAAAGAAAAAAAAGTGTAATTTCAATTATATCATCAACATTTGTAAAACGCAACAAACACACATGGAAATTTTTGCCAACATAAAATAAAACGCACAACACTATATGTAAAACAAAACAAACTAAAATAAAACAGTGAAGTGCAATTGTTTTGTGCAAGTTACAAGTTCAATGAATAATCCATTCCCATTTCTCATCAGGTGTGTACATAAACAAATATTACACGAAAAAGAGAATGCAACATATCAGTTTATCTAGTAACAATTGATAACATACAGATCTATTTAATTAAAATATACTATGCTATAAAGATGAGAAATTTCCTCAAGTAAAAGGCAGCATTAAATTCTTTAAAATGAACATGGCTGTACTGGTTTATCTACAGTCTGATATGATTATGTTCATGAAACTTCAGTACAAAAAAATTTATATCATTTTTTCAACTAATTTACTATTATACATACAAATAGAGTAAAAAAAATTCCTGAAATGGTTCCCAACATTCACACAAGTGTTCATTAGGGGTGGGGAATATCTGCTTTGGGGGTTGGCAGAACTAACAAGGAAAGCACACAGCCATTTAGAATTCATTTTCTGTACTCTCTCTCTGTTGGCATTAGCTGCAGATCATCATTTACGACAAAGCGAATTTTCCATTCGTCTTATTTTTTCAATGTCATCTTTGGAACAGTGTGCGAACATGAAACTCTGTGCTTTGCTTGAGAAGTCACCTTCTGAAATGCTTGAGATGCTAAAGAAAGCTTACAGAATTGATTCCAGAACTAGAGGATTTTTACCTGTTTCTTTGGCTTAAAATAAAATTGAAGGGACGTTGTTTTGTGTGTGGATTTGGATGAGGTGAACCAAAACGTGACGAAGCAACTGAAGAACCTCTAAAAAAAATGGATTCCAGGAGTCTTTTGAACAGTTATACAAATGCTAAAACAGTTGTGTGAATGCATGAGGGCAGTACTTTGAAGTGTAATTAGATTAAATTATTGTTCTGTTTTTTAATAATTTGTAATTGACCTATTATGGGAACTTTTTGATCCTACCATGTATATGTATATACTAATCTAAGAATCATATTATATCTCTCAAATAACAAGTAGGGAAGTGAATTAATGCATTAATTGTATAAAAAAGGCAACAGAATGGAAAAGATATCTTACAAATAGAAACTTATGACTGACTAAAAGAAAAAAAAAATGAAAGAATTATTTTAGTAAAACACATTTCTTTAACAAAGCTACTATGAATTCTCATATGCCTATTCTATACTATATTCATACATTCAACAAACTGGCACAATAGTTCAGAAATAGTTGATAGAAAACTTCTGGAATATAAGCGATTTTTGAAAATAACTGAATCAAAGCCTTGTATATTTCCTCTTAATATTTTCTCTTTCCTTACCATTTATAATTATTTAAATAGGAAAAGATATATGATTGCTCCAAATCCTAAGCTGAATACAAATATAGTACACAGATTATATGGAGGGGGGGGGGGAAGGAGAAATAAAATAATTTCAGTTTACATCATTAATAAAAAAAATTTCTAAAATCATTTATATAGTTCAATTCTTAGCATCATTAACCTTTAAGTTTTGATAGACTGAATATCAATAAATATCAGATTTTCTTGACTATCAACAGTATTTAAGGCATTAAATCAGGGGCATAGTTACCGCCATATTAATGATACAGGGCCCCCAAGCTACAGAGGCCCCAACATGCGTAACTAAACGACTAACAGGGCTTCCATATCTAAAAAGGACCCCATCAGAGCTAAAATTTACACCAGTGCATTAAATAATAGCACAGATAATTTCAAAACCAAAATTCTATTACGTCAGTTAAAAACATGATTAATATTGAAATATCAATGCAACAGAATTAATATATTTTTAGTTTGATTCAATTTAATGACTGCTTTATATTGATTGCATGCACTCATCAAAAGTAGTGCCAGAAAAAGTTCATCTATATAATATATACTGTTCAACAATAACATTGTCATTCTATTCTTCTAAGGCCTGAATTATGCCAAACCTGAACAAAACTTCAGAAATGTTATGAACAGTATTGTTCAAGGGAAAACTATTGATGTACAGAGGAACAATGTATGAAGAAAACAAGTTTCCCTCAAGTACAAATTTTTAATTCACACAAATTCTAAAAAAAAAAAATAATAATATAGGAGATATTTGGAAATTCTGTAAGAGATAACACAAAAGGAATATTGATGGAAATTCTCAGCAAGAAGACTTCAATCTGAAGCATCTTTTTTTTTTTTTTAAAAAAAAAAAAAAACTCTGTTCCTTAGAAATATTTTATATTCCTCATCTGATTTCATTTTTACAATGATATTTTAAGTATCATAGAATATTTTTACAAGAATTACAATTAATATACTCATTTTTTAAAAATAGTTGCAAGAATTTAAAGATTTATAAGTATTTTATTTTTAATTATTCACGTCCAGTAACGACTATTCAATAGATATTGAGCAACATATCATTTATATAATACACTTAACTCTTTAATCTAATATTTTTCCTTAAAAGGAATCAAGTATTAAAATTTGAGTATTTATACATTTTGTGGAAGTTTATGAAATAAAGTTAAGATGATCATTCACAATTCCACCAATTATTTAATCTTAAAATAAAACTTAATATGAGAAAGAATTAAAGCATGACAAATTTTTGCATGTCATTTTATGGATCCATTATGAGTTAATACTGCATTAATGGTGACTAGGGGACCAACTAATATTGTTAAAAATTGGTCTCAGGAACACTTTTGGAATTCGTCTTAAAAAACACACACATTCTGGCACAATAAACAAAATAATGAACACAGCAATGGTCAGACTGTATTTAACTTGGTTACAATAATGACTCGAAGAGTTTGGTCAAAAGCACTACAAACAGCTAGTCCTAATTTGTCAGCGTTCCAATCAAAGCCAGAAATTGGTTGGTTCGCTACAATAGCATCTTGTAACAGATGTGCTTCACCTAATACACCAAATTTTATTGGGCCATCTCCATTGCATCTCTTTGGAGGATACTCACTAAAAAATATAAATTCAACATTAGTTAAAAATTTTAAAATAGATACTTAGAATTTAATTTTTATGAAAAATATAGGATGTCCGAAAAGTACAGCTTACTTTCAAAAATGAGTTAGAAATAAAGAAAATTTTCACTTATGTTCTTTTTACATTCTATAAAGAAAAAATGGTATTTGCGTACTATCACAACCCATTGGCCACATTATATGAAACAAAGCACATGATTGCCAATCCAGTGCACACGACACATGTGAAATTGGAGTTGCCAATTTGGCAAGTTATCTTGAACATTGGCGATTGTTGCAATACGTAAGTACTGAAAAAATTAAAGTTTCTGTTTAATGAAATGTGAACTAGCTGGAGCAATGTTCACATTTTGTAACATTTTCATAACAAAATGGCTTCATCGCAACAAAAAGTGCAAGTTGTAGCAAGGTTTATTGAATTTAAGTTTGCAGCACACATTCAGCATAATCAGGGTACCACCACACTGGAGTTTGGAAGAGCAAAAATGTTCCCTGAGCGGATGGATGGAAAAAGGAAGTCCAATACCTAGTCACCTAGATCTCTAGACAACACCTTTGGACCTTGTTCACATGGATATGTGAAAAAGATTGTTTGCCAATTGGTAACACTCATGAATTGAAAAGTTGAATTACACTGGCCATTCAGAATGTTAATTCTGTAATGCTTTATGGAACATGACCAGACTCAATGTTTTGCAAGCAACTATTAATGCGTACATTGAAATTGTGTAACAAAATAGTGGAAAAATACAAATTTGGGTATTTTTTTTATAGAACATGCACTGCAAGTGAATACCTCTGCTTGTTTATTTATAATTAATATTTGAAAGTGAAATCATACTTTTCAGACACCTAGTATTTGGAAATGGTTTAATTATGATTATTTAATTATTGAACCTCAAAAATTAAAATACAGATTTCATTTTTCAACTTCTTTTAATTAATAAAATTTACATAAAAAAACAAATTAATATCAAAATTCATTACCTTTGCAAATTCATAGAAAATTTAAGTGGACAAACAAAAAAATTTTTTAATAAAAAAATATAAACGATTTAACTAACATTTCTCAATTTATTAAAAAACAATTCATTAGTCAGAAATTGCTTTTTTAATTAATAAAATTAAATTATTGAAAGTTGTTTTTAAACTGGATAATTGCTAAGTTTTCTAGCATGCTTTAGACCTACTAAATACTCAAGAATTGATAGTATGATGAATCTTTTTCAAAGAATTCAGTTTGATTAATAAACAAAAATAATTTCTCTAAAAAAACTTGAATTGGAAGTTAAATTTCCTCAAATCTTTAAGTTAAAAAGCTCATATTGTTTTAATCATTAAATTTTTGAGTGTAGAAGTTTTCAAGCTTTTACTTATTTTTATGTCAGGGTTTATACTTTTTAAAAATTAAATATTTTAAAAAGCTAATAATTTTTGAAACTACACAGCCTATTTCTTCCTTGATTTAAAAATGAATTTTAAGAAACAATGATTAAAAACTTTTAAATTTACAGTATTACAAAACATGTTATTTTTAATTAACTACACAACTACTTTTAAAAATATTAACTGAATTCAAATAAGCTTCATTATATTAATTAAATGGTTAAAAATAAAGGAGGTTGAGTGAGTGAATATTAACGTTGCACTATTCAGCTACTCGAGGGCTTTTGGCAAAGGACCTTGTAAATTTGAACCAGGGTCAAGTGATGAGGACAACACCTGAGTTGGCACCCCCTCTCCTAACTTCCACACCATACCACTGGGAGGATGTTTGAGCATTGATGGATTTAACGTGCATTGCCCCTCTACACTGTGGATCTTTAGCAGTACTAGACTCGAATTCATGACACGCTGGCCATGAGTCTGTTACCTTGACCACTAAAGAAGGTTGAAGTAAATCTTTGAAAAAAAAATGGAGGTTATACCTTTAGTATATAACAAAATAAATTATTCATTTTAAGCTTGAACTTGAGAAATTTGAAAGTACAAAATTTTTAATAACTAAAAAGGATTTTTATTGCAAACCATTACAATTTGAGATAATTACTTTATCATAATTTTAATAAAACTTACTAATTCCAAAGGCAAAGAGAACCAGATCCTCCTGTAGTCATAAATATATCACGATTTTGAGGAAGGTGTCGAGCAAGCCACACTGTGGATTTATGTGCCTAAAAACCAACAAAATTAAAATAAAAGAAATTTTTGACAAATTAACATAAAATAAATATTAAATATGAATGAGAAAAAAATGAAAAACATATTACCTTTTTCATTAATGAAGAATATCCTTTTTTATTATGATATTGACGCATATCCAAAACATGGAATTTCGATTCTAAAGTAGTTGCTACTAATTTATTCATTTTTATGTCTTTCCTATCAAATTCGACACAGCATACCTAAAAGATAAAGTAATGCCCAAGAAATAAGTGATCATCTGAACATTTATTTTTCTAATTAGTTTTGATTTAAGACACTTTATTATGTTTCATACAATAAAAACTTTTCACTTGATGTTGCAAGTTACAAATTGCTCAGAATGATTTTGTTTTTGTACATCCTATAATAAGTGGATTGATAATTAAAAATTACAAAATAACAAACAACTGTTTAAAGTACATCATAATCATCTTTAATCACTTGTATACAACATGCAAAAGCAGTTTCTTAAGAACATCAAGAAATGTCTAAGGTCCAAATTTATATAACTCATTTGGATTTAAGGGTTTTTGAACACAAAAACTACAAATAAATGTTAATTTCCCTTTTTAATAATTATATTTAATAATTCACGCTTTTATAAATTACATTTTGATCCTTTAATACTTTTAAAATTGAAAAAATAATTCCCTATCAATCAGTGTAAATTTTGGTAAGTATATATTGAGTATAATTCCTTTTTATTACCATTACATTTTTTAGAAATTTATTAAATATTAGAAGATTATTTTTTTTAAAAAAAATTATAACACTAAAACTCCTTAACATAATTTTATGAAATTTGGAATTAATGCTATTTTAATATTATACATTTAATTCTGTAAAGTCAGATTTCACAGCAAAAATTCTTCTTCTGAAGTAATTAATCTACCGACAACATGATTCTGCTCCCTTATAGCTAGTAACAATGATATCAATTTTACTCAGGTTTAGTGAAAATTACAAAAATTATCATAAAGAAGTCCCATTTTTATTGACAATTGTACATCTAAGCAAAAATTCTAAATCCATTCCTTGATGCAGAATAAATCCTTATTTGTTTCAAAATTATAAAGCTAAACAAAGGTTTAAATTCACAAAACAAAGTAATAATTTTCTATCCTAAGATAAATTTATATTAATATAAAATTTTAAAAGCATCATTTTTATTATGCATTCCAAAACTGTTAAGTTAAAACAAGCTGTTTTTAATAGCAAATTTGCAACAAAATTAAAATTCCAATTGAAATATTTCTCTTTTTATTTAATTTGGTAAGCAAATGAATGCATAAAAATGCCATGAAGATCTTTTGAAAACTTGTCAATTTTATAAAACTAAAAAAAAGTTCAAAACGAATACAGTATTCTTAAAAAAATAAATCAGAGTAGCAAAAAAGAAAAGTACATAAAAATAGTTTTTTTTTTTTTTGTTTTAATATTTGGATACTAAATTTATGAGCATTAAAAATAAATTAAATTTTTATATTTATTCTCTGTTAAGTTGTATTACGATAACTTCTATTATAAATTTTTAAATTGAACCACAAAATCCCTTAACATTTAAAGACTACATTGAAGTAAGAGAAAAGAACAGAAATAATATATTTAGCTACGATTCTACGAAGCAAATAAAAATAAAGGAAAAACATACACCATTTCTTAGATTGGTTTCCCATCTAATAGACATATTTTTCAAATCAAATAATTTGAGGTCTCCGTTATCATATCCTGCACATATACAACGATCTTCATTCCTATATGCATTACCTATAGGGTCAAAAAATACGAATTAGTTGTCAAATAATAAGCACTTAAAGTTACATATATTTTTAAAAACAAATTCTTAAAAAAATAGTTATTAGTTCATAATTTTTGGTCCTTTCACAGAGGAGAAAAGCTGTTCTTAAAAATTTATTTTTGTAAACTATTGCAACTATATATTAAATTTTTTTCAATACTATACTTATTAGAACCTAAGCTGCATTCCCCCTCCCCCTCCCAATGCTTATGCTATTGGAAATGGGGTGTGCCTTAGAATTGAAGGCATAAAAATAAATTGGATAGGAGAAATTGAACATGATACTGAGGGTTAGAGAAATAACAGGACCATGATATGTATTTAAAACTGGCAAAATAAATTAATTATTCACTTCTTTTATAAGTTCTCATTTTAATTTCATTAATAATTCATATCAATAAACCTTTTTACACTGTTCTTTATTTTATCACAAAAATGTGTTGAGAATTCGGGGTGTAACTTAGATTTGAATAAATACAGTAAATTACTTTTGTGGACAAAATTTCACTTTTGTAGCGAACATTACTACGAAACCAGTTGATGACGTCAGAGACAAAGAACTACATGAGATTGTACGGGGCACAAGGGTTTTCAGAAATCCATTTTCCCCCTGTGTTCTGAGATAAACTCCTCTAAAGGACACGCGTGGAGACCGGTTTTTAGGGTCCCAGCTGGAAGCAAGAGAAAAAAACGTGGTCTGTAGAGTAAGATGGCATTTTAGCATGTTTCATGTAATTAAAGTTATACATATATCTCTAGCCTGACTGTGTGTTTTTGTATCCAATATGACACACTTTGTAAATTATTACAAATATGCAGTCACAAATGCCCACAAATAATTTTAAAAAATTGTGGAATTAATTCAGTAGATTAAGCAAAAAAAAAAAAAAATATTTCTTCATATCAAAGTAAAAAGATTAGTGCTAACAGAGTGAAATTTTGCAAGAATAATAGTTTCCTTACAAAATACAAAAGTTTTTTTTTTATTTGTATATAATATGTTATACATACTGAATTCCTGTATAAAAAGTTACATACATTAATTATCAAATGATTGACTGTGATAGGATTCTGTATTAAGAAATTTAACAAAAGATAACTGTTTGATGGAGATGACTCTAAAAGAAACTAAATATTTGGTAACTAAATTTAAAGCTAATTTTAATGACATTTTTATCATACACTTTCTAAAATGTTTCACATATTTTGAAATAACACTTAAGTAATTTTTAAATAAAGTGTGAAAGGGACATGGTTTTATTTTTCATTAATGATTTTAATTATTAACATTTACTTAAAAAAAAATTTGATGAAATTTATTTTGCAAAAACACATATCTTTCTAAATGCACATTCACTAAATTTAAGTATTTTATTTTTTTTTGTCAAGAAGCTCACTGATATACTGATTCTATAAGACATAAAAATCTTGTTAAGAACTTCAGTTTAATTACACTATACAAATTTATAAAATTGTGCATAAATGTTCCCTTTTGTTTTAAGCAATGACATTTACTACTAAAACAACCTAAAAGAGAATATTTAAAAAATAAATAATAAACCAAAACATAATTAATGCACTTTAACACCTAAACAATTTCAAAACATGAGCATAAGACTCAATAAGCGGAAGAATTTGCATAATAAAGCAACATCAGAATTTGTTTAATTGATTATAAATACTGTGTTTCAAGATAATGAAGTTGTTCATAAAAACTGAAGGAATGAGTTTCAATTGAATCATATCAAAAAGTAGAAAAATCAATATGAAGATATATGAAAACAAATATAATTTGACAATGAAATGGAATATATAACAAAATGAAACACTATGCATTAAAATAAAAAAAAAAAAAATAAACATAGGAATTTTCATAATAATTTAAACCTGGGATTTAATTGAACCACAACATGGTGGAAATTTACAAATTTCTAGTTTTAATATCCTTTTGTGAGATAACTTTTTGAAAAAATATAATTAAACATATAGATATTACAAATATTTTTTTGTACCAAATGAAACAGTCCAACAATCTCTTCTATCCTGACCAGCTTCTGGCTCCATTATAGCAACTGGTACATCTTTCTGCCTGGGATCCCACACTTTAACAGCACCTAGAAACAACATTTGTCTTCTTAAATAAAAACATAATAATCAACCAATAGGTCATTTTTTTAACATTGCCCTTTGAAGCTACACAATGGGTTTTAGAGATGGATCTTGTAATTTTGAACCTTGGTCAAATTATGCGAGGGCACTTGAGCTCACTCTCCAAACTTCCCCAACATACATTGCGAAGACTTTGAGTCACAACAGATTTAACAAGCCTCTCCTTTACATGGTGGGTTTAGTGACACTTGGACAGAAGCCCAAGATTCAAAAATATTCCCAGCCACAAGTTCATGACCCAAAGATATGCGTGAGCAAATACTAAAAAAATATTAAATTCTATTTTAATATAAAAATGAAATATACATAGTAGATATTATTATATCCAAAATAAAATAAAATCCTTTTTTAAAAAACTTTCAACTTAAACCTCAACGAATCTTAAATTTTAACCAATGTTATTAACTGTCATCAAAGTTAATATTTATCAACAAGTGAAATAAATTTGGTTTAAAAAGTTATCACACATCAAGGTTTTTAAAGTAATACACTTTTCACATAAATGGTTAAAAATGGCTTAAACTATCAATATTACTACTACTATATTATATATACAAAACTGTTAGTGGCTATAAATAAAATTTTCATACTTATATAAATATCAATATTATTTTATTATACTATATTAACTACTAAAAGTCAATACTCTAAAACCAAAATTAAAATATTTCTTTTAACATTTGAAAAAAACTTAATATTGTGACATCTCTCGCGTTCTTCTTCTAACATAACTCCTACGTTCTTTGATGGCCACGATTAATGGCAAAACTTTTCCAACCCAATTCCAAGAGGAAAAACGAAGCAACAATGCAAATAAGATAACCTTTAAAAGGATAGAAAGTTTAGTGAGAAATGATGGCAATCTTAGAGAAAGCTTAGTGTGGAACAGTTGGAATTGTGTTTAGACGGCCTACTCAAGAATCACGGAGACGCCCACCCTCGCTAATATTTACAAGGAGGAACTATTGCACATGAGCACATAAGTCTACCTGAAGGTATCAGAATCTTTGAGTCTTCAACCAAGGTAGGAGGATTATATTCTGAACGCTAGTTTAATATTGAAGCGAGATTAGGCAGATAATTAGTTATATTTTGATAAGTGACATAGTTGTGCGATCTGACATAATTAAATCGGTGTACTTTGGTTTATTCTCACTTAATATAAGTTTGTTCGTTATAAAAGTAATTTAAGTTAAATTCTTAATAAAAGTCATATTAAGAATTACAGAATGTCTCATCCTTCCGATAATCCCACACCTCTAACTTACGCGGAACCCCCACGACATAGCTATCGACAGATGGTTATGTCACAATATAAATATTACTTTTCACAATTTAGATAGTCACATAATTTACTTCCAAGTCATTTACCATTTATATATTGTCAACATATTTCTACATTTAGGACAAAAGGTTGCATTACAAAGTTAAAAGTCATAAATTAGTTGTAAATATAATGAGAGAAATAATAAAATCCATGAAAGTTATACTTGTACAATTATTTTATATGTTGATTATATATACTATTAAGATTGATAATGAAAAGTAAATGAACAAGTTAATTTGCATGAATGAATTGTGTATTTAAATATTGCACTGATTTCCTTATTTGAATGCTTGTTCAATTATGTTGGTACTTACATAGCATTTTGTTCACCAATTTTGCCAAATAAAGACATCATCAAATGCTGTCATCATTATTACTGTTTTTGAATATATGAGGGAATGGTTTTTTCCCCCTACTACAGGCTATATAATGCAGCATTTGGCAATAACTTTTGATTTGAAGAAATTACTTGAATACTACAAGTACCGTGTCTTTTACAGCCCACAATAAAAATTGATTTTGAAATATATTAGCCAAAGAAGTATTCTTTTTCAAAGTGCTAATATTTATGATTTAAAAAGCTTATTCAAAAAGTAAATGGTTCTTCTGAAAAATTTCCATATTTTATGCACTTACCAGGGAGATTCATACTGGGGTTTCTTTCCCGGGAACCCAGGAAATTATAAGATTTCTGTACTTTTTCTATTCCCGGGAATTATACTTCGTTCCCGGGATTTCTCGGGAATCGCATGGGGCTTCAATTATCTATGAGGTAGCTATTTTTTACTTGACTGTAGATTTCAACTTCGGACATCATTAGCTGCCCTACTGCGACATTAATAAAACGCATAAATCAACATTAAAGAACAAATGATGGCCAATGTAGAGTTTGAAACTGTGACTACAACTGTAGCAGGCTCAAAGCCAGTAAAAATTGGCTTAGAAAAATTATGCAGTCAAAATGCAACTTTGCTAACTGCAGAATGTGTATTTTCTTTCGTTATTGGAGAATTGAATGAACAAAATTTAGAATTTGCGAAAAATATGAAATATCCTCTAATCCAAGGAATTAATGAGAGATGCAATGTTAATTTAATAGGATTAATTCAATATTTGAATTTTGGGAGAAAATACGAAGTAGCTGCAGTTACTGTTGATATTTTGCGATTGCCTGGTAAAAACTGTTCAGTTAGACAAGCCCAAATGATAGGACAAGGTTCTTCTGCAAAGAAGAGGAAATCAAAAACCCTAATTCATACTTGCTTTTGTTAACACAAAGGCTTTATAAATATTCTTCATAAAATGTATTTTGTATAATTTCAGGGGCTCCAGC
>BMAV01027031.1:147683-169212 GCA_019973955.1 Trichonephila inaurata madagascariensis
AATTTCAGGGGCTCCAGCACCAATTCCCAAGCCACCAACACCATCTATTGCATTTATAATTTGAGTATGTCCTCTTACATCATATATAGGAGAATCTAATGCTTCCATATCCCTATGTATCATAACAAGGGAAACAATTATATTATAGTTTAAAAATAATACACTGTATAATCTGGTGTATAATGCACACATACACTATCAAGCTGCAATTTTTAATTATATTCACTGTATAAAGTGCACCCTTTTTTACGAAGCTTGAAATGTACACATGCAATGTTCTTATCTTTATACTTGTTCATATCTAGATATACTATACAAGTGGATAAATAAAACCTGGAATAGAATAATTACATAATGTGCAGTGGCATAACGTACACTCTTGCATCATGCAGGGCAGTATTCTAGGGGGCCCAAAACCTAACTTTGCAGGGGGGCTCTAATGTTCTGTTATGCCATTGATAATGTGACATTAAAAATCATTTAAAAAATGCAGTAAATGCAACAATCTTAATGGAATGGAAGATAATTATTTATTTATGGGGCAGAATAACAGTGATGATGAAAAGATGAAACAGAATTTGTTGATGTGTCCTGAAGATAAATATGACGAAAGAAAAAAACTTTTCATGTCATCCGATAAAGAAATACACAAGGTATGTCATTTCTTTTAAACAAACAGTATTTATATGTAGAAATCTCTACTTTTTTTCATACTCACCTTAAAGCTATCATTTTTATATCCATCATTTAACATGCACTCACGTCAGTGGCATAACAAAGAGAATATAAGGTCCCACCTGCAAAGTCAGGTTTTGGGCCCCACAATCTTACAAAAGATTACAAAACCATACCATTTCATATGCTTTGGGGGTGTACATTACACCACTGACCCTCGTTATATGCTGGATTATATGTTACCTCAAACAGGAAATAATACTAATGAATTGCTATTCATAAGACATGGAAACAAATACTAGAAAGTTATCAAAGATTAGAGACTTAAAACAGTTCACATTTTAAAGATAAATTGTTATTTGAATTTTTCATTATTGATACTAAATACGAAGCAATAGTAAAAAAAACAACAACAACACTGAATGAAAAATAGATGGTTAAAATGTGGATTTAATTATAATATTTTATTTTACCACTAATTTACAAGCTTTTTGACATATTACTGATTTCTATTACCCAAAATAAATTTCAGTATGTTTATGTCAATGAAATACACTGGAATATACTTGTATATATTGGATCAAATGCAATAATTACTTGCAACATGATATACATGTTACAACATATGGCACTTTAGTGTAGAATTACTATAGCATACAGTTACAAAGAAAAACTAAGTGATCTCCCAGATTTGGCAAATTAATGGTGTGATAAAAAGAAATTGGAAATAGAAACCCTGACAAATTAAAATGTAGAATCCTTCAGAAAGTCATGTTTCTCTGTTCTTGATCACCATTTACTACTTTAAAGCAATAGATGCCTTAAAAGATACTTTTTTTTATAAAATACATTACATTCTTTTGGTTTGTCTAATAGTTAAAAATGCACTGTATTTCATTTGTTCCTTCCATTAAATGTTTTTAAAAACAGTTATAAAATGTAATTCACTTTTTTTATAGGAAAAATACATAAACATAAGCTATTTGAAACAACTAATAGCAATCAAGAACAAAGAATATATGAGACTATTCTCTCATATTAAAAATTTTACTCTACTTTATAAAATACTTTAAAAACATCATTTACCGTATTTTCCTGTATATAATCTGTGGATTATGTGTTAAAAGAGTTTCAAATTTCATTGTGCGTAATATACGCCGCCGTAGATAATGTGATAAAAAAACATTCTCAATCAGAAAAGCTTACAATAAAGTTTTGAAAGAAACACCATTTATATTTTATAAAATAAATAATAGATAGTGCTGAAAGCTTTTGTGACTCAGCTGATGTATTTCAACTACAATCAGTTTTGTCCAATTACATTTGAGAATGTAATCAAGATGTTGCTAGTTGCTAGCTTCATTTTGCATTCTGTCTTGACCTCAGTTGTTTCGTCCTGAAAATATTCAAGTTCAGATATTGTCATATTGAAGTAGAAGCGTGTAAATTACATATGGCTGATTTTAAACTAAACATTATAGAGAAAGCTACCGAAGTAGGAAATTGGGAAACTGCAAGATTGTTTAATGTTGACAAGTCAAATATTCAATTGAGGAGGAAGAAAACAAGGCTAATTTTGAAAAATGTGACCCAAAGTTTTTTAATTATGAATCGATGAGGCACATCTCAGTGAGAATGTTAAAAGAAGTTCCTCATTTACAACTAACACTTACAGGACTCATTAAGAAATTATAGCTTTTAGACGTCAGAATTAACACATATTTAAATCAAAAGCTCAGAAATTATGGAAACAATGGATGTCTGATGGAGAAAAGAACTTTATAAAAATTTTTTTCTGCCCAATTTATTGCTTATAATTTTAATCATATTGTGTATTTTTTTTGTTTTATCTCACGCTACATTATCAGCAGTATATATTTTGGATTATTCGCCGTAAAAATTGCAGCAGATTATACAACACTTCGGATTATGCAACGTTTTTTTTTTTACTCGAAAAAAGGCTTTGCGGATAATACGCCACAGCGGATTATATACAGGAAAATACGGTATAATTAAAATATTGAAAAATTTACAAAATTAAAATGTTTTTAGATTAAAAAAGAAATTTTATTTATTTTTTTTTAAAAAAAATTTCAACATTCTCCAGTATTTTACATAAATTTTTTAATGAATAATACATATTTTAACATACCATACTTGCAAATTTCCTTCAAAGTCACCTGTTGCAAGGTGACGTTGATGCAAGGCTGAAGCTCCAAATGTTCCACATTTAAGACCTCTTGGTTTAGTAATCTATAAATTAAAAATATGCCTCACTTCAAAATTCAGTAATAGCTATAAGAAAATTCAGTAATCTAGCAGGCTTCTGTATAATTGCGTTTGAAAGTTTCTATAACATTTTCTTATAAAACAAGTAAAATAGAGAATGATACAAAATGATTAATTAGTATTGTGATAATGCTGTTTTTATACAGGTGGTAAACTTAGATTTTAATAAGAGCTAATATATATACATAGTTGAATTAGCTAAAATTTTATCAAAAGGTCTGTTTGACATATGCAATTTTTTACATACGGTAATACCACAACTTACGTATACTGGATTTTTGTAAATTATGTAAATATGCATAGATATTATTTCCTACTATGCCTTGTTTCAGTCAGATATGTGTTAATGAAATTTATTTTGACAAAATTCTTTTCATCATTTGGTGTTTCCAAGTTGAACATACAAGATTGTACCTTTCTATTATTTATCAGTCCTGCAAAATAAATTTTACATTTAATAGAAATTGGACAAAAATAGTTGGATAGCTTTACTTAGTTGCATTTTCCATTGAATCTGACAGAAAAAACAACCTTTTTTTTGACAGGGGAAAATATTTTCCCAATCAGCATTCACAGGAGCAATTTTTAATCTAAATTGAAAATCAGCATCAAAAAATTTTACTGCAAATCTGCTGATATTTGGCTTATTTTGTCCTTTGTGTTACAATTTTGGGTCCCACTGTTATGAATTTCAATGTTTTTATTTGAAATCAAATGACAAGGACAGTAACTAAGTAGACATTCCACGTTCAAATCCTACAAACTATGTGAATCACAACATATATAATATGCACACCATCCCTATCTAGTAGCAAGACCTTATCCCAAGTTAATTTTTTTTCCCAAGCCAAAAGGCACCTTTGCCATGGTAGTCTTTAGAGTTACAAGGCTTTAACATGTGAATCCTCAAATAGGATTCAACAAATAGTTACTAAGATTTCAAACTAACAAATGCTTTGATTATCAGAATAAATAAAAATTAGGAATTGGGAATATAAATAAAGCTCTTGTGTTATTCTCCAAAATTTTAATTTATTTAAAGGATTATATTAGCTAGACAATTTATCAAACAGTGATAAAGTACTTAATCAAAAATGTACCTCTAAGCAATAAGCTGAGGATAATATTCTCTAGTTTATTATACACTAAATTGCAAAAGAAAAAACTAAATATTTTTAAAAAGTAACTAATTTGATTTAACAGCAAATAATATGGGACTTACATATTATCACAATAATGCCAACGTTCAAGATAACTTGCCAAATTGGAAATCCTCATTCTACATGTGTCATACATACTGAATTGACTACCATGTAGTACTTCATTTCATAAAATGTCCCCAATATGGTTGTGATAATATGTAAAGGTATTTACATATTATCACAACCTATAGCCGACATTATAGGAAACGAAACACATGGTTGCTGATTCAGCACACATGATACATAGGAAATTGGGGTTGCTAACTTGGCAAGTAATTAATAGAGTTGGCGATTGTTGCGATAATACCCAAGTACCTATGTAAGTACCCCAATAATATTACATATTATTTAAAAGTAAAAAAAAAAAATCAAATTATATTAATTTTCATTTCCAATGCCATAAGAAAACCTAATATAATACCTTATTATGATTATAATAATAAATCTAGATATTTCAACATAATTATTCATGTTTTTAAAGAATTTTGAATACTGAATATATAATAAATAATCTCCCTCTTATGGATCCTCTTTTGGATGGGGAAAAAATATTCAATTTATTCTTATTCTTTTAACATTTCAAATTAACTACATCAATGAGTTCATCTGTAGAAAATTAAATTAATAAGGATTTCAAACCATAAAAAAAAACCAGTAGCAACATTATTTCATTTTTTAAGTACAAATATTGCACTTTAACATTGTCACTTTATAACTAACAACTAGAATAAGAATATTCTAAAAACAGTACCTTAACACACAGTAACTTTTATTCTTCAAAAATTAACCTAAATGACTTTATAACTTCCCATTAAAAAAAAAGACGTGGTAAAAAAATTTTTTTATGCTTTTTAAACTAGAAAAGTTAAGTTAATAAGCTAGTTAATTTATTTATTAAAATAAAAAGCTAGTTAAGCAAAGTTAAAGCTAGTTAATTTTTTTATTAAAATAATTTTAACACGAATGTGTGTATGTGTGCAAAATAATTAGAATTAATTTCCAATTTGAAAATTACCGTAAAATCTAAATCAAATCTTATTAAAGATATATCAGTTTTAAGAAATGTTCCTTCGAAAAAATATTAAACAGTAAAAACAGAATAAAAGCACACACACAAAAAGACTGCTGGCGAAACTTTATACCACTAAAAAACAGAATTTTTTTATTAATACAGAAAAAGAATTATATACATATAAAAATAGATGAAATGATATTAAAAAATTTTACATGTGACATCACAAAATTCCTGTTAAAATCTGATATTTATATAATTTTATACTAATTGCGCTCACCTCAGAAACTAATTGAACTTTTCCTCCAGAAATTTCATAAATTTGAAAAGCACCATCTCCTTTAGGATGTGTTCCAAGAGAAATAAATTTTGTACTCACTGGTATCCATTTAGTATCAAAAACAGTATAGTTTAAAGACACATCCGCATGTAGTATTATTTGAGGTTTTTCCATCTTGATTTAATTAAAATCTTTCACAGAGTATTAAAAGTAATCAGAAACACACTTTGTTTTGTTTGCGCTCACTCTATTTACACTTGTGCTTTAGATTCTGAAGATATCCATCTTATTCGACCAATCAGAAGCAAAGCCGACTGCAGAAACGCATGCGTGTATCTCAGTTATGGGCCGAACTTTTTATTTTTTTTACAAGTTATATTAATTTAACAGTTTCATTGGCCTAAACTTTGGGATTTTTTAAAAAAACTTTTATGATGTTCTACTTAATTGTGTGTGTGTGTCTGTAAAAGGGAAGGATCTATCAAGAATAAATAGAGATATTTTTTTTTCCTTTTCAGGAAAGCGAAACCTGTTACTCATTTATGTGAACTGTTATTCATTTAGAAGAGCATGCAAAAATTTTAGCAAAACAATGGTATCAAACAATCGAAAACACTGCTCTATATAAAAATGAATTGATTTTCCAAAAAGCAATGTCTTTTTAATAAAAAATTGGCTGTTGAGACATTCTTTTATCGGTCAGAATGATCCTAATGTGGATTTGAGAACTCAGGCGTTGACCTCTCTTGTCATCTGACGCTTTCAAAAAATTATTAGGTGTATAGGTTGTGTCTAGTGGACGTAATATTGTGCATGAATAGTACTCAGAAAATTTTTAGTAAGCAATAAATGAGGCAGAAAACATTCAACAATTAAGAGCAATAACTTAAGGTGCTCCAATACACAAACAAACAGATATTGTTGCAAAGGGATAATAGCACACATTTGCTGTTCCGTATCAAGTCGCATACTCAAACAAATGTTCAAAATTCGAAGAAATTGGACCAATCAGCGACGCGATATCACTAAAGAATAATTTTTGAATAAAACAGTGATTACTCAACAATTTTTATTTTACTGATAATAAAAAACTGAAGAAGGAAAGGAAGGCTTTAAAATACACAATCAGTAATTCTTTTATTAACGTCCAAAGCTGTTAAATAGAGAGGGAGTGATTGTTCTCAAGAAGGAGAGAGAAAAAATAAAAGGTAGATGGTATTATTCAGGGTTGCAGAGGTCAGACATTCTTTCTTCAATACCAACAGCTTTTTTAAATACATTAAAAAATTTCAATACTTCCATAAATGTGAATGTTGCTGAACCAGTGGCGTAACGTACACCCCTGCATTGTGTGTGTGTGGGGGGGGGCTAAAACCTGACTGATATCATGTACGTATTTGGGCTTGGGGCCAAAACATGATTTTTCAGGGGGGTCCTAATATTCTTTGTTACTCCAGTGAGCTGAACGTATGTCTCAATTTTTT
Organism: Trichonephila inaurata madagascariensis; assembly: GCA_019973955.1. NCBI lineage: Eukaryota > Metazoa > Arthropoda > Arachnida > Araneae > Nephilidae > Trichonephila > Trichonephila inaurata. The sequence continues at coordinate 154,626 of BMAV01027031.1, forward strand.
CCAAAGGAATTTTTTTTTATCTTTATGTGTATGCTTCGTTTAAATATCCTCAGTTTCATATAAATATAAATTCATACATTTTAAAGATATGAAAGTATGGGTATAAGAAAACACACACATTCATTTTTATTTTGTTACTTGTAATCAGGGGCGTAGCTACCACCGTATCAATGATACGGGGTCCCAAGATGTGTAACTACAGTCCCACTAACAGGGCTCTCACATCTAAAAAAGGGCCCGAAGGAACTTTGATACTGTGCCCACTCAGAACAAGCTACGCCAGAGGCGTACACATTATTTTTATGGGAGGCTGTACTTTTTTTGAAAAGACGTTAACAAAAGCACCGAGACATAATCTTTATGCTATACTTAAAAAAACTGTTGGTCTATGAGAAGAGGTTAAACGCTTAAATCCTACCCTTGAGTCCGCCTCTGCTTACAATTTAATTCTTTATACTTTATACAAAAAGTTTTAAGTCTATAAGCACTATAAGTTAGCACTAATAGTAAACGCATGTCAAAAATTGTGATTTTCATTCTTTTTTTTTATAATTTAGTTCTTTTTACTTAACTAATGCTAGTTACGTTTCATCAACGAATTTATGTGTATTTATAAAAAATATTTAGATTTTATGTAAAAAAAAATTAGAAGTTATAAAAAAGCGCGTATGCACCAAATAAGGTAATCCTACGTAACATTTTCATTATTCGCGCACCAATGAAACTGTTCTCCTTTGAGGAAGCCAATGAGAAATGATCGAGATAAGAGCAACATAAAATTTCGTCCTCTTTTTAATGAATTGTAAATGAAAATAAATTCCGTTTCGGATGTTAATTTTGGTAATAAATTGTAGCCTCATATTTCTCATAATTTCATCAACTGACACAAAAAATAAAAGGAAAAATTCTTTTGTAAAATAAGTTCTTATTTTCAAAAAAAAAAAATCAGCAACCTTTTTTTTTATTTAAATTAATGTATTTGAAGTTTGTTAATCAAGTGGACTTTGAATTTAATTGGGCATTTGAGGAATTTAAAAGTGGCGAGTCAATCACATTTATGACGTATTTTTTTAATACATTAATTTAATGGATAACTATTTTAATGAATGTGTGTGTAATATTGATCCTGAACATAATTTAGAATGCTTTTTAAGTGGAAACGCTATTAAAAAGTCGCCAACAAGCGAAACAAAAGTTGGTCCAATTATTGACCCAGACAACCCCCCTGGTATTAGTAGAAAGAAAGATGACAAAGAAATTGATAGAAAATTTTCTGCTGAAAAAGTTCTTACGAATCAGTTACAAAGTATAAATAAAGAACCATTAGAACAAAATGTCTCGAATACATTAGATTGCAGACAATCTCCAAAATCACATCTTATTAATAGATCAACACCATGTATGGTACAGAATAGGATTATGAATAGTGAAGTTGTAAATTTATTTAATATAGAGGAGGGCACTTCTGAAATTAGGCATCCTGACAAAAAAGGGAATATCAAATCTAAGGTTGTAACAAATGAGGATGATAAACTTGTAGATTCAATTTCAAAAAGTACTTTATATATAAATATAAATTCAGATAAATCTGTTGTGAATGATTCCAGTGATCTTGATTTTGTTGGAAGGTGTGATTTATTAAAAGCTTATTATAATCAAACTGAGTTTAAACCATCTTTGAATGTAGAATCATTAAGATCACAGTTAATCACCAAACGTGATCAATACAAAGTATCTGCATTACAAGCAAGAAGAGAAGATAATAAAGATTTAACTCTTAATTGTTTAAAAACTATTAAAGCAATCAATACTATGGTTAAATCATTAGATTCTAAGCAGCCGTTTGATTTGTCCAATATACCATCTGAATTACAGAATTTTCTTGATATTTCTGTTACAAATATAAATGTTAATTCCCAGAATACAAAAATTGGGGAAATAATGTTGCCAGTCGATATTGAAAAATTTTCAGTTGCAGTTACAAATGAAAAAGAAGAACGCAAACTATTTGGAGATCTTCCTCCACCACCAAAAACGATTCTTGAAGCTTTACAACAAAGATTGGAGAAATATAGTGCAACAAAATGTATTGCTGAAGCAGAGCATAATAGTGGAAAAGTCAGGCGACTTCAAAGAATAATTAAATTGTATGAAACTGCTATTACAAACCATAAGGCTGGAAAAGATGTAGATTTTGAGAATCTTCCTACACCTCCAGGATTTGCACCTATTCCTCTTTCTGATGAAAAACCTGCATTAGAGTGTAATGAAGAAAATGTTGCTTTGTCATCTGAAAGTCAATATGAAATTACAAATAAAACTAGTACTAAAATGTCTGAACAATTTATGCCAAACATTTCTCATGAGAAGAAACTATGTGCTGATAAAACAAATACATTGACCATTAGAGAAAAACAATTAGAATTTTTATTGCTTAGGCAAAAGTTATTTCGTCAAGCAGCTCTAAAAGCCAAGAAAAATGCAAACATTACTCAGGCCAAAGAGTATTTGAGCATTAGTAAAGGATTTGATTCCGTTATTGAAGCAACAAAATGTGGACTCCCAGTTGACATTAAAACTGTTCCAACACCACCTCAACTGGAATCTGATTTTAAAATTATTGATATCATAAAAAGTAATGATTATGAACACTGTAACCAAGAAAAACTTTTTCTCAATCTAGAAAAAGATTTACATCAACAAATAGAAACATGTATTAAACAAAAAAATTATTTTCTTCATCTTGGAGATAAAACCTCAGCTTTTATATTTGAGAAGTTGCTCTTGGAATCAACAAAAGATCTTGCTACCATTGAACTCAATAAAAAAAATAATGAATCAATTCCAAAATTTCATCATGAAATCCGTGCATTTCCTATAATACATAGTAACTTAGATCTTGAAGATAATGTTGTTGAAGTTACTGTTAAGCAAGGAATTGATTTGCCGAAGTCTAATGAATTAGCCTTATATGTGAAAGTTGAGTTTCCTATACCTCCAGAAAATACTCAGCAAGCTAAGACACATATCATCAAAGGTACAAACAATCCAGTTTTTGAGGAAATATTTAAATTTGAATTTAACAGAAAATCTCGTTCTCAGCTTCGCCAATTTAAGAGACAAACATTAAAATTTGAAGTATGGTCTAAGGGCAGCTTTTTCAAAAGTGACACCCATTTAGGTACTGTTTTTGTCAAACTTGCAGATTTAGAATCTAAATGCACTGTTTGTGAAACTTTTAATTTGATGATTGGGCGAAAATCATGTGATGGAAAACTGAGTGTTAAACTGCGCATAAGAACTCCATTACTTGATAGACATATTGAAGAAATCAAAGAAAAGTGGTTGGTTATTGAAAAGTAATCTTGTTTCATTTAGTTTTTGTAGATATTTCAAAGTTTACCTGGAAAAGTATTATTGTAGAGTATAAAACTTCACCGAAAAAAATTTGCAAAATTACTTGATACATATTGGATGAATGTGGTTTATTTATGAAAACTTTGTAATTACAAAAGAACAAATTATAATTAATTGCCATCTAAGTTTTATATTCATGAAAAGTTTTAAATAAAACATTTTCTTGATTTATTTCCAGTGTGATTTCCTGATTTAAGTTGAATAATGTATATCCAATCATGTCCATTATTTTATTTGGATTGCCTTATCAATTTGGCAAGATTAAAAACAGCCATATAAATGAAATGTCGAAAATGAATAATAACTTTTGTATGTCATTTTTTACTAAAAGCTTCATCCATTAAATTTAACAATTGCAATGTTATTTAACAATGAAGGAAACTTAGGGCAGGGAGAGAAGCAAATTTTATTTTTATATAAAGTTTTTCATTTAAGAAACAGCAATTTTTGCTAATAAACAAAAAATGCGTAAATAATTATAAATAAATTGCATGCTGATTAAGATCCAAGGGCAGTTCAGAACTTACCAGAATGAACATTGCCTATTTTTGAGTCAAGAAAAATTATCAAATATGCCTATATTTATAATTTAACTACAAAAATACATTTTTATCTTATAATTAAAATGAATGTGTTGAAAAAAGTAAAAATGTATCGAGAATTATGTATGAAGTACATCGATATTCTAGATAATTTTTTTAAAAAAATGCTGTGAAGTAATAGAATATTATAGCTAATAATAAAAATACTTTTTTTTGTTTCTGTTTGCATGAAAAAATACAGTATAGCAAACATAGCTGCTAATTTCTAGATTCCACGGAAATCAAGAAAAATTTGATATTTTTGTATTTATTGCATGCCAGCAATTGTTCACCTAAGATTTTACGATTTATTGCAACATATTTTATCTAGGGAATAGGATAGCTATGAATGAACAAGATAAATTTAATGCCTTCCTAAAGACAATTGCTAAACATTTTCTGGGGTAAACAAAAAATTTGTTGAAATTAGCCAAAAACATGCTGTTTGTTCCAAAATTTTTTTTGAAGCAAAATAATATTTTTTTGTTGCTAATTTCTTGATGATACTTTGAAAGATCACCGTTACTTATCAGAGTGAAAAATGTTCCATGTTCCATCATTGGTTCCAATTGTTCAAAACTCAAAAGGAAACCAAAGCCTAACAAAAAGACATATCTGTAGTGGCATATGCTGACCTCTTTTATGAGGGGAGGGGAGATCTTTTATTCTCTTTTGAAGTGTGATTTCATGATATGACATACAAAAGTTATTATTCATTTTCGACATTTCATTTATATGGCTGTTTTTAATCTTGCCAAATTGATAAGGCAATCCAAATAAAATAATGGACATGATTGGATATACATTATTCAACTTAAATCAGGAAATCACACTGGAAATCACATAGATGAAAGCTGTGAGATGTAATCTCTGTGGTAAAAATCAAAAATCTGTTAGTCTATGGGAGGTTTAAACCCCCAAACTGTCCTTATGTACACAACTGCATATTCAAAGTACACCAAGAATAATAAACAGATTTTTTCAATACAAATATGACACAATCATTTTTGTATTCTTAAAAGTGTAAATTCGTTATTTATATAGTGAAAATAAATTGGTTCTTTTCAACTGTTTCTATTTTTAAACCGGATGACTATTTCTTTTGATTTGTTCATTCTTAGTATAATGACATCTCTATTGAGTTGGCTTTTTAGTCTGCAAAAAAACTGATTAAACATATGCAGAAATCTATTTTTAAAAAATTTATTAAGTAAAGTATTTATTACCTTTATTTTATTATTTGAACATTGTTGTTGTGTTTATGAAAACTGTTCATTTCAATGATAAATGAGTGACATTTTTATTTTCTGATATCATAGATTTGATAAGCATCTAACTCTTTGTATAAAAAGTATTGATTATTTAATTTGTAAAATAATTATAATATAGTTTCAAAAAAAAAATGTATTGAAAATGAAATATCATGTGAACATTTTGTACATGATTTATTTCATGAAAGTAGAAGAAAAATTTTAATATGATTTTACACTACATTTTCAATAAATTTATATATTCTTAAAAATAAGCAGCACTCTCATTTTAAATACATAATTTGTGTTTTAAAAATTTTCCATTTGGTGTTAAAAATTGTATTATTTTATAACTGGTTTGGGGAAATGCTTATTGATGAACTTATTAATTCGTTTTTTGGTACATATTTTGTTAAACAATTCACAGGTTTGTAATATGATAAATATTTTTAAAAAAAACCAATATTGTGTTGAAATAATTAAAATATGAAAAATATTTAAACAATATATGTATATATTCTTCTTAATAATAAAGCTTTTTTTACATTGAAACCTGTCTTAAATATTATGTATTCAAAGTAGTTTCACATACACAAAACTCATTATTGAATTATATGAAATTAATGTTTCAAAAGATATATGTGCATTGCATTAAGGTTGTTTGCATCAATTGATGACTGAAATGAAGTAAGTGGGATGCATATCAGTATTTTTAGATGTTATTTTCGGAAAGTTAATAAATAATAGTAAAAATAAAAAATTCCAGGTATTTCAGGAATTTTTTATGTGTGTAAATATTTTATTTTGGAGATTGTGTGTGTGTTTTTTTAACTCATAGTCTGAACATGTAAAAACAGAACAAAAGTCAAGGATCAACATTTACAATTTTAAGGAAAATTTTTTTATGTTCATACAAGTTAAATCGTAATGAACTGTGTGAGAGGCACACACTGTCAATTTTCAAAAGTTCACTACTTTTTAAAAAAATTTATATTGAAAATTACGTTTTAATAAAATTTGTATTAATTAATTTTGTTTCATTACAATTATAAATTGTAAAAGAATGAAGTTAATTCATGCTACAAAATTTGGATGGAAATTTTTAGATTTTGGTTACAAATTAAGAAAAATGAGGAGTCTTATCAGCTTTAAAAAAATAATTTTTGCATGATATAGGTTAAAACATTTTTGATTTATTAAATTATATATTCTGCTTATTCTTACAGATTGTTATACAAACATTTTTAGATTAAGAACTGATTTCTCTTTGATTTAATGTGATATAACCTAATTCTATAAAACTTAACCTGAACCCGAATTAGTGAGTAACTACCAAAATTCTATTAAATTGAAAAATAAAACTATAATTATTTTGAAATATATTCTATTCTTTATAAAACTAGCTATACTGAAAGTTTGTTAAAAAATATCTAGAATTATACATTTTCTCAAACGTTATACACAATGCCGGCTTATCCATTGGGCACCCAGGGGCCTAGATAAGCTGGACTTAACCAGATTTTCTGGCTATAAATTTCGATCCTCCAGTGCCAAAGGAGCCTGTAGATTTTCGGTGCCCAGGGCCCAAAATGAGCTTAAATCGGCACTGGTTATACCTGATTTATTTTTGTAATAAAATTTTTATTATAATAAAAATGTTCAATTTTTAATGTTAAGTATTCAATATATAGCTATAAGAGGAATTTTTTAAGCGTAGTTTTTTTACTAATGGTGTTTTCATATTTAAGGTTCAGAAAAAATAAACTCTGCCCTCATATATCAGTCCTAAAAAAATTGTCATGGTTGTTTCCAAACTCTGTGATTTTGATTTTATATTCACTAACCATCATTACACATATGCATTCAAAAGGAATTTTTCCTCTGTAAAAAAATAAAATTGTCAAAACGGTGTTGAATTTCTTAGAATTCACTAACCAGATCAGTTGTTTGATCAAAAGCAGGGCATTTAAGAATAACTGTCGTAATCTGTGTTACTTATTGTCTGGGCCGGGGTTAATTTTTTTGTTCACAAATGATGTATTAATTATTTGAAATTAATTTTAAGTAACTGATCGTATCGAATCGACTGATTAAGTATCGAATTGTGTCATTCGTATCGGTTAAATTATGAGAACAAGTTGAATTTAGAAGTCATGTGAGTTGAAACTGTCTCTCTTTGAGGTTGAAACCAAACTAAATTCAAATGCGAAAATTTTTATACGAGGAAGTAGATAAAATCACGTGATATTAATTGGCAAATGAGTGTAAATTAATTTTTACTGAGCGATTTTAAACTCAAATAAATTTGTGAATTAACTATTTCATGTTACATATGATACAATTATTTATTCATATGAATATAATTTATTTTTTTATTTAACTTTTAATAGCAGAGAAAATAAAACTGAGAATAAAAAAGCTCCAATTTTATTCTCACTAAAACTGCATTAAAAATAAAGTTATAGGTATTGTCGAATGAATGGCAACAATCTGCAATCTCCATCGTTACGTAAGTGTTTACATTTAATATGCTTCACTATTTGAAAAATTTAATTTTCATAAAATTTTGTTTGAAAATGAAAAATTTACATTTTTTTCATAAATTCAAAAAATTAAACATACGTTTCAATTAAATAAAATTGTTATTGTTTGGTGTTTATAATTAAAGTAAATCATAATGGAAATGCTCGATTTCGAAAATCAAATATACCTTGAGTTATTTCATGATGATGCTTTAGCTGTGCTTGCTAAAGGTATTGGAGTAGAAAGACTTACAATAAATTTAATCAAAACGTATAATGATCCCGGAAATTTGGTTTTTGTTTTGGGTTCTACTCCATTTGAAGAAGAATATATTATTAATAAGTTACAGGAATCGGGTACGACTTTGCTTCCAAAAACAATAACATCTGATGTCAGTGTGAAAGATCGTCGTGATGTATATATGGAAGGTGGAGTTCTATTTGTTTCATCGAGAATTCTTGTCGTAGACATGCTGGTTGATAGAGTTCCAATTGATCTTATTACTGGGATGATAGTACTTCGAGCTCATAAAATTCTAGAATCTTGTCAGGAAGCTTTTATAATTCGGTTGTACCGAATGAAGAACAGTAAGGGATTTATTAAAGCTATATCATCTAATCCCGCTGCATTTACTAGAGGCTTTGCGCAAGTCCAACGTATTATGAGAAATTTATTTGTAAAAAACTTATTTCTTTGGCCTCGTTTCCATGCTGTTATTGCTAGTAGCATTGAGAGAGCTAAACCAGAAGTCTTAGAAATGCATGTCCCAATGACAAATGCAATGACTTCCATACAAATTGCACTTTTAGATTTGATGAATGTATGTGTGAAGGAGCTAAAGCATATAAATCCATCTTTAGACACAGATGAATTGACTGTTGAAAACGCTATTGCTAAATCATTTGATAAAATTGTCAAACATCAACTTGATCCTATATGGCATCAATTAAATGCTAAAACTAAACGACTAATTTCTGATTTGAAATTTTTGCGATCAATTTTGCAGCAGTTAACTCGGCAGGACTGTGTTACTTTCTACAATATGCTCAAATCAATTAAAGAAAATGTTACAGTTGGTACACAGATGTCTGATTGGTTATTTCTTGATGCTTCAGACTCTTTATTTTTGAATGCTAAAGAGCGGGTTTTGGGGCCATCAAAAAAGAAAGATGCTGCAAAAGGTACTAAAAAGTTGTCTTTTGAAGAGAATGCTAAGTGGAAGGTGCTTTGTGACATTTTAACTGAAATATCAGATGAATGTAAAGATATAGGGAAACAAATGGTAATAATTATTGTAAATGATGATGTCATTAGCAGACAGTTAAAAAATGTCTTGAATGATGGTGCTCAAGAGTATTTGAATAATGTATTTTCAAAGCTCTTTCCTGGTTTGGCTTCTGAGTACAAGGGATCTCGTAAAGGGCAGAAAAGAAAACTGAAAGAAGATGAACAAACTCTAACTCAAATGGCCCATGATTCAGAAACTGTATCTGAGAATACTTCTGATTCAAATGATTTGTTTTTGAAATATGGTGATCTTAATGTAGAGTTTTATCCTGTAAACCATTCAACAGGAAATCACTTCAAATTTCAACACATTTGTGAACTTCATCATCCCAAATATATGATCTTTTATGATGGTGATATGGAACTTATTCGTAGAATTGAATTGCATCAAGCTTTGAATCCTTCTGATAAATTGAAAGTTTATTTTCTGGTTTATAGTGGATCTTCTGAAGAGCAATGCTTTTTAACTTCACTCCGAAGAGAAAAAGAAGCTTTTGAATTTTTGATAAAAGAAAAGGCCCACTTAGTATTGCCTGAAGGAATTGATGGTAAGACGGGAGATCATCCAGATTTAGAAAGAGGCTCTTCCTTAGCAAATGAGACTGTCAATTCTCGCAAAGCTGGAGGACAGGTTCGTAAGTTAGAAGACCAGAAAATTATTGTTGATATGCGAGAATTCAGAAGTGAACTTCCTTCTCTGATACATAGAAGAGGGATTGATGTTATCCCAGTTACATTAGAGATTGGAGATTATGTTTTGACTCCTGATATGGTTGTGGAAAGAAAAAGTGTGAGTGATTTGATTGGTTCATTGAATAGTGGCCGTTTATATACCCAAGCCCAGTCAATGTGTCGACTGTATAAGAAGCCTATTTTACTAATAGAATTTGATCAGAATAAAGCTTTTAGTTTACAAGGAAAGTACTATTTCAATAGCAGTGCATCTTCTCAAAATGTGACTTCAAAATTGATATTACTTACTACTCACTTCCCTGACCTCAGAATTTTATGGTGTCCTTCTCCATATGCTACTGCAGAAATGTTTGAACTGCTGAAGTTAAAAAGAGATCAGCCCGATGAAAAAACAGCAGTTTTACTGAAATCAGAAGGTAATGAGGGTGAACTCTCAGCAAGCAAATTTAATACTGTTGGCTATGACTTTATTTCAAAGTTACCTGGTATCAACTCTAAAAATATGTGGCCAATTTTAAGAAAGGCTGACAGTTTAGCTGATCTGATCAACTACAGTGAGGAAGAATTTAATACGATGTTAGGTAACTCTGGTGTGGCTAAAACACTTTGGCGAAGCATAAATGAAGAAATGCTTCCTGAAGCTCTACCTTCTACTAATTTGAAAAAACCTAAAAAACCATGGAAATCTGCTAAAAAATCATAATTTAATAGTCATTTAAAAATTATGTCATTCATTTATATTGATAATTTTTGTTTTTAAACCTTGTTTTACATATAGTTGTACACTTTTTTTAATACTTATCAGTTGCAAGGACCATATGCCAAATTCTCTTCCATCAATGTATTTGTAGTGAATGTATCTTGTCTGATAACATAGCCAGTGTTCGCTTTGGCAACATCTTGGAAAAGTAGTCACCAACCCATTGTCCTTATAACTGATAAATACACCTTTTTTTATTGTACAGATTTCATTTGCACCTATGTCTTTATATATGTACACATGTTATTTTAAATTGGTACATAATAAATATATCATACTTCTAATTGATATTGGAGAGAAACAAATCATTGTTTTTAGAAAGGGATGATTTCAGTTTCTTAAGAATGAAATGAAATTTACTGATGGAATTATTTTATTGCAATATTTTGAACTGAGTTATGTAAATATATTAAATTTGTACATTATAGCAGTGCCTGTACATCTAACCATTGTTTGCTAATGTGTTAATATTTCAGTTTTTTAAAAGTCGAATATACTCTATGATATAAAAATAAAGTTAAAATGAGTTTCATAGTTGTTGTTCATATTATTAATTTAGGTGTTAAGTTAGTTAATTAATCTTTTCTAAAATTTACATTATTTTATGAACGATATTTACATTTTTTGACTCTGTGGACATTAAAGAAGTGATGCACCCTTATAAATATATATATATATATATATATTTAGACATTCATGAGTTGAAGCTATTTATTTCAAGATTGTAAAATGATATTAAGTAAACAGCAACTGTTATTAAATGGTACATTTATAATCTTTGTTAAACTTCCAAGTAGAACTTTATTTGGAACATTTTTAATGTTTCTGTAAATTGAAATTTTTCTGGTTTTCTTGTTCTTGGTATAATTTCTTGTGAAATTAAGTGAAACAGTTCTCTGAGAAATATGAGTAAATTATTTATCTTGCTGGTAAGGTAATAGTATTTTATTCACCAACAGGAAGTATCTATTTCTTACATCTTTTTTTTTAAAAAAAGCTGTTTAAGAAAAAGCCTCTTTTTTATTCATTTTATAAAACTGAGAAAGAAATAACTTTATCTATGATGATCATTTGCAAGAAATTATAGATTTTGCACTAATTGTAAAATGAAAGTATTAAATCAAGTAGTGCGAGAAATAGATAAAAATTTTAATCTACAAAATTTTGATGAAATGTTAACTAAAATGAAAGTTAACAGATCAAATGGTACTTACGTACTATCGCAACAATGCCAATGCTCAAGATAACTCGCCAAGTTGGCAACCCCAATTTCGCATGTGTAGAATGCTCAGATTGGGCAACCATGTGCTTCTTTTAATATAATGTCAGCAATGCTGTTGCGATAATGTGTAAGTACTGATCAAATTTAAGTAAAATTTAGAATTTTAAAAAATTGATAATTTTTTTCTTTTTTATTTTAATAAAAGTTTCATTGATAGTCAATAGTAAAGGAATATATAAACATAACTGTTAAACTAATGTTGTATATAAAACGTATTATAAAAATTAAAGCTTCTATTGATGCAGTGTTTGACAGTATTTCTTGCAGATTAGAAGAACTGGATATATTATATAAATATGTCGCATGCTATATTTAAATTGTATGAATTTGAATATGATGTATATTATGTAATAAAATGAAAATTTGTGTGGCAAAAGATATTTTGTATGCTTTTTCTGACTAACAATTTTTTTTCTTTTGAAGTTCATGTGATGACAATTTAATTTGCATTAAATAAATACATTTTTTAGATTGTTATAAAACTTTAGCTTTTGTTAAAAAAAAAAGTGTAATCAAATTTTTTAAAAATATTAAGTTTTTAAAAAAGTTTAGAAAAGTATTGATGAAAATTAGTTTTGCAGATTAATTATATATTATGTTCTTATTTCTTGCATAATTACGCATAAAATTAATACGAGACCTTTTTGATGTTGCAATCATTCACAGTTGGTAGCTGTAAATTTCAAAAATATATTTGTAAGGTTTCAAATTCCTTGATTTCAAAACTCAAAATCATAGAGATGATGGGCATAAATAGCAAACTAGATTATATCACTAAATTTTTTTTTTTTTTTAATTTTAAGAAAATAAGATACTTTAAATGACTTTACTGGATGTTGATATGGACAGTTATCCAGTTAATAGTGTGTAAAAAGTTGAGATTTGATTTAAATTGTAAATAGAGAGTAAATTGAGCAATGCACACACACAAAAAAAAAAAATGTTTGTTTGCTGTTTTATTCTAACAGAAATGATTTTGGAAATACTTTTGAATTTGTTCAATTTACTTGAATATAGAAATCAAAACATTTTTTGAAAGGGACATACTTTTTAAATTATTATTCTTGTTCAGTTTTTAATTCTAACTATAATTTTTTTTTTAAGAAACTAACAAAAAACAGTGCAATTAAGAAAAATATTTTATCTTGCAAAAAAGGTACAATTTAGTTAAAATGAACAATTAAATATGAACTTTTTGCTCATGAATTGACAATATTTGCATAGAAACCAAGTAAGAAATATTAACACTGTACAAATCTACAAAAAAACCCCCTAGAATGGTGCCTAAGTATTATCTCTCTCCAAACAATATGGTACTAAACTAAGAACTTTTATAATTAAAAAACTTAAAAACATCAGAATTTTTTTTTTTGTCATGAATATTATGACTTTTCTTTAAATCAATTTCTAATTTACCTTATAAACAATTGTTTCTTTATATGACAAACGTATTTTTGTAAATCAATGTTTTTTTTAAAAAAAAATTGTATAAGGAAACAGTTTTATATGATAGAAAATAAAATATTTACAAGAAAAAAGAATTTTTAATTTTTCCCCTGTGTAATCTGTATTGTTAATTTATGTGGTTTATTGTTTCTTTTCAATTTTTTAGTTCTAATATTTATTGAATGATAAAAATTATGTCAAAGTCTCAAGGAAATTCCGTCCACTGGTTTCGTAAGTGCTTGAGGCTGCACGATAATCCAGCTCTTGTTGAAGCGGTAAAGAATGGGGGACATTTTTGGCCAATTTTTATTTTGGATCCATGGTTTGTGAAGAATATGAGAGTTGGACCTAATAGATGGAGATTTTTAATGCAGTCCTTAAATGATCTGGATGAATCATTGAAACAGTATAACTCCAGGTAAGTATGTATATTATTATTGAGTAATTTTCAAAATAGCACTCTCTCCTTTGAAACTTAATCAGCTAAAACATATGCAATTGCCATAAGATTAACTAAATGAAAAAGGACTTTATACCACATATGGTTAAGTTCTAATTTTGATTATGTCAGGTTGTTTTTACAGGATAAGTAATTGATTGTAAGGTTTAAATAAAATATTCTATATTATGCTATCTCTGCCATTTTTTTAATATCAATTTTATGGATATTATTTTTAATAATAGTTGCTTTAAACATAAAATTGGATTTGAAATTAATACATATATGTATTTTCTTTCATTTAAAAATTTGTTTCACTCTAATTTTTCTAAAATTTACCATTTAATCCACCCACTTTTAAAAAAATCTTTTTGTAATTGTAATTGTTTAAATCTCTGAAAACCATATTTTTCTTTTATGGTTTCATGTCATTATACCAAATGAAAAATTATTTATGAGGAATTATTTTGGTAGCTTTTGTGTTTTTAATTGGATGAGTGTTTTTATGATACATTTTTATATGGCTTATTATTCAATATTGTTTTTTAATTTCAGATTATTTGTTATTCGTGGAAAGCCTGCAGAAGTTTTCCCAGATATTGTTAAAAAGTGGAAAATAGAATTGTTGACATTTGAAAAAGATACTGAACCTTATTCAAAAGCAAGAGATGAAGAAATAGAGAATCTCATGAAAACTTTAGATGTTAAAGTTGTGAAATGTTGCACAAATACATTGTATGACCCTGAACAGTAAGTACATTTTCAAAAATAATTGAAATTATGTGGAATCAGTAGCACACACAGAAGTTTTCCAGGGAGGTGGGGGGGGGGGGCCAAGGGGGAAAGACCCCCCGTTGTGTTTCCAGGGCCAATTAGTTTTTGTGATTTTTTTAGAAAAAAAAAACAAAA
>BMAV01027031.1:173706-195698 GCA_019973955.1 Trichonephila inaurata madagascariensis
TTTTTTTTTATTTTTTTTTTTAAAAAAAAAAAAAAAAAAAAAAAAAAGCAAAATAATAATTATAATGTATAAAAGAGAATGCTTTGACATTTGTAAAGTAGGAAATTCAATTCAGAAAAAAGTATATACATTTAAAAATATATATATTATTGAAATGCAGTTTGGGAAATTGTAATTTAATAAGCAAATAAGTTTAAGAAGAAATATGTTTTGAAGATTTATCTGAATCTTATATTAGTAAGTTATTTTTAAAATTACACTATTAAATGCTGTTAAATTTTAAATATTTTTAGATATAATTTATCAATGTTTTATATTAAGTGAATGTTTATTTAGTGTAATCATTTTTAATTATGCTTATTTTATTCATTTATATAATTTCTAATTCTTACATATTTGTAATTAGCTTCAGATAGATTTTATCAAATACATTAGTAATTAAAAGGAAGAAATTATAAAATTTCTTTGGGAAACTTAAATTGTATTAGTATGTTTATAAAAAAAGTTGGGTAGTAATTGTATTGGAGTTAAGTTATTTAGCTATTTGTTTAACTGAAATAGTTTGACAGCAAAGTTTATGCATACATTTCCATGCTTCAAAAATAAAATTTTTATTATGTTTTAATTACATGCTAAAAAATGTTGATTTTCTGTAGAAAGGGTACTCAAAACCTCCTGTTTCACTTCATGGCCAATTATTTTGGCGTGAATTTTTCTACACTGTTGGATCTGCAACACCTAAATTTGACCAAATGGTAGGAAATCCAATTTGTGTTCAAATTCCATGGATAGAAAATGATGTTTTTCTTCAAGCATGGGCAAATGTAAGTTATTTCAAGATCATTTATAATATAAAATGGTAGTTTGACTTTAATGATTCATTCATATGTTTGGTAATAGAGTATATATAATAATATTTTTGGATTAATACCTGTAATTATTTAGAATGTTCTTAGAAAAAGTATTTATAAAAATTATTTTTAGAAATTGCCTATCAAAATAAAAAGTATTCAAGTATTTTTATTTGTCAAATCATGAAGATGTCAGCTCGGTGACTTAGAAGTAGTGTGCCCTCCTCACATAAGCCTAAAGTTGCAGGCTCAATCCCGCCTGGAGATGGTAGATTCTTTTGATGCAAAAATTGTAGGCATGCAATTTTTGCATGTCTACAAATTTTACCTGCATGCAAATTTTAATTAGAAAATTACCAGCATGAAATTTCTGCATGCTGGCACTAATGGAAAAATTAAATCACAACAATATTTAGTTCAATGAAAGCTTGAGTTGAATAAATGCAAGCATAAAAAATTTGGTAGTGAGAGCTGCCACTAGATGGTGCCACTAATGAAATGCTGTCACACTTGGGGACTTGCTGTGTCTTCAAAAGCTATACTGCCAAAATGCAGCACATATAAAAAAAATCATGAAGGTAAACGATTTGAGCATAGACAGAAATAGATTTCGACGGGGCTGGAATTGTGAAGCAAACAAATGCAAAGCCTATATCATAACAAATGCAAAGTTGAATAGCAAGTAATGAATTTTTCACAAGCTGTGGGAGTGATATTTCATAAGCTCTGTCAAGAGATTGCATTGGAGGAGGATATCATTTCTTTTTCGATTGCATCAAAGATTATTTTTCTGACTGCACCTTGAATGATGAATAAAATCATGATTAGCTTTGTTGTTGCTTAAAACCGTGATTAAAGAAGTATAATTACTTTAAAGGGAGCAAGTCCAGTGGTGTAACGTAAAACCCTGCAGCCCCTACATTGCGTAGAGGAGGGGGGGGGGCAGGGTTCTAGGGTGCCAAAAGCCTGACTGACACTTACAAATGGTTTTGCAATCCTTTGTAAGATCCGGCTTGGGGCCCTAATGTTCTCCATTATACCACTGAGCAAGTCCAATGTGAAATAACTTGATTGAGTCATGTTTTGCAGTTTATTTCTAGATAATAAGTTTAAAAACAAAAATTTAAATGGAAGAATAAAATAAATAAATAAATTAAGATGGTTCTCATTCTCTCTCATATATGAATCTGGTAGTATTTGTCTTGGTAAATTAGTTCTTGGATCAGTGAAAAAATTTCAAGATATTGCATGTAAATATTGTCTTATATAAGAATATTAAATAATTTTTGTAATCACAAATTTTTGAATAATTTTCTAAGTGTACGTGGGGTAAATGCCATCTAATATCTGTATTTTTTTTTATCTATCTAGATTTAGTAATTATTTGGTCAAATCTCAAAGGTAAAATTTTTTTGTTAAATTAAAATTAAAAAGCAGATAAATATTTTAAGTTAATATTTTTCTATAGTTCTATAGTTTCTATAGTTCTATAATTTTAAGTTAAAAAATATTTAAATACAAATCTTTATTTAGATTGTAACAATATATTTTTTTGTTTTGTTTAAATGTAAAGTACTCAATTCTTTCAGGCACAAACTGGGTATCCTTTTATTGATGCCATAATGACCCAATTAAGGAAAGAAGGCTGGGTTCATCATTTAGCACGACATGCAGTGGCTTGTTTTTTAACCAGAGGAGATTTATGGGTTTCTTGGGAGCATGGAATGAAAGTTAGTGCATTTTTTCTGTTATAAATGCCACGTAATTCACCTTTTAAAATTTCATTAAGAATTCATTGACAGTAGTTTGTTGTGTAAATTGTTATTTCTGTGTAAAATTTGTTTCTCATATATATAGTAAAAAAAAAAAAATGGGACAATTTATAACTTTAACTTTCATAATTCTTATTAACTTATAACATTCATATTTTTTATGGCATGTGTACCAAATTGATATCATTTTTAATAGCTCAATGATTAATTAGTTACATAATTAATTTCCATAAAATTTTCTTATTATGTGTTACTGATTTTTTTTCATAAAATATGATGAAAAATCTATTAGCTTAAATTTCAAGTTTTATAAATTTCTGCTAAAAGAATGATGGTTCTTGTTTTTAATATTTTTTTTTTCAAACAGCTTAGAAATTAATGAATAAAAGCTATTTTCTTAGCATTGTTGTTTCAGATGAATATAACTTTGTTTGCATTAAAAAACACTTAAAGAAAATTCTTGCTCTTATAAATAATATTTGAATAAGGTCTTTTAATGCTCCAATGGGAAATGTTTTCACATATTAAAGACCCTTCCCATTTTATAAAATTAATTTTAAATGTTCCTTGAAAATTCCTGTTCTAATTGTATTATTTAGATATTAGTATTAACAATTCTACATTATTTTTATTAAGTTTTATGATTTTTTTATAAATTAACTTGTCTTTGTTTATCACCGATTTATAAATGTTGGATCAATAATTAAGTAAATCTGCAAAATGTATAATAATAATATTTTTTACTGTCCAAATGTAGCTTGTTAAAAATATATACATACTAAATGCTTTTGGGGTATATAAATTATATGGTTAGTAACACAGAAGTATTCATAAAATATCTTTTACTTTTTTTGAACAAAAATTATTTTTTTAGGTATTTGAAGAACTGCTTCTTGATGGAGATTGGAGTCTCAATGCTGGAAATTGGATGTGGCTTTCTTGTAGTGCTTTCTTTCACCAATATTATCGTGTTTACAGTCCCATAGCATTTGGGAAGAAAACTGACAAGTATGGAGATTATATAAAGTAGGTTCTGCAGGATATAACTTAATTGTTATAATTCTTTTCACAATTTAATAATTATTTATAAGTTTTAGTTCATTTCAAAGATTTAGTATATTAATAATCCTTTAAGTTAACATGTATGTGTCATGTTTTTTTTTACAATATAGCACAGTGATTCTCAACCATTGTGCTGCAGCACTTTTGTGGGTTGTGCTAAATGTTTTTTAAATTATTAATTATACTCTGTGAAAAAATAAAATGCGGAATTGAATCATTTGGCCGTTTTATAGAGAAAGAGTTTTCTTGGTATATTTTACTTATCTTTTCGTGGTTAGATGGATATAAAAAAATTTCATTGGGTTTATAATACATTTGTGATTCAGATACATCTGTATATGAATTAACTTTGAATGAAGAAGAAAAACTTATTTCGAACTGTAATAATCAAAATTTTATTTAACATTCAAAATTATTATCATGAACGATTTTACATAGTGTATTGCAGATAAGTAAAATTCTTTTAAACTTAATTGTTAGTATGCCATAAATTTTGAAATTATTAAAAGTGTACCACAACAACAACAAAAAAGGTTGAGAATCACTGTATAGCATGTTGCAATTTTTGGATAGTTTTTATTTTTTAGTAATTTTTATATTCCTTCATTTTTGCAAAATTATTGCATTACATTTTAGGAACTAACTTTAATTTTTATTCATTGAACAGCATTTTAATTCAAAAATAGTATCCTTTAATAATTATTTGTACAATTTTAAATTTAATTATGTAGTAGTATCAAATTTTATTTTATGTGTGAATGATATATATACTTTTAAAATTAGAACTATGAAGTAAGTTTTTAATACAATGCACCATCTAATGTAAACTATTTTCAATTTTTACTCATCGTACAAACATATTATTTTGGTATAAAGATATATAATTTACTTTTCTTTAAATATTCATAAATAAATTTGAACGTATGAATTTTAGTTATATAAATTTGAGTTCTTAAAAGTATCTAGATTTTGTAAAATTCCAAATTAAAGGGGAAAAAATTGTTGAAAATATCAAATTATTTTATTTTTTTATTTGAATCAAATATTTTAATGACATTTTATTATAACTGCTTTGAACTTTAAATTAATTAGTTTTTTACTTTTAGCACATTTTTATACAAACCTAAATGTATTTCATTTTTAATACATGATTATTTGACACAAAATTTAATTTATTTCAAAATTTTATTTTACTTTATGCATGCAGTTTTTCTTTAAAAAGAAGGGTTAGAAGGGGGATATAAATATATTTGTTTAGGAAAAGGAGGAAGATAACTTTAAATTATCTCTCAGGTAAATTAAGAAGTATTTCTTTTAATGCTCAGTTTGTCATATGACCTCTAAAAATTGTGTTAATTCATAATTGAATAAACTACATAAAGTTCATTTGATTTCTTTGGAACTAAAAATTATTTAATTTTTGAATAATTTTGTCTTGAATACTTAATACAAAATGAATTATTCTTGTTTTTTAGATCATGTTTTTTCATTGGAAAATAATGTGTTTAATATTTTTTTTGTGTGTATAGGAAATATATACCAATTTTAAAAAGATTTCCACCGGAATATATATATGAACCATGGAAAGCTCCAAAAAAGGTTAGTCACTCCATTTATGTATATGTATATTCTTGGTTCTCTATTTCAGAATTTATGCTCCTTCTGATTTGAGTGATATTTAATCTATAAATTTTTTTTGTTTATATGCATTCAACCCTTTTTTTACACATTACATACATTCCTTTTGAACCCCCCTTTCCCCCCCAAAAATCATGTAAAAAAATTCATGTGACATATGTTACATTTTGGGATGTGTTCCGTAACTTTAAAAAATATTGTGTTAGATGAAAAAACTAAATAATTTGCCAAAAACCCATGCATAAAAAGTAATAGTGAAATCCATTTGACATATTTATAAAACAAAAACAATTCATTTTTGTTTAAAAAAAAAAATTAGTGCACTGTGTAAATTCAGTCTATAAGTACAAACAACATATAAAAATTCAAATTGAAATAAGGAATAAAACTACTAACTAACAACTATTCATTGCTACTTGATAACAAGTGTGCAAGTTTGTTATGAAGTGGACCAAAAATGTTGCCATCAGTAGATGCATCAGATATGTCTATAGCACAACTATATCAGCTTTGTTTCAAATGAAGAATTTTGTTTGTTAACGACCTCAGCTGGTTTTTTTGCTGTGACAATCTGTTATTAGAGGATGTTTTTTTTTTTTTGTTTTCTTAAGTAGCTTATACAATTCTTGATATCCTGCTACACAAAACTTAGCGTTATATTGAAATTTTAATGCACACCCTATGTCAGGATCATGAGTAAGAAAATGTTGTTCCCCTCAGTGATCTTCAGGTACTTGGATCTTGGGCCCACTGAAACCATGATTTTTAGTAAACAACATTACCCCTTTTTAATAATAAAAATTATCATCAACACAAATTATACTGGAAATTTCACTGTTGGGAATTAAAAGTATTTTAATCTGAACATTAGCTTTTAGAACTTTTTTGGAATTATTTATTGCATCCTACAAACTGAAGACTTTAACACAAAATACATATTGAAGATTGAAATGCTGTGTTCAAGTTGAAGTACAATAAAATAAAGAAAAAAAGTGTTTATAAAATTCGGGTATTACATGTAACTCCAGAATACAAACCATGAAGGTAACCAAGTCACTCATGCATGTGTGGGCATAAACCAACCATCTTCTAATTCTTCAAAACTAGAATTGGGGGGAAAAAAAATTTGGATGGGTCGGGAATTTGTGCCAAAAAACTATGTAAAAAAGTTTATTGTTGAATGGTGTTATTTCAAAATCGCGTCAAAAAGAATTGTGCGTGCATATATATGTATATAGGACTATATCATGATGAGATTTTTTATACAAAATAATTTTGGTATAATTTTTTTGTATTACTTCAATGTAAGTCAATTGTTCTTTTTATATATTTTTAGATTAATTATTAGATTATTTATTTTTACCAATTAATATTAGTATGTTTAAATTTTAACTTTTTTGTTGTATTTTCTCTAAATTTTATTTCAACAGAATAATGTAGGTAAAAAAAGTGAAAGGTTGACATCTGAAAAATTTTGTTTAACCCTGCAGTCTTAACCCTAAAAGTTTGCTAATGTCTTACTGTGGCTTTTTGCTCTGTACTGTCTTTCTGTTTCTTTGCTTATTGTTTTGATTTTTATAGTAATAGTGTTATAATATAGTGTTTTTTTTATAGTAATTTTGATTCATATAAGTAAATTCTGATACACATAAACTTTCTTCTTTAGAAATTAGTTCTGTATTATTCATATAAAGCAAACAAGTATATGTATTATTTTTGTTACATTTGCAGGGTTTGCTTCATTATTTTCTCAGTTTCAATAACATTTTATATATATTTGCAAGTGTATGTATTCAATAGTTTTCTTTTAAATATCTTGAATTCTAAACTTTTATGCTAGATTTCGTAAGCTTCTGATACTATTAATAACATATAATTTTAAATAACATCTTAGATGGGTCTTTTGTTAATTTTATTTCACTTTGTTAATAGTATGCATTAGAATTTTATTTATTCATTGAATTTTGAGACCTAATCCTTTTTTTAGCTGCAGAATAGTTTTAGTGATTTCATCAAAATACAAAGAACTGGAATTAATTAGGAACATAACATTCTTCATGCGTACACCAGTCACCATTCATATACATTACTTTCTTGCATAGCATTGAGCTATGCAATGAGCTATATATGAAATCATTCATGACCATTTTAACCGTAAATATGTGTATGCAGTATTATAAAAAGTACATTTATTTATTTATGAATTAATAGCAATAATTTTTTAATAATGCATAAAGAAGTTAATCTTAGTTTCTTTCTTTTTGTAATTACAAAAGTAAATGGAAAACCTTTCTGCTTTGCTGTACTATATTCAACTTACATATAGAAATTTTTCCCCTATAAATATTTAATTGTATCAGATGTATGTTTTTCAAACTGAATTTTTAATATACATTAAGATAATTTTATGCTATTTAGTTTTAATTGTGCATTTATATAAAATAGACTTACCATTTAGTTAAAACTCTTCTGTTCATAGCAAGAATGGAATGCTTAACCTAATCTATGAGTAACATGCAGCCAGTGGTATACACAAAGATGGGGTTTAGGGGTTCAAACCCCTCCCAAGGATCAACAGATTTTTAATTTTTACCATAAAGATTACGTCTTGGTGCTTTCTTCTACGTTTTTAAAAAGTATGATCCCTTCCAAGAAAGTAGTTTGTGTGTGTCACTGCATGCAGCAACAGCAAAATATGATTTAATGGGATATGATCATTTTTTTTTCTTATGTAATTTTTTTTTCTTGTGTGCTTCTGTTTGAGTTGCAAAACTTAAATAATAAATTTTAAGTGTCATGGTCTGAGTAATCAAAACAGAGAAATTGATTTTGTATTGAATATGCAATCTGTATATAAAAGAACCCCCATTTTAACAGCAGACATACAGTCGTATTTATCATATATCAGCTGTTGGTTCATTATTAACTAATTCAAGTCTATTTTTATAAACACCAAGTTGAGCATATGTAAAACTTAAATCAGGCTTATTGCTCTGTATGGAAGTGAATGTTAGACCATCAATAAAGTGAAGGAAGAAATGTTGCTCATCTTTGAACCTATTCAAGAGAATAATGTGGAGAATTCTTTACAATCATGAAATTTATAGGAAATATGGCAGGACTGACATTGTGAGAACTATAAAAGCATCACATATTAGGTGGCAGGGCCAGATATGCCAATGCTTTTTCTAACAAAAAAGTAACTTCAAAATTTGAAGGAACCAGACGTAGAGGATGACCACCTACATCAGGGGTGGTGAACCTTTTTGGATCAAAATGCCATTTTTTCTTTAAGAAATGTTTAATGAGCTATAGACATGCCGTCAAATAATTTTGATTTGTGATTATTGAGAAAATAATGAAAAACGAAATACTAACAACTCAAAACTATTTACTACGAAAAAATACGTCTTGTACAATATAGTAATAAATTATCATTTATACATGTAATTTTAATTAAAGTAACATTAGTGTGAGTTATGTCATGGCAGATTAGATGACAAATAACTTGTATTAGGATTTTAAGGTGTTACTTTTAGCAGAATGCAAGCTGAATTGGAGTCATCTGCCAAATGGTTTCTAAATGAGTCTTTAATGTTATTCACCTCTGAAAATAATGACTTGCAGGCATAGGTAGATGAAATTATGGTTAAAACAGCATGAGCCAGTTTCTTCAAACAGCAAAATGCATCTGAAATCGAATTCCATGCTTCAAAAATTTCATTATTAGCATTTTTACTTATATTGCTTGTTAATCTTTCTGTTTCAATCAATTCTAACTTTCTCCTTTTTTAAACAAATTTTTAAATCCATCTTGAACTAGACTGGAAATCAATCAAAGTTGCATTTCAAAATTTTCGATTTACAACCAATCAAATTAGGACAAATTCAGTTTATTAAATGAAGTCACATCAGGGCACATAAAAAACTTGAGCGTTTCCGATAATTCTTTGAACTGAGAAAATCTCGCTGAAAACTGTGACTGATCACTCGTGTTTGTTCGTAATACTTCATACTGAACTTTGCTATTTTGAATTAAAATGCAAGTCGTTTTGATCGGTGACGTGCCCAAAATATTGTGTCGCGTGCCATTGGTCTGCCATCCCTGACCTACATGATGGTTAGGCAATGTTGAAAATGATCTCAGTTTAGTGGGTATCAACCAATGGAAGGTCATTGTGACAGATAGGGTCTACTGGAGGAGGATCAGCGAGTCAGCCTTGGCCTGCAATAGCCTGTTGAGCTAATGAAGGTTTATTATAATTTAGAGGGTGAAAAATATTTTATCGTGAAAAATAAAAATGTGGTAATGGTAACAGTAGAATCATTTATAGTTACAAGGACCATTTTTAAAAGTAAAGTCCATTTGTTAATAAAAACAAATGCGGAATGTGATATAGTAAAAACTTTATTACATTTCATTCCTTACACCTGAAATTTTTCTATAAAGGTAGCTTGCTTGTTTAAACACCTATGAAATACTAAGTTTTTCTCTCTATACCATGCATATCAGTCATTTGTGATATGATTTTTTAAAATATATAAATTCAATGGATAAAATGGTAAACATAAAATGCCAATCTTTATGAATTATCATGTATATTGCATATATCATATCCATTATTATAAAAAGGGAACTGCTTGCATTTCATCATAGATATTATCCCCTTGGCATTTGTACTCAATTATTATGGCATTCATTGCATTGGTGTTGTAATTCTCCTTTTTTCCATGATAAATATCTGCAGTTACATTGTTCTTTGGCTTCAAAGAATAAATTACTGGTTTTATTTCATAGTTGGCAAGCTGTTCAATTACTTGTAATTCAAAATATTAACTGTATGAACTGCTTTTTGAACTTCAAATTTCGTGCAATTTTGAACAAGCTGTACTGGAAACTAATACACATTTTTACAAAATTTGCATAGCTACAGTTAATTGTACCTTACTTTAAGAAGATCCTTTATATAAAATTTAAAATTAAATGCACTTTTTAACTATAATTTAAAATATGCACTAAATGTGTATCCATGTCTTTGCATCCCCCTCTACTCTATTCACTCTTTTAACCCTCTAAGCGGTCTGCACTTAAAGTCTTGCCATTCTGGAGATGCTTCAAAAATGCACCGCACATATTTTTTTGCTTTCAGGTGGGGTTCTCAAAAGCGGTTGAGCCGTATTTTTAAGAATGCGGCTCTGCCGCTTTTGGGAATTTTGCTTGAAGGCAGAAAAAGCATCTCTGGAATGACGGAATTTTACGTGCAGACCGCTTGGAGGGTTAATTTCATATTATATTTTGCCAGCTATTTCATTACTTGTTCTATGATAGTCAATTAAGAGATGCCTTTAACATGAGTAGTTTTTTCTTTTCTTCTAACTATGAATTTAATATTTAGCTTCAAGAGCAGCTTGGCTGTGTGATTGGAAAGGATTATCCTTCTCCTATTGTTGATCATGACAAGGCCAGGACTGAAAATTTAAGACGCATGGATGCTGTTTACAAAGCAAGAAAGGAAAATAAAAGTAAGCAGGCTTTAATTAATCAAAAAGAAAAGAATAAAAAACTATTGCATTGTCACTTTTCTGCATTTTGTTTTTTTAGGTGTCCTTTAGTCTAGAACTTTTTTTCATGACTTTTTATAATAAGATTTTTTTTTAAAAAAAAGTCTCATTTTTGAATGTTAAATGTTCTTATCAAGTAATTGATAATTTCCTGGAAAATGATAGTTCTAAGCAAGCAAATTGGCCAGAAAAATCTAACTAGAAAAAAATTCTGATATACCATTTGAAACTATTATATGGTGAGAACCTTTGAAAAACAATGCTTACAATGGAAAAACAGAATATACTGCTTTGATTGATTTTTTATTAATGTCATACTCTCAACCTGTGGAAGGGCTATTCATGGGGGGGCGGGGCTTGTCACTTGAACCATGTTCAAATGACGAGGATGACACCTGAGCTGGCACACCTCTCCAAACTTCCACGCCATGCCGATGGGAGGATTCTAAGATTAAAAAGATTTAATGTGCATTAATCCCTACAGGGCAGGTCTACAGTAGCACCAGGACTGTTCACAAGTTTGCAACCATGACCTTTCAGCTACAGCACCAGTACAATGTTTGGAATTGAAATTGCTGAACTTAAATCACAATATTACTTACATACAAGTTAGAGAAGTTATTCTATAGTAAAGTGCTAAAAAATTATTTTTGTTACAAAGTTATCAGTTTTTTTCGTAAAACCTGTCAATCAGCTAAAAAAATGTTTCATTCATGTCAACTTCAAAAATTTATTTACAATGAAATTTTTTATGTAAAAATATTTTTGGACTCAAACATATACAAATTTCAATACCTTAACAGTAAAAATTCAGAAGATTTTGCAAAGTTATAAAAAAATGTAAGTGACAACTTATTATTAGCAAAGCAGTATGACCACATTATAACATGATGTGGTCAGGGTCCATCGTTATTAAACCATAAATGATAATATAAATTTAAACATTTATGAATTTTCTGTACGATTTTAGTTGGTCTTAAAAGAAAAAGTATCTTCATTTTGAAAACTTGTTTTATTAAAATATTGATGCAAACATTATTTAGAAACCATATTTCATGATTTATAGATCATATTAATGAACATTTGCATTAAATTGCTGAGTTACTGGTTAATTTGAAAAAATCAATTTATGGCTTAACATGCTATTTTTACAATATGTACATCCATTGCATGTTACAAAATGTTTAATAAAATAAAATATTTAAAGTAAACTGACTGTTTTATCATTAGGAAGAGAAAAAGTATTAATGTCTGTTCTTAACAGGATATCCTAACTAAAGATTAAAATGAATTTTATAAAATGAAAAATAGAAATTATTTCATTACAATGTGTAGGAGTGATATAAACAATTAGTTATCAAGAGAGCTATGGAAAAATTGCAGGTTTGTATTAATGGGCATTTAACAACAGGGACGTAACTACCGCCATATCAATGATTCAGGGCCCCAACATATGTAACTACAGTCCCATTAACAGGGCTCCCATATTTAAAAAAGGGCCCGAATTAATTTTGATACAGGGCCCCCTCAGAGCTAGCTATGCCAGTGGTTAACAAGGTCTGACTGTATTTTATTCTACATTGAAATCATGGTAGCCTAAAGGTAAAGAATGTTAGTTTGGTGATTAGCACATAGAAATAGTTTGAATGAAGCCCAGTGGCTGAATGGTAGTGTATCATGTTTCCATGCCACAGGTCCTGGGTTCAAATCCCGGGCTGGGCAAGGTTAACTCAGCCCTTCAGTGGGTCGATAAATGAGTACCAAGCTTGCTTAAGAACTGAACACCGGGGGTTTCGAATCAGACTGACCATTTAACTGAAACATCTGCACATGCACCTAAGGTCATGCAAACTGAGATAGGCACAGTAGGTCTTGGCCCTCAAGGGCTGTTGCACCACTGAGTTCAGTTCAACAGTTTGAATACTGATTTAACTGCTAGTCCATCCTATGGAGAATAATAATTTCCACAATATAAAACGTAACTGTGGATCAAAGTAAAAACATAGTGTAATGTTTATTTTATGAAATATACTTAAGTTTTGTCCTTATCTTTCTCTATTTTCCTTTTGAGCTTATCAGGAAGAGAGATGAAATTCTGTCACTCAAAATAAATGATATTTATTATAAAAATCACTTGTGAGAGGAAATTCTAATGCAGTTTTATGTTTATTATTTTAGATGACAAAACCTCAGCAAGTCCGAAATCAAAGAAGTCACAAAATAAACCAGATTCTAAAGGAAAACGGAATTTGGATGAAGACAAAGAAGTTAAAATATCAAAGTTTTTTAAAAGAAAATAAGTATGCTGATTTTTTTTTGATGAAAACTACTTAGTGATCTGAATTGTCATTTCATTGAGATCCCGGTGATCAATTCATCTGTGAACTATTTTAACCATTTTCTTTTGTACATTCTTAACATAGGTTTTAGTAAGTACAATAACAATAAAAATGATTTCACTTGAGATTGTATTTAATATTTTTAAATTTACTTTCCCCCCACTGATATAACATTTTTAGCGTGGATTAGTACCGATTAGACTAATCCTTAAAATATATGATAATTTGTTCTATTTTTTCATAAGGCGCTATCCATAAAGAATTTAATGGCTAAAAACATTCAGTACTTTTTTTTATATGTGAAGCAATGCATTTTTGAAATCTAAAATTCAAAATCAAACACAATATAAATTACCTTTTTGTTGATAATCAACATTTTAGTATTAGTTGGATTTTTTAAAATTATAGCTAATTGGAGGAATACTTATTTATTCAATAAGATTATTATACTTTTAGAAATTAAATCTTTTTTTGGGGAAGGAAAGGGGGTATCATGGTCACAAATGCTTCTATTACCCCATGGTCCAGTAAGGAATAATACATGAAAGGATAGCAAATTAAATAAAATAATTGGATCATATAATACTTTTCTATATGAAAAGTATAAATTTTGAGTAATCAGTGAGCATTTATTAATGTCACACTCTAAAGCAAAGGTTCCCAACCTTTTTTGAATTGGTGCCCCCTTTTCAAGAGAATATTTCGGTACCGCCCTCCTCCCACCCAAGAGAAATTAGAGCATATGTAATTCATGTGAAAACAACTATTAATTTTAAAATAATATTCTATTACAAATAGAACATTTTTTTTAATTTAATTTTTTTTTCTAAAGCCCCCAATTTTTTTTACTTGTGAATCTGAAATAGCTACTGCCACAAATATATTTAAATGTGTAATATTATATATTTTTGTTTTAGATAGGATATTGTGGAAATTGAAATGCTATTGAATTTCTTCTTTATTTGAAAGAGTGGAATGAAAGTTACCTGTTATACCTGTTATCTTACCTGTTATAAAGACGCTTTTGAAATAAGGTTTTGATGATATGAAGTAATTCACAATAAACTCTTGCTTTCAAAATAAGAAAAAAAAATTGACAGTTTCAGCCTTTAAAGAATCACACGATAATTCCTTGTTAACATATTTAACTGTATTTCTTGGATAATATACGTAATGAAATGCAGAGGACAAAACATTATTCCTACTGCTCTCAGACAAAGACAACACATACACTACAGAAATTAAAATTTATTATATCATTCAATTTAATGTAGATCTAAATGTTATGTAATCTTTAAGTTTTTCATCCACTTCCCGAACTACCGAAATATGTGAATTTTCATACACGTGATAGAAATGATTTAAATGCATACAATCAACATAAAGTAACCAGTATTAAAGTTTACTTTTGTTAGTATATAATCAGTGTGTTTTTTTAGTCTTTTTTAGACTATATTTGGTTAAATTGTTAAAGCCCCTCTGTGCCATCTCCATGCCCCCTAATTTACTCTGTCTTTTACTGCCCCCTGAAAGCCTCAAATGCCCACAAGGGGGCGTTATTGCTCATGTTGAGAACCCATGCTCTAAAGCAATGCTAGGGCTATTGGCAATGAGTCTCTTAATTCTGAACTACAGTCAAGTGACGAGGATGGCACCTAAGCTGGCACCCTAATCACCAAACTTCTATACAACACTAATGTGAGGATTTTGAGCCATAATTTATTTAACTTGCATCAGCCTCTCTACATGGCAGGTTGCACCAAGACTAGAACCAGTGACTCAACAACTCCTCCCATGTGTTTGTGGTAATTACTACCAGGCTACTGAAGCTATAAATTTTGTGTTATATATTAAAACCTGAAATAAAAGTGATCAATTGAAACATTTGCAGAAAACAAACTACTACCCATAACTACACCAGCACTTTAATATTTTATCAATATTTCATCAGATACAAATTTGTATAATTCACTCTTTTTACAAAATAAGAGTTTACAATTCACATTTTAAATAGTACAAAAATGCTAAAAAAGTCCATGACTTGGGATGTAAATTTTACACAGTATAAAAAGATTTAACTATTTTTTTTTAAAACTAACATTGATCAATATTATGAAATTGATTAAAATTAACTTACATAGTTTAAAACTCTAAAATAACCGATGCATTCATTTTTTTAGCACAATAGATTTTTTTCCAATTTATACAATTGTTTTAAATTTTTCTTGTTCTCTTCCAATTAAATATGCTAGCATTAATTAAAAGAATATCAAAATGAAATATATTAGTACAATTTAAAAAATTCCCCAATTTTTTTAAAAAAAGATGTTTGTTCCACATTAGGGTTTAAAACAAAATTTATAAAGTAAAAATTTAAAAATATATTAAATGCATATTAAAAACCTTATACATACGTATATACACATTTTATAATAGTATCCCACAGTTCCTATTATTATAAATAAAGAACACACAATGGAAAATAACATGTTTTAAAATGAAACTTAAAATATTCAAATCAGTGCTTATTTTTTAATTATATTAAAATTAAAAGTAACATTTTAACAATCTGATTCACATTACAACTTATTACCAACTTTTCCCATTTGATTTACTTTAAGGCAATAATATAATCACATTAATAATCAATACTGCTGCTATTCAAAAAGCTCAAATATATTCTAGCTCTAAAACATAGGAACACATAGGATACCAATGATATTTTTTAATTTACATTATTGCTATAAGTGATAAAAACAGACACTCTCAATAAGAGGAAATGTTTGCATGGGCTTTGTACTTAAGGCTACATCAGAAGCAAGTTAGATTTGACACCATCACCACATTTCACATCAACATCAGGTTTTTATTTTTTGCAGATATGTGAATTTGATTTAGAGAAGAGAATTAATTTATGAAAAATATGTTCTCTCTCTAAATTTCAGTCCAAGAGTTCAAAACATTCTGCATATTAAAAATGTATTAGATACTCAAGACTACTGTTCTAACAATTTATTGCTAAGTAGTGTATAGCACTTGGTAAATTATGTACAACAGTGTAGGAAGATTGAAAATCTATTCAGTTCCTTTTTTTAAAATAATTACAAGACTAAATCGCATTAACTGGAATTAAAATTTTTTAGACCAGAATGAATGTAAAAAAGCTGGTAAAGAATGATTACTCTAAAATAGTCTTAACTTTATTTGTGGTGTTTATTAGAGTTCCTTTCTTTTCCTCTAGGAATAATTCTATGAGAGTATTTAAATACTTCATATTTCACTTCTTTGTAAGAAAAAGCAATTCATTACATGACAAAAACAAATTCTGCAATTTTTTTTAAAAATCAAAAGTTATTTCTTAAAAAGTACTTGGGCAAGCAAGAATAATTCCAATGATGGTTTTTTTTTTTGAAGGTAATGGTAAAACTTGTTGACGTGGCTCACTTTCCTCCATTCTTTTCTATATACTTCTGTAGAGGAAATGAAGGAATTTTTTTTTGTTCCCAATTTCATTTCCAAATTTTAACTAAAATTACAATATTAGTTTTCAAAGGGAAAAATCCTTTGCCTTGTATTGATTCCTAATTATTAAAAGACTGATTGTAAATTGTTAAAATTGATTCTATTACTCTTTTAACAAAAATTTCATACTAAATGCCTTTCCATTAAAAATTTATTGAATTAAGTTATCACTGGTATTGATGTAAAATAGCATAAATAATGATTTTATATCTTATAAATTGTTAATACTGTTTTGAAAAGCAAAGCAAGATACTTTTTTTTTGTTAACATTATTTCGCAACCACTTTTTTAACGTACGGACAGCACATGGCTGTAAATTTGCTGAAAATTAATAATCAATACAACTGAGGTAGTTTGTTGATTTTTTAAAATTAATTTGTTAACAGGTAAATATCAAAGTACCACTTCAAAGAAGGGGGGGGGGGGATAGAACAAATTTTATAAAACAATTTTAAAACATTTTTATTTATGTGCATGTGTTTTCATCAAAAACATTTGAGAATAAAATACATGCATAAGTATTAAATAGAATTTTAATTATTTTTTCAAAAATTAATTTTAAAAATCAAAACATGCCATTACAATAGATAAAAATAGCTAATACAAACATACATCACTTCATTATAAACTTAGATATGAAAATAAAATAAAATGTAAAAATTGATTCCATTTAAAACAAATTTATTTTATAATGCTTCTTTCAATTTTTAATATTACTGTACAAAAGTTTTAAACTATCTATAGAAAAAAATAATAAAGTATAAAACGCAAAACCCAGTTAAAACAGCACAGTTTTTAAAAAATTGTTTGCTTAATGAAGAGTTGCCATAGCATGTACAAATTTCGATGAACAACGTGGGAAAAGACTTTACATCATAGTTATGATTGTGACATAAAAACTTGCATTTCTATGTATATAGAATGATGATTTCCATTATAAAAAATTGATTACATCATTGATATAATCAAAAAACAAATTAATATAATTTCACAGACATACACAAGCAAATAAAATATTAATATATACTACTTAAGGACAGACCAAACAAATTCAAAAAGCAATTCTTTATACAGACATGAATTATTTTTCAACAATTGTAAAAAAATAGCAAAATAATACATTCAAGATAATTAATTTCAATATCAGACTTCTAAATAATAATCAAAAGCTCTCTCATATAATCCTAAGGATAAAGTCTACAAATTGTTTCAATCATATATAAGAAACTATATTTAACAAAACACTTAATGCTATCTACTACATACAGAAAAGGAAACAATACTACAATTAATGTAGTATTAATTACTGTTAAATATAATTGTATGAATGCTTAAAATAATATTATTTAAAATATATCAAAGCTTAAGTGGTAGTCAAAAATTTGAGAATAAAAAAAAGTTATAAATTTTTATGTTAAATAAATCATCAACATTTAAACAATGTTAAAATTTAAAAAGTTTTCAAATATTTTCATCTTAAAATAAGTAGAAAAATTATTAAAAATAACAGAAATGATATTCCCTATTTTCTATATTTATAGACGACTATAAAAGTATATATTAAGTATATAAATATATATATTCACTAATCCTAAACAGCCTTAACTTATGTAAAATAGATAAAAATGCACAATTTTTATATTTTAATGCACATATGCTTATGTAATGTTTCATGTAACAGAAGTACATGACAAAAACCATTAGTAGAATTACGAGGAAAATTTTAATATATATTTGAGCATTGATTTAACTAATATTTTATTATGACTTATTGTTGATATACATATTCATTATATCAACTAAAATTTTATATATCTGTAAATTAAGCCAATTAGAGTGTTATTTTTAAAAATTATTAAAAATATTTTCTTAGGTAACAGAAAAAAAAATATTAATATTGGTTAGTATAATTTAAAAAAATTCTCCATTGTCCATTTATGTACTGTGACATTGAACTTTGTAATTGCATAGTAGATATTTTTCAAAAATAAAAAAAACAACAAAGTTGCTTTAAATATCAATTTGCATATAAATGAACATTCAGCTGCCACAGAAACTCTTATGATTCAATTGAAAAGAGAGAAAAGTTTTTAAAAATTGTAACACACATCAAAATTGTTTAGATATATCTATTGAAAATCATTTAGTATTATTGATAAAACAGTCTTTATAATTATTTATTCACACTGCAAATCCTTTCAAAGAATAATCTTAGAGCAAGATTTTAAAGCAATTAATACTGATACACAAAAAAATATACAAAAACATAAATGTAATCCAAATTATATACTGAAAAATAGAACACAGTTCACACATAAAAATTCATTTAACAAAACAGAACAGTTCATTGATGCACATACTACATTTGTACTGAAATCACCTATCACAATTCCTTTTAAAACTGAAAATCATTTATCACAAAAGCTTTCAGTCTTTGTAAAAAAATAAACATAATTAAGAATTATAAACATAAAAGAAAAGTATTTTCAGAAATTCAATTCACAAGCATCTAAAAATACAGGAAATTATAGTCAATAACAAAAAACATTCCATGAAATTATCAATTCTAATTACTTTTTTGTGTGAAAAATATACATATACTCTAAATTCATTTCTACAATAAGTGAAATAAAATTTAACAAGAATTTAATATCAGAGAAGTATATGATGGATAACAAATGTATTCTCCAGCAGTAAATAATATAACACACTTATATGCATACAAATATGTTAAAAGCAACAAACACATTCAAATGATAAGTCCATTACTGCTAATAAAATTTAATCTCATACAACAATAAAACTGGATATGACAAAATACCTTATTTTTCTAATGAAAAAATGAATATAAAACTGAAACCAAAATTCCTAATTCACTCTTATTCATGCATTTCTACATTTTTCTTTAAATAAATTTTAAAAAAATGCAGAATGTTGACCTACAGAAAGCACTTAAAAGCATATACAAGTACAAATTTGTACAGTAAGCCTACTTAAGCTCAAGCAAGATAAATAAATCAATTGACCCTTTCAGATACAATTTAATTTCTGTCAAATTACATATCTTTAATTAAAAGCATTAAAATGCAGCCAAATAAAAATGACTTAACTGTGCATTCTATTGTCATTGATAGTTATAAAATACATAATTATACAGCTATATTACGATAGCTGCACCCTACCATCAATTTAATGCATTGCGACGGTCAATTTATTAACAGAAAATCAATACAGCAAACTTTGAAGTACTTACTAACTCATCTGTATTATTAATCCTATTTTCAAAGGCTGTTATAATTAGAAAGTAACTTGCATTTTTCTTAAATGAGTATGTTTAACTATAAAATCAGTTTAAATTTAATAAATTGGTTTTCAAGATATCTAATCTGAAAGGGGTCAAGAGATTGATAATACTCATAAGGAATCAGGTACAAACACAGGAAATCAAATAAAAAATGGAATGGAAAATGAGCAACACTGGATTCAAAAATACGTAACCTTATAATAAATTAGTTGGCACTATTCATTATCACAATTAATTTAATCATTCCACTGGTGGTGGCCTAGCTTTCTTCAACAGATAAAGATAAAAGGGTCGTAATAGGCCTAAATAAAACAACATAAATATTATCCCAAGGAAAAACAAAACAAAGTGAAAGATAACAACAGGAAGATGGTAGTATCCGGATGACAAAAAGTAAGCAGATAATACCATACATGCATTTTGGCTAAATGTAAAAGCATAATAAAGGGTATAGAGTCCAACAACTCTGCCCAGCATTCCAAAATCTACTTTGTATTCAACAAAGCAAAATATGTAAACCAAACCCATGAAGATGGCAATGATAAAATTGTTAACTGAATAACTCGGGTGATTGAAGATCAAACAGGTCGAAATAGTGGCTGCATGAATGGCGCAGATTACAAAAACCCAAATTTTAAAAACAGATGCAAAGAATGCAAGTGCCAGAACTCGAGCTGTGATGGAGCACATCCACCACAAATATTCAACAATAACGCAACATAAATCACTCACTTCTTGACTTTGTTCAGGAGTTGCTGTTCGACTTGGATGATGTTTACTGTTGACTTCAAAGTGAACTATTACAATGGTGAGAGAATTCAGTGAGAAGATAATGGAAACAACTTCAGCAATCACTAAAAGAACAAAAAGTAAAAGTTAAATTCAGACAACCATTTATTTGCAGTAGCTTCTAATTGAAAATTTAAATATTTTTTTTTAATGTTTGAATAAATTTATTTCCCCAATAAGATGGCATACCAACAATAGTTTTTATACTTGTTTTATTGAGCTAACTTAACTTAGTGGCACAACAGTTCATGAGGGCCAAGGCCTAATGTGCCCAATACAGTATACATGACCTTAGGCCCTGAGGTGCATGAGCAGATGTTCTGGTCAGGTGGTTGGTCTGAAGATAAATCCCCAGTGTTAAGTTTCAAAGCAAGCTTGGTACTCATTTATCGACCCACTGAAGGGATGAAAGGCTGAGTGAACCTTGCCCAGCCCAGGATTTGAACCTCGGACCTGTGGTGTGGAAGCGTGATGCACTAACCACCCAGCCACTGTGCTTCTTTATTGAGCTATATATATATATATATATATATATGTAAGGATAATTAAATTAGATTAAAAATTAAATTCTCTATCTAGCACTTAACTCATCTTTTTCCTCACCTCTTGAAGTATTAAACTAACCACCCATTTATTTCTTCGGAACATATGGCCTAGCCAATAAACATGTCTAATTCCAGATCGTTACATTTAATAGCCCTATATGTCAGCATTAACTTTCAAGAGCACTCATGTGAAAGCCAGATCGGTGTTTTAAGTGTTTAACCCACTTAAGATTTTTTGGTGGCGTTCTTTTTCTCTCTACATTTTTGTGTCAGATGATGTCTAACTTTGATCAAATAAAGTTCCTTTTTAAAAACTAAGTCTGTTTCTGACTTCAAATCATGTCAGAAATATATATATATATCTCAGAGAAATTGCATGAGTGTACTTGTAGATATATTTTTAGCAATCACACAATTTCAAACAAACCCTTATGCAAGAAATCCGTAAGGATTTCAAAAAGTTTTAATTTAAAGCAAAACAAAAATTTCTGAAGAAATCATTATTAAGGACAATTTACTTCAGAAAATCTTGTCATGTAATCAAATCCATTACAGAGAAATCTAAAAAAAAAAAAAAAAAAAAAAAAAAAAAAAAAAAAAAAAAAAAA
>BMAV01027031.1:195798-235246 GCA_019973955.1 Trichonephila inaurata madagascariensis
ATTAATTTAATTATCTGACAGAAATGAAATGCAACTTGATAAATTGAATAACTTTTTATAAAATTACAAAATAATTTTTCTTGTATACAAATAAAGTCTCAATGTAGAAAAATGTTAAGGTAATACTAATTTATATTGTTCATGGGATTAAATTATGGATTCTGCGGATAAGTAAAATAATGTCATCATTCAATCTTCTATTGATATTAATTTTTTTTTAAAAAACTTTATTCTAAATATTAGTAACTACTTCTCATCATAAAAAGCTGAATGCTTTGAAAAATTAATTTGAAATAGTTATTCAATTATACCAAACAACAAGGCAAAGAAATTATGCTCATTATTAGTATTCCCAGGAATATATCCTCACTTGACAATACTACATACTCTTTCCTATCTTTCAATTATTTTGACAATCATTAAACAGTTATTTATAATAATTACTGGTCTAAAAAGAGAGTCCCTATTTATTCTTTAGCAAACTATTTCTTTCTTCCTTTGCATAAGCATAATTTTTTCATAAAATTAAGCATGTAGTTATAATTATTTCAAATAAAAACTTTTCTTAATTAATGCACATGCTTAATAAATTCATAATTTTACATTTAATACAATATGATTAGAAAATTAAATTAGTAAATGTATTATGTTTTTCAAAAATTAAACAATCTCCCACTCCCTTGAAAGTTAAATTTTTTTTAATAGTATTTAGTAACAGTCATTGATGTCTTCTATAAATAAAAGCATAATGATCATTATTAAATTTCTATTGAATAAAAAAGCCACAAGGAATAATAAAATTGAATGAAATATGTATGACACTTCTACATTATTGCAACTATATTGATAAAGTTTGATGATACATAAAGTAACAGTTCCTTTCTTATACATATATATATGAAAATAGTTTAAATAATTAAAACCTTTTTGTTTCAACTTTTTCTCTCACACACTGTTTTACATACACATACTTTGAAAATGACAAAGCATAAAATAACACATAAATGACATTTCAAGCAAATTCTGAACATAATGCATAAACAATATTTTAAATTTTATAAGACAATGCATGATATACAAATACTTTTAAAATAATGCAAAGAAAATTTCACAATAAAGATGTTAGGATAAGAAAATTACTCATAGAAAACTCAACATTTGTATTAACCTGATCTATAAAAATTCATTTACTAAAGTAAATTAAAAAAAAAAAAAAACACACGTATGAATAGTAGTGAAATTACTCAACATTTAAATTATATTCATAAAATTTTTTTGCATTTGCAAAAGTTAACAACCAAGATAGAAGTTGATGGCAAGACTACAACAAAATCATAACCATTAAGTACATGAATGCTTTAAAATTTTGGAGGGCTTCTTTTAATGGGCAAATTTTGAAAGCTTTTAGTACCTGGTTTTTCTGTAGGCAGAATATATCTGAAAAATTCATTGACTTTTAAAGGTAAAGAAGCAACACCCTTTTCTGATGCCAGATGTAATGAACAACAATAGCAACCTATTAAATTCTTAATTTTTTTTTTTTTATTTATTTAAATAGGCTTTTTTTTCTTCTTTTTCTGTTGCCTTTTCCACAAGCATTATTGTAGAATTATCAGCCATAAATAAAGTTAAATATTCAAAAGTATCCAACATTTTTTAAAAATTTATTCATAATACGTTAGTTGACTAATATTTTCTCCAGTAGAAATCCCAATCAAATTTGGAATTACAAAATGGCCACTTTGAACTAGACATTTTGCAGAATCAAAGTAAGCAACCACACAAAGGGATATGATTTGCAGTTTGTATCGCTACTGACATCAGATGCTACTGCTAAAAGGCCTCGTTTCATGCAATTCATATTCCAACTAGTAGTTCACAAACCCTTTTCTGAAAACAGTACAGCATAATCAGCTGCAGTCAAAAGTACATTATGTTCTGCAAACATTATAAACAGTACTTCACCTCTTATTACATTTGATTGGACAGTGTTCTTGGGGGGAAAAAAATGGTATGATTTGATTAACAGCTATGTGATTTCATAGTTTGTGATGTGCATAGGAGTATTCACAAGAAGGGCAATATCACACTGGCCACCACAACATGAATGACATGCATCTCAAATTACACCTTCTTTTCCCTCTTGGGATGCAATAATACAACCTAATTCTTTTAAATAACATTTTTTATATGCTTGAAGGTATATTTTGCCTTTGCTAAACAACAAGATAAACAGAACAGCCAGATGAAACATAAAAAATTCAAACATGTGCAAAGTATAAAATGAGTAGATTTCTGGAAAGTTATCATGCAGAAGAAGAAACAAAATTTTCACTCAACAGAACTGCACTTACAAATCAGTTAGGGACCAGCAGTTAACAAAATAGGATATGCAGGAGTAAGAACAAGCTTCTTTAATTTTTTAAAACATTAATGACAATGAGTTTTATGATCTTGTCTAATTATTTTCCCATCAGTGTGAATATAAAAGGATAAATAAGAACTGTGGAGGAGAAAATTCTGAGCAGACAATGGAATTTTTGCAAAAATGCATAAAAATGAATTATCTAAATGCAAGAAGGTGCTGAAAATGTAAATTTTACCTGCAAAATGTGAAAGTCGGTATTGATATTTTTTTTCATTTCAAATATCCGTAATTCATTGTAATAAAATTATTAATAAATTTAAAGCAGTTGATTTCTTTTTTTAACTTTGGCATTATAAATTCAGCTACATGTGATTCAAGATTCTGTCTGGCCATTCCTCTGTGCTTTTTATTATACCATTTTTAAGTTTGCCTTCAATTTCTTGGTCTGTTATAGTCGTAAGCCAATCTCTACATTCATAAAATTATGTAAGTGGTTGACATTTCCTTGTTCTAAGTCCTTCCTTTTAAGGTTTTTTCTTTTTAGTAAATCATCAATTAAAATGGAT
Source organism: Trichonephila inaurata madagascariensis (assembly GCA_019973955.1). Classification (NCBI taxonomy): domain Eukaryota; kingdom Metazoa; phylum Arthropoda; class Arachnida; order Araneae; family Nephilidae; genus Trichonephila; species Trichonephila inaurata. The sequence continues at coordinate 198,733 of BMAV01027031.1, forward strand.
CATACTAGCCTGCCTTATGCAGGATCAGTTCAAATACTACATGTTTTGCTTTAAAAATTCAGATTATATTGGAAAAAAAAAAAAGAAGAAAGAAAAATAGCATTGAAAAGCTGAAAATGGCAAAGTAGTTCAAAGCAAGACCAGAAATAATTTGACTAGTTCCCATAAGAAGCACTTAAGTCTAGGTATTAAAATTTTGTGCACTTTATAACTTTAACAATTTCCAGCAATGTGATAGTACAAATATGTGGTATACACAAATACCACATATTTAGTAAAGGTTACAAATAAAACAAAATTATTTCATATTAGTGCACGTAAAAATTCATAGTCTGATTTGTATTACTTTGACATTTTAGTTAACATTTAAAGATGTTACATACTTGTCAGCTGATCTTGATGTCCAGGTGTTGATGATATTAGAATGTACATTTGCAACAGTAATTGGGGTGCAGACTGAAGAAATGCTTTAAGCATTTTGTGCATGTTGTCAGTTACGGCTCCAGTACTGTGAAACCTTTCTAAATGAACTGTACTATTCTCTTCATCTGTGAAAGCTCTTATTGCGTATATGAGCTTTTTAACATAACTAAAAAAATATTTAACAGTCTTTTAACACATTTTGAAGTAATAAATAAAATAAACAAAATAAAATAAGAAAATTAAGTGCCTTATTAAAATAGGAATATAGAATAATCATTTTATAATTCACTTTATCACAATGGAGGATTGATCTTGTCTTTTAGTTTATTTCATTTATTTAACATTTGTAAAATAGTACTGGATTTACTTTAGTTTTCATTTATCTCTTAATCAACAGCAGTAAAAAATTCTTTACAATTTCTTTATGAAAAATTTTAGTTGCAGGTCAAAAATATGCACTTGGAACAGTACTATTAACACTAATATTGTAAGTTCAATTTGGGAAAGGATTATAGGTTAAAAGGCAATAAGAATACTTTTTGCTTTGAATACATAAAACATTTCTTAAAACAATAAATGCAACTTGTAAACTAGAATTTTTTTTTTGTAATTCATTAGATAAATTTTATCAAAAATGTGATCAATGAAGTTGCTTGATGATCCAATTTGATCTTATCAAAAATATGTAGCTAAAGCAATTCAAATTTGAATAAGAAATAAAGAATGGGAAAAAAATTACCCCCATAAAGGCCACAGCAATAATCCAGCTCCAGTGAAGATATATAGTAAAATCCAAAGTAATTTCTTCTTCAAATGAACTTCAGGATTGGTAATAGTTTGTAGGATGGCATGAGCAATGAACATAACAGCAGGAGCACATATAAAAACCACTGTAAAACTAAACCACCAAATGTGATTATCGCGGTAATGTCGAACAGCTACAGCAACTCCACTAAAAATATCTGCTGCAAAACTAAAAAGCAATATTAGAGTTGGAGCTATATATTTAACAAATAAAAACAGTCGCCTTGGAAGAGGAATGCAGCATATTTTCAGAGATGAATTCAGCTCTTCAATTTCTTCATTGTTCCAGCTCTTGCATTCAGGCTCAGTACGAATGTACTCAATGTGGTCGGGAGACTCTTGTTGGATATTCATCTTCAGATGAATTTTTGCTGTAAAACAAAGATGTTTGATTTTATCATCAATGTAGAAACATAAAAGCATTATTAAAACAAGATCAAACAATTAATTTTTTTACAAAAGCAGGTTGTATAATGAACAAAGAAATTTGTGAAATTATTAAAAATAATCAACTACACTACAAATTTGAATTTTATATATAAATATATATATTTCTCATTACTGGGATATTAGCAAGAATGAAAGAAAAATTATCTTTTTCTTAATTATAAGAAAACTCATTTTTGATACATTGGAACTCTGCAATACATAATTTTATAACTAATCAGTATTGTTAAGAAAAGCACATTTACAGAATATTTAAATATAAAGCCAAGAAATGCGAAACATGCAAATTCAAAGAAAGCTTTGGACAAAATACTCCTTAAAATAAACTCAATGAATATATATCATAATTCCCTACCAAATAATAAGGGCTATAACAATGATGTAAGTTCAAAACACTGGAAAAAGTATTAAAACATTCTATGCCTATAGAATAAATTAAAAAAACAATGCATTGGCAAAAAAAAGCAATTCTTACTATTGCGTTTTAATAAAAGAAATAAACTCTCAAGACTCTTAAATACTACTGTCATTCAAAATATTTCTTTTAATATGCTTTAACACAAATATATTAGTAGCATTGAAATCTGAAGGCATATATTTTTAACATGTAAATAAATACATTAAAAATGACAAATAACAAAAATTCATTTCCTGAAATAAATTTTTATAAAGGTCATTCATTTGACAGCAGCATTTAAAATGAAAACAACACGGTTAATCAATAAATATTTGAACTCTTTTTGATATTGAGTGTGATTCCTATTTTAAAAGTTCAATAAATACTAATCATATGTAGCATATTTCTTGAAATATTTTCAGCAGAGAAATAAAATTTAATAATTAATTCGGAAATATTAATATATTTACAACTCATAAAGAAGAAATTAAAGTAAACCAGCAAAACTTAACAAAAAGAAACTTTTCAGATTGGTATTAGAAACCCCTCAAACATTAAAATGTTCCATAGAAATTTAAGATCCTAAAGGAAAGTTGAAGTCTTGTAAAAATTACTTACAGGGAAAAATTCTCTACCTTAGAAATTAAATAAAATGAATAATAATTATACTGCAAGTAATTTTTTCATTTATATTCTGCCCTCTTCACTTCTCAAGTTTTGTACAGACACTTACATTGAAAATACGTAAATTAAAAAATTTACAAGGAAAATATCGAAAAGGATATCAATTCATTTAAAGTTAACTTAGTTTGACAGATGGGTCGATACATACAAATACCAAGATTTACAGCTGTTTCAAGTTCCTGCATGGCTTTAAATAATATTTAGAATCTTGTTGAAAAGAAAGAAACATAATTACTTACTTTTGTAGGGTCTCTGATATTCATACTTCAATTGATTACTAAAAACCCCTAAAAAAAGCCTCCCAACCACAACAATTAGTTTATTTTTATTTTTTATCTATTTTACTTTCGTTTTGTGATTGCCAGATAAGGGACATGCTGTAATTCAAAATAAGTGATATTGCTAAATAAGAGGGATCCAACTACGGATAAATAATTTATTTTTTAAGCGCGCAATCAATACATTTAAAACGCGAGCATACTGTCTGAATTTAATACCCAAATTCTATTTTCATTAGAATGTAGACGCGCGGCAGGAAGTGCGTTTTTAGAAAGTGCATCCTTATCATTTAGCTTATCAGTTTATTTTAAAAGCTTCGTTTTCAAAAGAATAATGTAAACAAAGTGTTTGTACGTGATTTAATGGACAAATATAGCGATTATTCATGGGCGATCAATGATAATTTTCATTATTCATATCCTAAATTATTGATGATTTTTATGTGCGTAAACTGTAACCTGTAACTATGATCCTTTTAGTATGTCAGTCACTTTTCGTGTTTGCGCGTAGTTATGGAAGTGACAGCCGAAGCTGTTTACTGAATACCGACTATGACAGTCATTTTATGAATCGCAAACAACGATGACAAATAAAGTAAAGCAACGAAAGAAAAGTGATAAGCCTGCCAAAGAAAATGATTCTGATGGCAATGGCTCTGGAACAATATGTAATTCCGAAACTAGTTTGGACAACAACGTGTCACTTGCTTCCGACGACGCGGGTTATGAAAAAGATCTAAAGTCTTCCGATCGTAATGAAATTAATGAAAAAAACTATCAGAATAACGGTGTTGAAACGCTTCCAAAAAAGAAATTGATGCGGGTAAATAAAATTCTGTTAATATCTGCCTCAGTAAAATATTTATAAAAAAAATATTACTTTTTGTTTACATTTCTGTTTGGGGCTTTTAAAACAGATTTTTTTGAGTAATGATGAATATTTTTGAAAAATAAATTGTTTTAAATATAAGTTTTTTTATTTGTTACAGTTAAATATGAAAGTTTGTAATATGTCTTAATGCATATGATGTGCAGAAGTTTTACTCTCATGGAGTATACATTGACAATACGTATAATTCTGCCATTAATTTAATTTATTTTTGTATTAAATTATTAATTTATAGATATTAGAATATTATATTTAGCATGTGATGAATATAAAATAAACATTAATGTAAGATTTCATAAGTTCCTTATGTGATTTGCTTATTGGATGATATCCGGAACTCTTTAAATGGAATTATTTCTACTTGATTATGAAGACAGTTCTAGACATTGACTCAGATTCAAAGTTATTGAATGAGTTTTGTGCACTTTTAGTTATTTTATATAAATCCAATATTCCTTTGGGATCATTTTAAAAGTTACTGTCCAACCTATCCTTTGAATTTAAAGTTGTTTACTACTACTTGTTGTTTACTACTACAACTACTTGTTTTGACTTGCGGGCCACATTATGGGAGCAGAAGATACTGGAGAGCCCCATCTTTTTATAGTGATTGCATTCATTATGAAAAAATAATGAATATATTAAAATAAAATTCTGCCACCAAAGCAAGTTGCCCATCATTGCAGTAAATCATTTTTGGTTGCCAATTTCAATAACTCTTAAAAGAAATCTTTTTTATAGTAACAAGATTATTAGACATGGAAGATGTACTTTTACAAAAAAGTTATTTTCCGTTAAATAATCAAATAATTTATGAGATAGAAGCATTTGTTATTTTGCAAGTGTGAAATTATATTTTTAGGAATATCTTTTCATGATTTTTTTAGATTCATATTAAGATATATTTCTATAATTAAATTGTTAGATTTCTGTTTATAGCAGATCCCTAGAGCTAAGTGTTGGTTTTTTACTTATTGAAATTGGTATCATTGATTTTTTTTATCAGTATTTGCAATGATATAAATGCGTAATATTTGGTTGTAGAATCATGGTAAATGCTTTGTTACTAGAAACAAGGTACTTTTCTAATTTTACTATTGACACTGTCTATTGTTCCTTTGGCACTGCTTATTGTTAAACAATGTAGCAATTCTGAAAAATCTGAGCTATAAGAATTTTGATATATTTTTTTATTTATAAAATGCTTTTTCTAATTTTAAAATGATTTTAAATTTACTGTTATGTAAAAATGATGTTATTGCATTCTTTCAAGAAGAAGATACTATCCAGATTTGTTGAAATGGACATGAAATAAAACTATACCACAAAAAGCCATTTAAAAAAAAAGCCTTTTTTTTTTGCTGAGGAATTGCTCCTAGACATGAATTAAAGTTTCCTCCCCTCCCCAGAAAATATTATTATTTTTGGTATGGTACCTAAACATAATGATATTTTTTCCTTGGGGCTTTCAGTAAAATCAAATACCAGAAAAATATCTAATAGAAATAGAAACAAAGATTTAGGGATTCACATTTATTAAATTGAATTATAATGTAAATTTGATATTGTAAAGTATTTTTTGTATTGACTTTTAATTTGTATAATTTACCTTTTACATATCTTATTTTTCAAGTTAAAGAAAGTACCTTCTCAAGATCTTATGTCAGATGATGATTTTCAACTTCCTAGTGCCTTTTTTAATAAAGATGTTAAGCCACCATCTTTCCAGTTGGAAATTGACGCAGCCGCAGTTATAATGCTTGTACTTGCTGTATGTACACGAATGTGGCGGTTAGAAGAACCACGAAGTATTGTGTAAGAAAACTTTTGAAAGTATAATTTAAATGTTACAAATAATGAAATATAGTAAAAAAATTTTATGTTTTCCATTTTATTAAACTGTAAACTTTTAAAAAAGTGCATTAAAAAGAAAAATTGTTTTAAAAAGAGTTTTTAAAGGCAAGTTGTTTAAAAGAGTTTTTATTGTTAAAAATAATATATTATGGATCTTGTATGAAAGTATATATGCTTAAGAATCAAAGCTTACTTTTAATTTTTAATACTGAATTTCATAATGGGATCTTTTTGTATATATAAATTGTTTGATTTAACAATCTAAGCTTCGAAATATTGGAAGATTATTTTTTTTATATTTTAAGTATTTTTTTGGCATTGTTTATTGTACTTAACGTTTTTTAAACAAGTATGGAAATCTTACTGCAAATTACAAAAATACACCTCAATTTTTCAATATTAATCCCTCTATCAGATATTTAAAGCTTAGTTAATTTTTTACTCTTGTAAATACCATTTGTATTTTTCTCATGAATTTGATTCATAATTATTTTTAATTTATGTATAATTTTCATTTTAATATTTTTTCTTGTAAAATATACTCATTATCCTTGTTAAATATTCAGTTTTATAATTAATATTTAATTGAATTACAATTTGTAAAATCAGCAATTGGTATAAGCCATAATATTTAAAAGAACCACTACTTATAATATTAGCAAACAATATAATCCAGAATTTCTAAGTATTACTATTCTTGGCTTCATGATCCTTGAAAACTGATAAGTACTGATGAAAATTCAACTCAAGTTTAATATATTTAATTACATTATAAAAATATTTTAGGTATATTTACTTATTTTTCAAAATTTTGAAGCTTTTACTCTAGAAGTTGATCTATTGAATGGAAACTGTGATATGTAGAGGTAACAAAAATGAACACAAAATCATTGCTAGATAATAATTGAATATTTAGGAAATTGATTTGCATCAGTTTATTTGATTAAAAACTTAAATACTTAAAAATATATAAAATTGCATTTGTTATTTTTAATGAAATATGTTTTTAATAGTCTTTGTGTATAATATATTTTTACAGTTTTGATGAGTTACATTATGGAAAATTTGCCAGTATGTATATGAGGCGAACATTTTTCTTTGATTCTCATCCTCCTCTTGGTAAACAACTTGTAGCACTTGCTGGTGAGCTTTTATATTTATATATATATGTATAATTTTGACTTTGATATTTTGCATTTTGAAGAATTTAATCATTGCGAGTATATGTTGTAAAGTTTTGTTTTTGTTAAAATATTCCTCAGTTATTTTTTTGTTTTGAACTAGAAATGTGTAAATATAGTTACTTCATTGTATTAAAGAAATTGCTGATCAAGTGTATATGATTGTAAGGAGTGCTTTATTGTGGAGTTTTTATATTCTTTTTTATAGGTACAATATTGTTTATTAATTTATTTTTATGTCTACACAATGCATCAAATAAGTTTTAAGACTCAACCCAGAGCAAAGGTTGTAATGACACCATGACTTTAAATGCATATGCATCATAACGTCCATTGTCTGCTGGCACAAGTTTAACAAGTTATGCGCATTTAGTTAATTAGCTGAGAGAAGTGATTGTTCATTGCAGAAGTGAATTTTTGTCATGTTGATTTTTTAAGATAGAGCAAAAAGCTGTAATAAAATTTAACTCAAAACTTGGTAAGACTGTTTTGGAAACATACCAACTCATGAAACAAATGTATTGTAACTGTTGTATAAGTAGATCAAAAAATTTTTGTGCAGCACAAACATTTTTTGGATTAAAGAGATATGGTAAAAGATTATTAGTATAGTTCAAGACCAATTCCATAAAATTATAAAGAAAGTAACAAAATTTTGTGGCAAACGATCGCTGTGCATCACTGAGGATGATGGATGACTCTTTAAACACCAACAAAGAAACAATTTAAACCATTCCTACATGAAGATTTGGACAAAACAAAAGTGTGTGCTGAATTTGTTCCACACACTTTAATCCCTGAACAAAAAGTAATGAGAAGTGCATTTTGCACACATACATAATTTCAGTCGCTGAAAATGATCCAAACTTCTTGAAGTCCATTTTTACAGTTGATGAAACCTAGTGTTTCCAATAAGATCCTCAAACAAAGCAACAAAGTGTGGAATGGAAGTCACAAAATTCACCGCAAGCCAAAAAAAACCCCAAGGAAAGTTCTATCCAAAATCAAAACAATGCTGCTCGTTACATTCTTTGATAGTAAGGGTATTCTCCTCAAAGAATTTGTTCCTACTGGACAAACAATTACAGGTCAGTACTACTTAGATGTTTTAAAGCATTTGATGGACAAAATTCATCGTATTCGTATAGAATGTCAGGCTGAAAGCAGTTGGTGTTTGTTATGCGAAAATACACCCAGTCACACCTCCCTTATTTTATGTCGATTTTTAGCCAAAACTAATGTTCTGTGTGTTGAACCATCCACCGTATTCACCTGATTGAGCACCCTGTGATTACTCCTTATTTCCAAAACTCAAAATGAAGCTAAGAGGGTGTTATTTTGGGGATATTTCGACAATACAAGTAGCTTTAACAGACACTTTGCAGGCATTCGACAAAGTGATTTACAACAGGCATTTGATTCATTAATAAATCCCTGTAACAAGTAGCTGGAGAGTCCTATTTTGAAACCAAATTTGAAACCAAAAACCAAAATCGGAATTCATTTCCTGTTTCCATTTCTTTTTGCAGACCTAGTCTTAAAACTTATTTGACACACTGTGTATATTTATGTATTGATAATTGTTGTACTGCTTATATACAAGTATGGTTGAATTTAAAATCTTGAGAAGATTTGTTATTATAGGAATGTATTGTTTTTTATTCTGTTGTAGCATTTATAAGAATTAATCTACCAGAGTTTCTTTATACATTATGAATGAGTATCATGCTAAAGTAATTTTTGAAACCATTCATTATAAAATGTAAATCTTGCTTGTAACTGATGCAGAATCATCGAGAAATCATTTAACCAGATGAAAATATATTTTCTTAAAGTACATTATTTAATAAACTCATTAAAGAAAAGGCAATGTTTCATGAATAAAACTGAAAGTTTTGAAGCATTCATATAAAATATATAAGAAAACAAAGATTGTTCAATTGAATAGAAATTTTAAAAGTTTTGAATTCTTTAGTCTTTAAATAAAGCAAAGATCATGTATGAATAACATGAAACACTCAATGTTAAGTTTAAAATTATATAATTATGAATTGTGTGAAAAAAATAGCCTGTTAATAAAAATTGAAATTTATTTTGTTGCCTATTATGTAGTATTATATACATATCTCTCTATATAATTATAAAATCATGTGTTTTAATAATTTTATTATATTAATTGAATTTGTTTTGTGATATAAATTTAGATAGTTTTAATGGACCATTTTAATTTTTTAGTGTTAGTTCTTCATATTGATCATAAAATGCTTTTACTGCTGTTTGATTACTAGACGTAAAATATCCTCGATTATTCCTAATTACTTTTTGATTTGATTTTCTTCAAAATGAATACTTAGTTATGTGATTGACCTTTCAGGTTATATATCTGGATTTGATGGAAACTCGCAGTTTGATCGAATTGGTGGAGGTAAGTGGATTATGTAAATGCTTTGAAGTTATATAAATGTATGTATTTACTATTATATTAACGTATTAAATGTAGTATTAAGTATAAAAATGGTGTATTAAATTAAAATATTTTCTTGGCAAACATATTTTCTGTAAAAGTACTGTCTGTAGTAATAATTAGCATTTGAAAAATATTTATAGATTAATATCTATAAATATTTTTCAAATTAAAAAAAAGACACTTTTAATAACATTAAATGAACAAACATTATGTATTAATAGTTCTTAGCATAAATAAATCTTAAATTTCTATCTTAATTTAATGACTGATAATCAAAATTATGTAAATTTTTTTCTTAAATTCAGATTTGTAAGTATCAAATTTTATCTTGAAAATAGATTCCTAATAAATAAACATAAAATGCTTTTTTGTTATTTTGAAGCTTATTTAATGGCTATGAAGAAATAATAAGTAAATGTGTTGGAAATATCTCTCGGGAATATTCTAAAAACACTTGTGTGTTTAGGTAATTTTATTTATTTGAAGTTTTATAGAATGTTATTGTGTGAAGAACCAAAACCTTATATTAAGTATATAATTTAGCATAATTATTTGTTAATTCAAATAATTAGCAGTAATTATACAAATAATTGTGTTGATATACTTTATTAAATGAATTTCAGATTATTCAGAGACTGTTCCTATTCGAGCTTTACGTGCTGTTCCTGCTTTTTTTGGCAGTCTACTTATTCCAACAGTTTATTATTTAGTTATTGAATTAGGTTTTACTAGCCGGACAGCTATGTTGGCTGGCATTTTAATTATTTTTGGTAAGACTTCTTTGTTTTTTTAAATAACCTTTAAAGGGAAGAAAAAATTAAATTGATTATAATTTCTTAGCTTCTTTTATTTAAAGTTTCAAAATCTTAATATGTAACATAATTTACACTGAAGTGTTTTCATAGCACTATTTACAATTATGGAAACTATGTGTATGGTTAAAATGCAACAGTTACTATACATATATTTTAAATGTATTGAAAATTTTGGTATTTTGCTTACTACTATAATTTGTTATATTGCCTTTATCACATGAAATCATAGGTAAATTAATTCTTATGTGAACAAATTCTAAATATTTATTATCATTTTATATAAATAATAGGAAGAGGACATATTAAAGAATTGATATTTTGCTTTACTTGTGACTATTGGTTCAAGTTCTGATGCCATAAAGTAGAAAAGTTAATGCACATTAACTTATCTATGGTTAAAGTCCTTATTTTGACATTGAGTGAAAGTTAATAAGGTCTAAATCAAATGTTGCAATTATCTTAATGTATGTTGCAGTTGCCTTTATGTTGCTTTGAAAGGGGACACATTAATAGACAATTAATCATTACTGGTGACTACAAAACAGTATTTTTTGTTAATTTGAAATCAGATGTGAAATGTCTGATGTAATTACATTGTTCTAATTTATCTGATTGTTGTAGAAGATATGTTGTTATGCAAAAAATCAGATTTTATAATTATAGTTTTCTGTTATTCACTTATATTTTTCTAATCAATTGTAGTGTTTGTGGGCATTTTTGTGAGATTGGATAAATAAAAAACTTCTCTAATCACCATCTGTTTAATTTAAGAAATAATATACAATTGGGGTTATAGAGGACATTCAGTGATAATTTACTATACATTAAAAAGGCATGTATTATAAACAATTAAAGAAAAAATAAATGCTTTAGTTTAAAAAAAAACTACTTGCTGTCATATGTCAAAGAGAATCACGAGCTATGTTTTGCAAAAATAAACAGTTTCTTAAAGAATGCATTTAAATGACAATGAATTGAATTGAGATAGCAGTATTAAAAGTTATATAATAGATCACCTTTTTTTCAAATAAAAAAAACAATAAGAGAGTGTTTTCAGAAGAGAAAACTAAGCATGAATAGATAAAAAAAATTTGTTCGAGTACTCGAATAAATCGAAAGGTTTGCCATTGAAGTAGAGAGAACAATTTATTAAGGCATTTGACATTAAAATCTATGTTTAAGCAACTTGTCACGTGACTGAGGCTCAAAATTATGAGGTCCATGACCAGTAGCCCTTGTGTTATTTTATAGTGCGATATTAATATAACTCACTCCACTCATGCTGATGATTTAAAAAATACTTTTTAACTCAGATAATTATGTAATGATGTACCATTGGATTTGAATATGTATTAATTGGAATTTTAAAACTTATTTCTTACTTATTATAACTATGGCACTTTATTTACCTGTGTCTTGTTATTTTGAAAGCAGTATTTTGATTTAAGGTATTTTTTAATAAAAATTTTTTCGATCTCTCATCAAGTTGCTAAGATATCTGAAAAAATATAATCTGCTAATCAGATAATTTAATTGCATTCATTATTGAAATTTCGAAAATATGTATCTGGCCATTTCATTTTTTTAAAATTGAATTTTAATTGGTTTGGATGTAGGTTCAAAATGACAGGTAAGAGGTTTAATGGTATATTTTGTCTTGGTCACATTTGATTTTGATGGAAAGGTTGATAATTTTCAGATATTTATTAAAACTATTTCTCAGTAGCTGAATTATATAGGGACTTTCATTATTCGAACACTTTTGAAAAGGGTGAGATTAGGTTAATTTCATTAAAAGCTTGAAGATTTGTAATTATATCCCACTGTAAAGATTGAAATGTTTTGTTTATATTTAATTAGATGAGGGATGTTGACATCTTACAACATTCAATATTTTAACCTCTTTTATTTACAAGTATGTTGATGAAATTGTAGAAGATCCACTATTACTGATATATTAAAAGCTATTAATTCACTTGTAACTGCCTAGAATAACTAAAAAATCAAGTTCATTAGTACTGAATGATTGTGAACAGTTTATATTACCAAAGCTTTTTACCGTTTTCGGATACCATTTCCGTTTAGGAAGCTGACGTCTTTATTGCATTGATATAATTCTACCGTTTTTAGATACTGTTTCTGATTAAGAAGCAGACATTTTTACTGTATCAACATAGCTGTACCTTGTCTTTGGATACAGTTTCAGATTATTAATGAATTACTGTATTTTGTATTAATTTCATTAAATAAAAATATGCTCGTATTATCTTTTAGTAAATAAAACATAAGGATTTACGCTAATCATGTTGCTATAAAAAATGAATGCAGTTAATGTCTTGTAATTTTTCCTACTCTTTTTACATAAATCAAACTTTTAAATCTTATTTTAAAATAGTAATTCACTAATTAAATATCTATTTGTAATAAATATTTGTTTTGGCAAAATGTTATCTTTAAGGAATGTCTAGAATATAATTTTAAATGAATTTTTTTTAGTAAAATCCTATTTTAATCCACATCGCATTAGCAAAAGAAGAAAATTGCACCAGCTACTCATTTTGGATTTCTGTCTAATATGAGGATAATAATTCAGTAAATTGACAATAAATAAAGGTGTTGGCTAAAATAGAATCAATTCCCCTCCCCCCATTTTAGAAGCAGTTTAAATATTTCTGAATATAAGCGTTTTCTAAATACCATTAAAAGTCAGTTTGCACTTCTGAATGAACCTAAGATTACAAGCTCTCTGATATGATTGAATATAAAAACTTATTATTTGAAAAGTCTACCTGCTACTTTCAAAACTTCACACTCATGCATATGCATGATAGGGTCTTTTTTTTACACATTAAAGGTATTTTCAAAATAAATAAAGTGTAAGCAAGTGCAAAATATTTTCTGTAATTTGAAATATTCACATTTTGAACTAGCTGTATATAGTTGTGTGTGTTTTTAAATTTATCCAGGATTGCATCACCAAGAATACAAAATTAGCCATTGTTAATACCTATACATATCTGCATTAATTAAAAATTTCTGTAAAGTTCATTAAGTTTTGGGCTGTATTAAAATGTATTTTAACAGCTATTTTTTGATTGAAATAATTTTCGGTGAAGTTTCTTTTTAATTATTATACACAAAGGTCCATTAAGGGATCATTTTGCTCTCTTTTTCAGTGGATTTTTAAAATATTTGTGTGTGAGGTTTTTATATGTTGCTATCAAATAAGTACTTTTTTTTTCTTTTCCCTAGAAAATGCATATTTGACTCAATCCCGGTTTATTTTGATGGAAAGTATGCTTATTTGGTTTTCTGCTTTCGGATTACTTGCCTACTTAAAATTCAGGAAAGTTTCCACGTTAGTATGCCAACATTCATTATCGGATATCTTTGTTTTACTTCTCTTGAACCTTAAAAAATTAATCTTGTTTTGAATGTATTTGTAAAACATACTTTTATGCTTTATTTATTGATATCTTTAACTTATGGAAACCTTATTTCTTTTTTAAATTTTTTTTTGATTTTACTTAAGCATAAAACTTGAAATTTTTATTGAGAAATTATTACTTTAAAAATTATTGCCATTATTATTTTAAATACAATGGAGTTTTAAAGATTATACACATTTTATTGAAAATAAAAACAAATGTTTTTTGATTGGCTATTTTTCTCTTGATTTTTCCTTTTTAAAATATTTAAATACTATCTTATAGTTCATCACATTGAAACAATATTTATTAATATATAGTTTTTGAAATATGATAATGTCTTCAAAAACATTTATATATGTTAGGAAGATTGTACACACTTGTGGTTTTTTTTTTACCCTGTTTTGTTCAGAGAGAAAACTAAGAAGTCATGCTAGCTGTTTGCTCATGGTCATGAACTTGTGGACAACATTGTTTCTGTTGAGTTGTGGATTCAAGTCCTCTTGTCATTAAACACCTGCCATGTAGAGGGTTAAATCTTTGCCAATGGAGCTCAAAGTGCTCACATTGGCATATTGTTGAAGTTTGAAAAGCGGAGTGCCAGATCAGATGTTCTGATCACACCTAACTGTGGTTAAAAATTATATCTGTTGCTACTAGCCGTTATGTGGTTTCAAAGTGTGACATTAATTAACATTCAATCAATCTGGGAGAGTAGCAATTCAGTAACATAAAAACTTGACTACCTACTTTCTTTAAAATTTTGAGTTTGACATTTTAATGAATCTTTTAAAGGATGTCTCTATCCATATTTTTGTACAATTTTTAAATTAATATTAGTGAATTTGACACGGTTATCTGTACACACCTTCATGTTGTACAGTTATAATTTTCATTATTTTTTAAAAATTTTGTCTGATCATTAATTGCAAGCAGTAGTTTTTTAGTGTAAACTCTGACACTTGTTACGTGGCCGCGGAAGCCGAGTGGTATAGGTATCGGACCGTGGCTTGCCTTGTCACGAGTTCGAGCCCAGTACCACTAAAGACCTGCCGTGTAGGGCAGCGATGCACGTTAAATCTGTCGAGAGCTGAAACGTCCTCCCGTTGGTGTGGTAGTTAGGAGAGGGGGTGCCAGCTCAGGTGTCGTCCACGTCACTTGACCATGGTTCAAAATTACGTGGTCCGTCGCCAAAAGCCCTCGTGCAGCTGAACAGTGCAACGTTAATATTCAATCAATCTGACACTTGTTACCTACAATGATATATGCAGTAGATCAAAAACTTTTTACATGCCAGAATAAATTGTTTTTAAAATCTTTGTACTGATGTAAAATTTTATGTTGTTTTTTATATAATTCATTCTAAGTAAAATTTTTAAAATAATTTAATTTTATGATACTGGAAGTTATATGTAATATTAGAGATTATATTTTTATGAGATAGTATTTTTATATCTTAATTTAACTCTTTCATTGTAATTTTGAACTTTACTTGGTAGTACAGATATATTGATAAATATTTTATATTAATTATAGGACCTTTAGTACAGAATGGTGGACTTGGTTAATCACCTGCAGTGTTTCTCTTACATGTGCTATATGGTATGCTAGATTCTAATACTATTATAATCTTATTTGTAATGTTCTGACATTAATATATCTTTTTTTTTTTAAATCTTTTTTAGTGTCAAATACTCAGGAATTTTTTCAGCACTTTTGGTAGTTGGTTTACTCATTTCTGATTACTGGAAAATGATATCTGATGCCAGTCTCAGTGCTGTAAGTCGATTTTAATCATTTTCAAATTGTACAATTGATATTTTTGAAAAATTGTATAATAGTTATGCATAAGTTTATATGATAGTTATTGAAATTTTTTGTTGTACAGTTATATATATATATCTTTAAATGTTGCTTATATTTTTAATATTTCTTATTTAAAATATTGTGTAGAGGAATAAATGAAATAAAATGAGACATGAAAAAAGAACTTAAATATCTTTTTTAACGATTTGCTGCTAATTAAATTTATATTGTTGGAATAAGTTTATTTGTAATAAAATATTTGAGATGTGTTGTTATAGGTTCTTATGTTGTTAATAGGAATTTATTTTATTTTTATCTATATTGTTTTTTATTATAATTTTTTTTATCCTTGTTAGTGGAAATTTGTGCTATATATGTCACGAAATGGATTTTAAATTTAAGATTTGATAAAAAAGAGATACAAATATTTTTTGATAGAATTTAAATCTTATGAAATTTTTCATTTAATTAGTGTTTATTGGTTATGCAAAACTTTTCAAAATTGTCCTGTTATCAATATAAGTTTGTTTTATTTATTTAATATTTATTGTTGTTCACAGGTCAAAAAAATTTCATAAATATTCTTTATTTTTTAGGTATCATTATTGATTCATTTGTTTGTGAGATTCTTAGCAGTATTCATCATACCCACATGCATCTATCTTTTGGTATTTTATATCCACCTTAATATTCTGACTAAAGCTGGACCTCATGATAACATCATGACTAGTGGCTTTCAAGCTAGCTTAGAAGTATTATATATTTTTTAATATTAATGAAAATAATTATTACATTCAGCTTTTAAATATATATTTAATTTCTGAAAATTATTTAAAAAAAATAAAGTAAAATGTGTATTGTGATGAATTTCTTTATTTATGATATAAATGAATATCAAAAAACAGTCTTAAAATTTGAGGATTGTGTATAAATCTGTAGAAACTAAATTATTTTCTATAAAAAAATGTTTTCACGTAAGAAGTTTTCTTACATTTCCCATGTAGAAACTTTTAAGGTAAATTTATTTTTGAACACATTATAAGAATTACATGTTTGTAAAAAGTATGAATAACTTTAATGGAAGTGAGTAAAGCAATTTGTAGTTTTGTATCCCATCTGAATTATAAGTTATGTTGACTATAATGAGTGGTGGATATTGGTTTTTATTTAAAAGCTACTGTAATAGTGTAGCGTGTAATTATATTGAAAAGAAATCACTCGAAAGAATTTCAAATCCCTAAAGCAAATTTTCTGTCTGTAGAATTAATAAATTTAAATATTAGAGAATTTTTTAAAAAAATTCTACATCTACTGTTGAATTAATGAAAAGTTAATTGAAATGTTATTCTGTAACTTTGTTACTCTGCTGAAGAAATTTTCTTACTATTTTAAATATATGTTTGTAGTTTTATAAGTTTTGAAAACTAAGGTTTATGAGACTGAAACAAGTGATGATAACTTATACTATTAATTTTATCAATATTTTGTTTCAAAGTTCTTATATTTAATACAGTTTTTTAATATTTTGTTACAAATTTGATTTATTTCTGCAAATGTAATTCTTTATAGGGTGGATTAGCATCTATTACAAAAGGTCAGCCATTAGAAATTGCCCATGGTTCACAAATAACACTTCGTCATACTCATGGCAGAGCTTGTTGGCTTCATTCTCATCCACATGTATATCCACTTCGTTATCCTGATAAAAGAGGTAGTTCTCATCAACAGCAAGTATGTAAAATATTTTTCTCATATGATTCATGTTAATTTCTATTATTAATTATTGATCTGAAGAACTGACTGCAGAATTAAAATTCATCTTAATTTCTTAAACATCAGAAAACTTACAAAGAATATTAAATTGTGTACTTTTCTGTTTTATCAGTTGAATAAAATTTTAAACTCATTGATTTAATTAAAATTTTGAAAATGTAAAAATATTTAAAAAATGTTTGTACTCATCTTATATATGGCTTTTCTTGCACACATATGCTGTGTCAATAGTATAATTTTAGTTTCATTTTAGGTAAAATAATAATAGAGTTTTTTTAAGATTAGTATATTATATTAGAGTGGTTGTATTAATGATATGTTTTTTGTCCAAGAAAAGGTTTCTCACTATTACTTTACGAATTACAAATATCTTTGGTATTGTTAATTTTGAAATATATCATGCAAATACTCTTCATCTTAGAGTTTTCACGCTGCTGAAGAGTAACAATAAATTGTTCATTATTGCGGGTTTATCTCTTGTAGCTACCTAATTTGCTATTTTTAGCATCTTATTCCTGATCCTTGACTTGTAATTCAAATCGATATAAAAAACATTTTTTTTCTTATTAGAAATTTACTTTTTTTAAAATTTATTTAAATTTTATTTAAATATTTCTTTCTCCTGCTTAATGAAAGACTGCAGTGGCCGTGTGATCATGGTCACAAGCTCATGACCAACATTGTTTTCATAAAGTTATGGGTTCGAGTCCTGATGCCACTAAAGTACCTGTTTTGTTTTGGGGCTGGTGCACATTCAATTTGTTGAGGTGCAAAGTTCTTATGTTGACATGATATGGAAGCTTGAAGGGTGGCCAGCTCAGGTGTCATACTCCTAACTTGCCCCTTCGAGTCCCTTCTCTAACAGTCCTTGTGTTACTTCAGAGTGAAATGTTTATAAGAAATCAATTACTTGTTAATGAATGACTTATAAGATATTCATTTACTTTAAATATTTAAGATAGATTTATTTGGTGATATTTATTTAAAAACCAATTTTCTTCATTTCATTTTAAAAAAATTTTCTTTTGATTATCTCAGTAGAATATTTAGTCAATAAATTGTTTTGTTTTGTGAAATGGTAGGTGTATTTTTTTTAAATTTATAGAAATAACATTTTATGTGTTAATGTTTTATGTTAAGAGGAGTGTTTATCTTTTCATTATTAATTTTAGAATTGTTATTTTTCCACAGTTAATTTATTGTTACCATATTATATTAATATTTAGTAACTTGATGCAAATGTCATGTAAATTACAAAGTTCTAGTCCCAAGACAGGCTAATAACTTGATGTCCAGATGTGTTTGCTACATTTTTTGTCTAATTTGCATAAATCCTATTCTGTATTTCGAAAATTTCTACTAATTATCACTTAACTCTAATTTGAGTTACTAAAAACGTGAATTAATTTTTATGCATCAAAATTCATATTACATTATAAATTTTTAACAATTTTTTTCCAATTTTGCCTGATTTTATTTTACAGGTAACATGTTACAGCTTCAAAGATGTTAATAATTGGTGGATTGTTAAACGTCCAGATGTGTAAGTTTGGTTTCCGTATAAAATAGTAGTTCATTTTAAATTATGAAATATGTATAAAAAATTTTCTTAGATGACAAAGAACTTTTAATGCAGATAACTTAATATTGATTAGGAAATGTTTCTCTCTTTTTTGGAACTAAAATTGTTACTCACTTTTGTTAGGCCTGATTTGGTGGTTTCTGATCCAATCGACAAAATCAAGCATGGAGATATTGTACAGATTATTCATGGCATGACAAGTCGTCCACTTAATAGGTGTGTGTATTTAAAATCTCATTTGTGATAATTTAGTACCAAGATTTGGTTTTAAAGTGAAGCATATGGTTAAATTACTGCCACTCTGCATCTTTACTTCTCAATTTTGTTCTAAAAATGTTTCTATTTTGCTTTATTTTTTTGAAAAATTTCTTGGCCAACTTTATTGGAACTTGGGGAAGAAATTTGATAGCAATTTGTGCTGAAAGTAAATAATCAAAGTAGTTTGATTCTGTAAAAGTTAAGCATTTTTTTCCTTGTTTTTTTATTTTTATTTTAAGGCAAGATAAACACTTTATTTTGTCATTTAAGTTTATAATTAAAAATTTGATTTTATAATTTACACATACAAAATGATTTGATTTTATTTGAATATTTTGTGTGGATTCTTTTATTGAATCACATATTACAAATATGTTTGATGGAGGTTAATTTTATAAGATACGAGGGTAAGTTGAAAAATAAGTTTCCCCTGTCGACTGTGGTCAGAGTTGTGTATGAAAGTCAAAAAATAGAATGAGATATTAAAGATATGACATACCTTTATTTTTCCACATAGGTACCAAGTACATTGAGACATTTGTCATATCGCTTGGTAAGCTTCAAAAAGCCCTCCAGGAAAAAATCAGGGCTTTGCATATGGAAGAAGCGTTGAACGGCTTGTTTCACTTCAGTATTGCTTCCAAAGCGCCTTCCCCCGAGATTTTTTTTCAAAGCCGGAAACAGATGGAAGTCGCTTGGTGCGAGATCAGGACACCCATCATGCTGACACTTTTCTGTATCGAAGAATGTCGTGGATGATTTGAGCTCGCTCATGTGAGATTCCAAGTTCTTCCGCTACTTCATCGATGGTGTTACGCTGGTTCGCTCTAATCATGTCATCCACCTTCCCGACATTTGCATCTGTAGGGGCCGTGCGCGTCCTTCCAGCTCTCGGTATGTCCTCCACTTGCTGACGTCCATCACTGAATGTGCGACACCATCTCCACACCATTTGCTTTGACATCATACCTGGCCCATAGACTTCCACGAGGCGGTTATGAATTTCTGTTCCTGATACTCCACATGGCCATTCATAGCGGATAACTGCTCTCACTTCCTCCTTTGACCACGAATTCAAAACGCACCTTCTCTCCATACCTATCGGGGCTCAAATGAGAGGCTGGTCTCCGCTTTGCGCAGGCACTGCAACAACACCATCTGCTTGATTTGCAGCGACCTCTACCCAATGGTGTATCGGTGACTTGCGCGTTTTCCTGCTGTGTCGCCTTTCGCCCATAGCCGTTCAATGCTTCTTCCATATGCAAAGCCCTGATTTTTTCTTGGAGGACTTTTTGAAGCTTATCAAGCGATATGACAAATGTCTCAACGTACTCGTACGAGAATAATAAAATAAAGGTATGTCATATCTTTAATGTCTCATTCTATTTTTTGACTTTCATACACAACTCTGACCACAGTTGACAGGGGAACTTATTTTTCAACTTACCCTTGTATATGTATATCTAATGAGTTCAGCGGAAGTGTACAGTAAACTAAAATTGTCCAAAAAACATGCACCACTTTTTATTTATACATTCTGTATACATTATACATTTCTGTACTGAGATTTTTTTTTTTTCAGCATTAAAAGAAAAGAGAATAAACTTTATTATTTTTTTTGTATTATAAGAGAAGTTTCTTATTTAAATCATGACTTTTCTTTCTAATCTGTAATTTTTATTTTTTTTTAGCCATGATGTTGCTGCTCCTATGTCACCTCAAAACCAAGAAGTGTCTTGTTATGTTGATTACAATATTTCTTTTCCTGCACAAGATCTATGGAAAGTGGTAGGTTATTCTTTGTAGTTACTTGTCAATTTCTTTCTTTTAAGATAGTTGGAGGAAAAATAAAATTCTCAGTGTGTATTGGTATTGCTTTAAGGCTGTTTTTGCCATATGTACAAGAGCGGGAACTTAACGCGGAGTTCATTTCCGGACAGAAAAATATGCCTCAATTTTTATAAAAATTTGTGACATTGTAACTCATGTATTTATTTGTAATATAGTGTTTTTATAATTTCAAAATATTTCATAAATAATAATTAAAAAAAAATGTAAAGGGATAGCTCATTTGACAGTACAGTATAGGAGAAAAAATGTGAAACACATTTTATAAAACAAAAAAAAAAAGTGTCAACTAGGATAAAAATGAGTAATATGATAAAATAAATTATTCTCTACAGGATAGTGAAGACAGAACAACATATTATTGTTCAAATACTTTTATATGTGAAAAAATATTCCGAAATTGGGTCCTATTCTTTAACATTAGCCAAAGGCAGCTTTAAAAATATAAATTATTAGCCTATAGCATTATAAATCAAATAATCATAATTAAAAAAAAATAAAGAATTGTTTTTTTACAGGAGAAGGAAAAAAATATTAGTTGATGAATATTTACATTTTTTTTTGTTGTAATATATTGATTTGATTTAAAATGAATATTGTTTGTACTTACAGTTCTAGTTAGTTTTATTTATTTGTATGTCAATTTTATATTCAGAAGAATTTATAAAATTCCAGAGGTAATTGTTTAAAGTATACTAAAATTTTGATAAGAAAGTGTAGAGTTTTTAAAACTAAATTTCATTTGAATTAAAAATTGTGTAACATCAATACTGATTTATTTCTCCTGGTAAAATATTATATTTGTAAAAATTTTGATCTTGTAGGTAATCAAACATTTTTTTTATTTTACTATTTTTAAAATATTTCAAAATTTAATGTTTTTACTACAGTTATGTAATTGTTATGATGTATTCTATTAATGTCTAATATGTGTTCAATATTTTTTGCAGGAAATTTTAAATAGAGATACAGAAGGTGATGTATGGCATACAATACATTCCCATGTGCGTTTCATCCATACTACTTCTGGCCAGGCTTTAAAGGTAAGCAATCCTAACTTTTTTATTAAGCCTTAAATTAGTATTAAAATGTATACATTTTGAAAAACATGCTTTGTTATTTGGTTCTTTATTTGACAACATCCTGTTGCACATTACCTCAAGATCAACACTCAATGTGTTGATGCTTTTGAAAATGTATGTTTAACCTTTTAAAGTTAAATATATATTTGAAAAAGTTACTTTGAGAAAAAGCCAACTGGGTAGTGTAGTTGATTTAGTGCTGACCTTGTATGCCCAAATTTGTGGGTTCGACCCCGGCCCAAGTTGGTGGATTTTCATGATGCAGAAAATCAACAGATTCCATGTTGTATGATTATAGGGCATGTTAAAGATCCCTAGAGTGCCTTTTTGGCTTTAGGTGCTCAGTAAAATTAAATTCTTAGTATAATTTCGTATCGTCAGAGCTCAGGTGCCTCTCCCTGGGAGGAAACTGAGCATCAGAATTACATTGCGGCAATTAGTATCCACTTATATGGTGCTGCACTAAACAGTGATCCCAGCTTTTGGGGAATGCACTGGGTTTGCAATGGTAAAATAAAAATCCGCAGCCCCATTTAGGGAGAAAAACTTTTAAGAAATATACATTTTTCTTTTTTAGTGTA
The DNA here is from genome assembly GCA_019973955.1 of Trichonephila inaurata madagascariensis. Classification (NCBI taxonomy): domain Eukaryota; kingdom Metazoa; phylum Arthropoda; class Arachnida; order Araneae; family Nephilidae; genus Trichonephila; species Trichonephila inaurata. The sequence goes on from BMAV01027031.1 coordinate 221,330, forward strand.
TTTTTTTCTGTTTTTCATAAAAAAAATGGATGTATTCTAGTAATTGAGTATGAATTAAAATTGAGAGGAAAAATAACGATTAAAATGTATGTTGATTATATTTTTAACTATGATTTCTGTTATATAATTCTGTTCAAGCTTTATATTCACTGGTGCAGATATGAGTTCATAGGTTCTGCATTCTCAACATTCATTAAATTACTTCATAATTTTTGTTGATATTATATGTTATTTTGTACACTTATATATTATTTTAATATGAGACAATGGATGAATTTGTTCAGCTTATAAGACTTTTTCAAAGTTTTATGTGTGCAATGTTTAATTTTTATAGCTTTGTTCAATTTCAATAATCATAATTGTAAGGATTGGAATTAGTGATCAGTACATAATTCACAATAATAGTCTCCACACTGTCTAGTTAAAAATGTAGATAAACTTTTTAATAAAAATATATTATATATATTTCTTATCATTTCTTATGCTCAAAAATATTATTCACATTTTATCTAAAACTTAAAACTGTACTTAAATACAAAACATTTTCTTTGCACATGACTGCCAGTACATCAAATTACATAGGTATGTTATATAGGTAAGTCAACATAAACAGTTATAGCTACATTTGTGGAACAGATTGAAACAATCAATTTGCTACAGATTACAAGTTGCATGTATAATATGATTGGTCATGTATAATATATTTGGTGAAAGTATTCCTTCACTCTGGTTACTTGCATTTTACCACAGTAGAGGGCATTCTTTTTAGAGGTTTCAAAGCTGTATCACCACACACATATCCTACAATAAAATGTAATTAACATAAATTATTTTTTTAAAGAATAAAATAATTTGTATTTTAAAACAAAGACATTAAATTTGGCTAAATATAATTTTTTTATTATTCTATAATCAAGGTAAAAAAGTAAACATTTGCCTCTTACAGTTTAGTGGAAAACAGCTACCTGAATGGGGTTTTAACCAACATGAAATTGTCACAGACCGTTTGATTAACCAAGATGATACTATTTGGAATGTTGAAGAGCATCGTTACACTAAAAGTAATTTATTTTTTGTGTTTTTTTTGTATTATATTTTATTATGCTTCTTAAGCTTATACATTTCATAGGGATATTTTTAAAGTCATATTTTTTATGAAATCCAATGTGCTGTGATCACTCTTTATGCTGATATATTTAAATATGACTGGATGTATTAAAAAAAGATGATTAATATATCAAGGAGCCACACACAAATACATGACAGTTGGTTTATATATCTGAAGACGCAAATTTAAACAAGGTTTGTAGAATTTAGATTAAGCATAATTTGGCGAGTCAGATGCATGTGATATACCACAATGTTTTTGATTGTTTTCTGCACAATTTTCAAAAGCAGTAGTGTAAATTAATAACAACAGTAATCAGTTTTTATTTGTGCATGTTTTATGTGTTACTAAAAGTATGTACTTGGTGAGATATTAGTCTAGTGGTAAATGGGAATATTGAAACATACCCAAATCTTTATATATTTTGATCCCTCATCATAAAATCTCTAAAAATTTAATTTCTTGCAATTAACTCCCATAGCTTAGAAAATATTCAAGGTTACACTTATTACTGTATATTATTTTACCTTAAAGCATATGTTAACTCAAGGTACTATATACTTGTTTATAACATTTAGCTGTCCCATTTGTCACAATACTTGAAAGCGGAAAAATTTATTTATCCAACACCTGTGTTTGGCTTCTTGACCATTTGATGCTGATCCTCCCAGTACCAACTGATGTCATCGTCAGTTGAGTATTCCAGTTGAGTATTCAGTTGAGTCCAGTGCATTGCAGCAGCAGATGGCCATGCTATCCTGGTATGGCCATAGAATGGGTAGTAGCTAGGCCAAGCCAGTGGAGGTATACTCCAAAAAAGTCATGTCCAGTGATTAGGCGAAAGCAGGCAGCCAGCTCTTTCCAGGTGCCTCGGGATAGGACCCACAGTGGCCAGAGTTTCCCTTGGTTTTTTGGGTCAAGGCAGTACATTTGTTAATGTATGGGGATATAATGCTCTTTACTCTTCTGAGGGTCAAAGGGACTTCCGGTTAAGAGGACTCGGCTCCCTGCTTGGCTTTTTGATCGACTTTTTCATTACCGGAAAAACCAACACGACTTGGGACCCACTGTAAGGCCACAGTTCAGCTATATGTGGGGAAAAAAAATTTAAATTGTTTGCATGAAATAATCTAAAACAGCTCCCAAACAATTTTCCCATTATTTTTTTAGAATTAATGCTCAGATTTGAATAAATGTGGTGACCCTGAAAGCTGAGTGGTCATGAACTTGTTGCCAGGGTTGTTACTGTCAAGTAGTGGGCTCAAGTCCCAGTGCCACTAAAGATAGGTAGGTAGGCTGGTACACATTAAATCTGTTGAGGCTCAAAATCCTCACATTGCCTTGGTGTAGAAGTGGAATACCATGTCTAGTGTCATCCTCAAAAGGCATGTCTGTGGTTCAGAATTATGAAAACTATTGCCAGTAGTCCTTGTGTAGCTTCAGAGGGTGACATTTAATAAACAATCAATCAACTGAATAAACTTTTAAAGCCTTTGTAAATCATTATATAACCTAATTATCCAAAAGAATTGTAATAAAAAAAATCTTTGTTGCAGAAATTAATTAAAATTGGTTAGTTAGGTTAATTATTAAATCCATTAATATCTTAAGGAGTGCTACTTCTCAGGAAGATAGAAGCTTTAGTGAGCAGAAGATTTATTACCTGTGTGTATTTACGGGAAATGTCAAATCATAATGTGCAGCTCTCACAGGAAATGAAAATCGTAAAAAAACAATCTAGTAGTGAGGAAGAGCATTTTCTTGGGGAAGTCAGTTTGGTGGAGGTCTGAAAATAATACAGGAAAGATCTTATACATTATAAAGTAGGCTCTAATCTTTGGTCTGAATTTTCTTGCTTTATATCAACTGCATATGGCATGCAGAAATGAGTATTTGCATATCTGTGCAGCTTTTTCTCTGGATGGCTGCTTCAATCTTAATGATTTACTTTGAGGTATTAGCAGTAATATATAATAGATATTTTTTGTTACATGGATCCGGGTTTGAGGATTTTATGCAAAACAGTCACAAAGAAAATAAACAGTTCTTTAAGAGCGATGCAAATTTATTATCAAAAGTCCAATCCTTTAAATACAGGATTCAGCAGCAATATTCACAGAGTAAATCTCCAAAGGTCTTCACACCTTCAAAAGCACTCAAACACAATTGTCAGTATTTAAAAATACACGTATGTAAAAGATTATTCACAAGCACAGCCGAGCTAATCGCTAGTCAAAACAATGTTCACTCTTCGCTGGTTGAAATCAAGACTGACCCTCGTTCCGCCAAGCATCTATTTATAGGTGCAGCAGAAACTTCCAGAAATATAACCGCTTGTGTCATAGAGCGTGATGTTAGTGGACCTTTCCACAAATTTCTAGAAGAACCCAGAGGGTTCCGAACTCGCCAACATGGTCGCCAATGACGCCAAATTGGCTGCCAACTTGGTCACCAAAAATGATGCCAACTTGACTCTAACGCCAAGATTTCGCCAAGTTCTCATTGAATCGACACTATAATATGCTTGTGAATGGTACAATTTTAACATAAAATAAATATAACATAGAGTAATATAAATGCATTAAACATCCAAATACAAATTATTTACACTATTTACACAAAATTCGTAACAATATTTTACAGCTGCGATAACAGTTGGAAGAATTGTTAAGAGAATGACCTTTATCTTATTATTTTTTATAATTGTGCACTAGATTAAATAAATTTAAATCATATTGTTTAGGATAATTATGCATTTTATGTCTGTATATTAAAAACTTTCTGTTTAGTTAAATTGCTATAATCAAAGTATTATTTCTTTTATCTTATTTCAATTTTTTATTATTGATTACATAATTTATTCTCAATTTTTCATCCATTCTTATGAAAATGACATTTTTTCATTAGAGGCAGATCAAAAGGAAAGAGAACGTGATATGGGGATGGCAGAATTTGTGCCTCTTCAACCTACAAAGTTATCTTTTTTTGAAAAAATGTGGGAACTACAAGTTAGTATCTTGGTGCTTGTTTTTATAATGCAATAATTAACATTTTGTTTATCCTAATCTTGTTTGGTATTTTCTTTAGTACAAGATGTTCACCACCAATAGTGAAAATGTACAAGACCACATTTACAGCTCTACAGCATCTGATTGGTTATTCTTAACTCGTGGTATTGCATATTGGGTTAGTCCCCATAGTAATGTAAGTATTGTTTCTGTACTTATGTTTTGAAGTTAGTTTTAAATATATTTTCAGCATAAAAATTGTAAATATTTGATTACATATTTGAGGGATCAAATTGAAGTTTAGAGTGTGCTTTTTCAACTGTATATGGATTGTGGCTGAAAAATATGTTTTATTTTAGTTTGGAAATGCATAACGGGTAAAATTATTAAAGTTACTGGCGTAATTTAGTTTTAATAAAACCTATTATTAGTATTAAAATAATTCTATGCAATTTTAATATGTAGAAATAACTGTTGATTATCTAAATTTTTATAAAATTGTGTATATTCAATAAACATTTGTTTTTCATTAGGCCCAGATACATCTTCTAGGTAACATAGTGACTTGGTACACTGCAAGTTTTGCATTGCTTTTATACACAAGTGTCTTTGTCTTTTATTTGCTGCGGCGTCGAAGACAATGTTATGACATTCCAGAAGGTACAGACAGTTATTTTTTCCTATAAAAATGAATTATGGCAATATATTTAAAAATTATTTATTATATATATATATATTTTTTTCATTTTTCTCCTCTAGATGTATGGAATAAATTTTGCATCGCTGGAAAAGTTTGTTTGGTGGGGTATCTCTTACATTTCATTCCTTATTTTTTTGTTGATCGGACATTATTTCTTCATCATTACTTACCAGCTTATTTTTTTAAATTGTTGCTCTTGGTAACTCTGATAGAACATATCAGTTGCTTAGTTTGGTAAGTATTTGTAATTTAAATTTACTATTTTACTTATAAAATCATGTTACTTACAAATATTTCTTAAAGAAAAACTAAACTTTTCTAATTTCTATTCTAATAAAATTTAAAATGTAAACTATTTCACATAAGACACATTTTCCAAGCATAGAAGTAGCAAGAATTGAATTTTTTGTATGTATTTAAAATATGTGTTTGTCACTGGTATCTCTAAGTTTATTAAATATTTTTAAGAGTGTAAAATGAATGCTTCAGCTGCTGAAGATTTGTATGTATATTTCTTTATTTCCTTTCTATTTTAACCCTGCTGTTCTGTTCGGGTCTATATGACCTGAAATAAAATTTATGCATTTATAAAAAAAAATATAGAACAGGGATATTTTCATAAAATTTCTTGACATCTTAGATAAACAATACAAATATGTACTCCTAGAGGGATTTATATTTATTTGTATTTCGAAGGAATATTTTTCAATTTATACCTAATGTATTATTCGGGTCTATATGACCCAATGCCAAAATCATTTATTTTTACTCCTATATGTTCACTTTTGTTTGGAATAAATTAAAAGAAAAGAATAACAATAATTTCTCTAATTTATACTTTTTCAAAACTTGTTTCATTGATGTATGTGTTAGGTCACATGATAAGAGAGTATGTGCAAGATCAAAAAGGTGATATGATTGGCAGGAGCTGAATCCACTGTCACATTCTTCTCAATCAACATATGCTATTATAAAAACTACTACAGGGGTCACAAAATATGCAACGGCAAGGGTAACAGATGTAAAAAGTGCATTTGAGGTTTTATTCAATTCTACTTTTGAAAATGAAATCATACAAGTGACTAATATTGAAGGAGAAAAAGTTTATGGAAAATAGTGGAAAAAATATCGAAAGTAAAACTCTTCAAGCATATATTGGATTATTATTGTTAGCTGGTGTTTATAAATCATATGGAGAATCAACAAAAAGTTTATGGGATGAAGAAACTGGCAGAAATATATTTTGTGCGACAATGTCCCTCGAAACATTTTGCACCATATCGAGAGTTATTCGTTTTGATAATAAATTCACTCATTAAGAAAGAAGAAAATTGGATAAATTAGCTGCAGTGTGAGATATCTGAGAAGAGTGGATAGAAATTCTACCAAAATTATTTTAATCCCAATGAAAATATATTGATAAGTTATGTAAATTCAATAATTAGTACAAATACAACAAAATTTTAGTTTTATTTGAATATCTTTACTATAATGAATTTTTGTTCCTAGTTTTAGTATGACGACTGAACTAATTCTGCATTGGAAAAAAAAAAATGATGAATCACTAATGAAATTTAATAAATTAAAATTCATTAGTGAAATTGAATCACTAATGAAATTAAATCACTAGTCCAGTTAAAACTGAATTTCTTTAAACTTTATATGTATATCATAGCAAAAAAAAAAGCCATGTATAGCCATGTATGTGTAATGAAAACCATTTGTATGAAGAATTTTTAATATATTTTTGTTGAATGTATATCTTTGTCATTTCAATAAAGGACCCTATCTCCATACAGCTACACACAATTCTTCTATTTATACATGTTTATATCTTTTATATAAAAAAAACTGTTAAAGAAAGCAATTTATTAAGAAAATAATTAGCAATATATTACTGTAACATGAATTTTTTTACTTTACTATATATATTCTTTGTGAACAGTAAAAAATAAAATTAAAATTCATAAATGTCTAACATGCAAGAAATGTTATGTTCAATTTTCTTTTTTTTTTTCTGAAAGACATAATTTTTTTCCCCTAACATTAAATTGCAATGTATTACTCTAGATAACAGTTACTAGTACACTATTATTTCTTGCATGCATAATGAAAATAACTGAAAAATCTAATTATCTCTAAAAATAAAAATACTGAGTTCTCATCTAGGATCATCCCCCAAAGAGTTTTTACAGTATATCGTGTTAAGAACACCTGATTTAGATTTTATGAATTATAATTTAATACAAAATTTATGTGATTAGTAAAAATAATTTAGTTATTTCATATTCTTTAACTCAGATATTTGTTTATTCATTTTAAAATTCATTTATTAAATAGGTAAGATGTAAAGGATTATGCTTTTATATTATATTGGTATTTTATAATAAATATTTTAAATTTTATGCAATTTCTTGATATGCAGTTTGACTTCCTTGAACAATTCAGTGATTGGTTGAGCTTCACTTAACTAGTAAATAAAATATAGCTGGCTGTTTCAATCAGTCAATCACAGAAATTCTTCTCAACCACCAAAGTAAACTTACTTTTCTATCTAAATACTTTTTCATCTCCACTCACTACTTTGTTGCATCTGGATTAGCTAAGGCTCGCTCCATCCACTTTTTTTACATTGCAAAAACTTTCTAAGCAGATTTTTGTACGCAATTTTAAATTTTAATAGTTCATTTATTTTCAATAACATTAAAGTAATTTTAAACTTATACTACAGTAATAAATTTTTTTATAACTAATTGTTTATTTTAACAATGGTCAATTTGAAGGCATTCTAATTCTCAAAGATGGGAGATTAGAATTCAAAATAACTAAATGCTTCTCACCCACATCCATATCATATATAATAAGTTAAACTGATTATTTTTCAGTTATACTGTAGAACTTCAGTGATCCAGAGAGAGTTATGAAAGCTCTAAGTTGTCCAGGTTAATGAAAGTTTGGATTTAGCAAAATGACCAATAAAATGAGTCAAAATGCATTGTTAAGACACTCTATACACAGTAAAAAGAATATGTATTTTGAAATAAAACAAAATGGTTAATAAATGCACGAGATAGAATACAGATTAATACATCACTTACAAGATGCATATTACTTCATTAGTTAGATAGTTTTGTGTTTTTATATTAAATAGTTGTCCACATTAGACGAATAACCCTAGGCCTTTTGAGTTCTTTTCTATTCTTTCCGAATCAATATTTTTTTAAATAAAAATTGTCTTTACTATTGAAAAAGTAATTTAATTAATATATAATTTATTGGTTTTTTCAGCCTTGTTAAATACAGTTTTATACAGAGCATTCTTCGACACATGTTTATTATTGGAATTACTATTTGGATTGCAGTTGTTTTGTATACATTTAGAGCCTTTGTTTCCTTTTGTTATGGAACATATCCTTTATCTACTCAACAAGTTCTACAATTACGTTGGAAAGACACATGGGATTTCATCATTCATGTTCCATAAGAAAATAATTTAGCATTTGATTTATTGGAACAAGATTTACTTTATTAACATTTATATAGATGTTGGTCAGCAATTTTGGAAAAAAAATTCCTCTTGTTTTTATACTTGTATATTTTATTTTAATTTGTAGATAACTTTTTCTTGAGAAATGTTACAGTACAATGTAATGGAGTTGAAAATCTCCCTCATCTACTTACTATAATTATGGTTAAATTTGAGATAATTGATGTATAATTTATCTGAATCGTGTGTTATTCAGCAAATGCTTTCATTTTTATACTTTTTCAAACATCAATCATTTACTTAGAATTATTCTTTGTATGTCTGCATATTTATATTTTAGTACATTTAGCTATCTTTGAAATAATATTTTGTCACTTTTTTTAATGTAGTAATTTAAAATCACATGTATCTTGAATTAGAAGGTACTTTATGAAATAGTTCTTACTTTTTCTAATTTTTTTCAGCTACTTAAGTGATCAGTATGCAGATATTTATATTTGCTAGGATTTAGGATTTGCTTCTGTATTAAAGTAAAATGTCAAGGCAATTCAAATTAAATTTTACAGGATTTGTTACCTTTTGGATAGATATCCATAGTGGAATTAATAACAGATCATATATATTATATTAATTATTTTTTTTTATTGTTATCCATCAGTGAACACATCAGCTTTTTTTTATACTTATCATGGAATGACAATATTTTCTCCTAAAATCAAAGGAGAAATTATATGTTTTTATTTCATGTATTATATGTAATGACACATCTCTTTTAAAAAAGTTATGTGGTGGAAAAATTCTTTTTTTAAAAAAAATTGTTCTTATTGTTTCGAATTGTTATGTATGTAAATGGTCTTTAAAAGTTTCAGTTAAGTATTTTTTCAAGGTAGTCTTATTCTCATGTGTTCTATGTGATTGGTATAATGTTTTAAACAGGTTATAGGTTTTATTTTAACCATAAAAAGGGTAAGATTCTACTTAAGAAAAATTATGTGTACATTTTTTATCAAAAAGATAGGGATATGTTATTTTGAAACATACGTTTCTGAACAGTTAATAATGCATGAAATTTTGGTTGGCATTACCTCTTTGGAGTTATGGGTTTAAGTCTCAATAATTCTAAAGTCCAGCATAGCAGATGAGTTGATGCACATTAAATCTGTTAAAATTCAAATTGTTGGTGGGGAAATTTGGAGAACAGATTGCCAGCTTAAGTGTCGTCCAGGTCTGTTATTCAATGTAATGAGACTTAATGCAAATAGCCCTTGCTTCAGAATGTGACATTAATAAACAATCAATCAATCAATACTGTAAATTTTTTTCTGCTTATTTGTTTGCAGAGAAATTGTTTTTTTTTTTAAAGTTATTGTCATGACATAAACGAAGAAACATTGTCATTGAATTTCATAGTAATATATATGAGTAAATATTGTATCAAATATCTTTTCTACGATTTTTATTTTTAGTACTTAATTATCAAAGTAGGCAATTGTAAATATAATTGACTTTACAAATATTTATTATTGTTGCTCATTGTGAAAGAAATGATGCTATCATGTACTGAATTCCGTCCATTGTTGAATGTAAGGTAAAAACTTGATGTGTGATCATTAGTGCATGTAGTATTTTTTTACTGAAATGTCTATTTGCATTTTAATCTTATGAAGTGCTGCATTTGTTTTGTTTATTATCAAGTATTACAAGTAGGTATTTACATCTGAATATATTGAAATTATTTTTTTAGTTGGAATTTTGTAGATGAAAGTATTTGTGTTTAGTTTTGGGATTATTTTCAACTGATAACAAAGCTATTTTCTCTCTAACTACTTAAAAAAATGTTGGCTTAATATATATTATATTGTAAATTTTACTGAGAAGTTTTTGCTATATCTTTTATTTTATAAATTTATCTGTGATAGAGATTTATAAAAGAAACAAAGTAATATTTAAGAAAAATGTGCATAATGAATGTATTACAATTTCAGAACCTATTGTTCTATTGTTTATTTATTAAATATATGTTTTGTAACTTAGGGAGAATGCCTTAAAAAATGTATTTTTTAAATATTTATAATAATTCCATTTTATCATGACATTCTCATGTTTTAAAATTGACTGCTTATATTTTTTTCATGTCAGTTGTATGATTTAAATTTTGACTAAAATTTTAATAACAGTATATTTTTCCATTTAATCTTGATATGTATCATTTGCCAATACTGAGTTTTTATGTTTAAAAATAATGTACCAAGATAAGCATATAAAATGGTACCAAAAACAGAAATATTAAATAATTTGTAGAGTGCTGCATCTTTTGCATACAAAATCGTGAAATATTTGTCTATTTTACTTTAAAAATTATGTGAGACCTTAAATTTTCCTACCTTCTCTCAGAAATGAGGAAATTCTTTTAATCATTGTACTTCTGCTTATTTACAAGCAGTACTTTTAGATTAGAAGTAAGATTAATTGATTCCATGAAATTGAAACATTATTTAGTATGCTTGAAGACTGCATTTTATTTTATATATTTATATTTAACACACACACTGCTGTTTTTGTGTTCTAAAGATCAACATTCATTTCTTCATATTTTACTTTTTTTTGTTAGAAATGAAATTGAATCAAATAATAAGGGAATTAAACTATTTTATTTGCTTTGATTTTAAGACAATCAATAAAATGTTATAAGCATAAATTATATGTACTTAAAATTGTGAGAGTAAATTATTATATGGTATAAGATAAATTCTTTGTGTTTGTTCTACATTTTGTGCTACATAATATTTATTTTTAAATTTGTCCTCTCAGTTGATGTTTTAATGTATCACTTTTAATTCTGATCCCTGTAAATGATATTGAGTTAAATGTGCCAAATTTTATTACATATGACAGTGTACCTAAATATTCCAGAATCAGTAACTATGATTAGCTCTATAACAAGAGCAGATCTAAAGTAAATCACATTTTTAATACTGTTACTTGACAGTTATTTATCTCTATTTCTGCAACATGTATTGTAAATTGTCATTTGTTGTAATCATTGAAAAGACATTAAGGTTAATTGTATTTAAAGGCAATTTTAATTTATATGTAAAAGTTGAAATTTTAAAAACATTTGATTTTGAAAATGTGCATTTTAAAAGAGGGAAAAAAATGAAATGTTATAAATCTCTTTTTTTATTTTTGAAAATGTCTTCCTGTCTTGAAAGTGTGAGTTGGAATTAAGGATTTAATAAGCATTTTTTTTAATATTTAAAATTGTATTCAAGAATACTCTTCTATTGAAGTATTATATGTAACTATGCATTTAAAATATACACCATGTTTAATCTGTAACTAAAAGAAGTCAAGCATTGAATATATGTTTTAAATTATTGAATGTATTATTTTAAAACATTTCTTTTTGCTGCATGTTTATTTCTGTAAATTTTTAAAATATTACAGAAGTTTGTCATTTGTATGAAATAAATATAAAGTACTGCATTTAACGAGGTTCTGAAATACAGAATCAAGTAACTAAAATCTCCAGCTACCTATGATATATTTAGTGAATATAATTATATCGAATAAACACGAAGGTGCATTTATCTGTTTTTATGCCATCATAAAGTTTGTAATAGGGAAACACACAAACTAAGGTGGTTAAGATTCTTTGCTACATATCTTATATGCAAAGTATGAAGTTTATCCAGATAAAATTTTACATTTTTATTTTTTCCTCAGTGTTTTGTTGAAAAGTTAGCCAATAAAAAACTGACATTGAATGCAAAAATATTGAATATTTGTCATTATAATTACAAATTTTTAAATAAAAGTTTATTTAGTTCTTATATTGATTTTTGTACTCAAATTATTGAATAAAATTCTGAAAAGGGTTTTTCATTACATTAAAGTTTTTCAGAGAATAAAAAGACACTTTATATTTAATCATTTTCTTATTTGTCATAGCTTATCAAATGTTTGAGACTAATTTTACATGTGTAATTTGCCTCTTTTTATTTCTAAAATAATTTTATAAATATTAATAAATTTTAAAATTAATTCTTGTGTAATAAATGAAAAATGACATGTATGCAACTTATTATTTCAAAAAAATGTTGCAGTATAGCTATATTACAAATTGTGAAAGTAACATGATGAATGCATTGAAATGCCAGTAATATAATTATCAAACACATTTAACGCTTTTTTACCTCTAATATCTCTTGGGACTTCATTTATTTGTTATAAGTACTTTAATAAAAAAACAAACAAATACAATAGAAGCACACTTACATGCTTCTAATCTTATTACAATAGATTTTTTTGTATTACTAATTATTTTAGTACAAAAATAGCTATTGATAAATTAATATAAGAAAATTATACTTATAAAGACTGTATATTAACTATCAGTTTTGAAAACAAAATGAATTATTGAACAGAAATTTTATCATGACAGCAGTTTTGTGTAAACGGTCTTGCTACAATAATAGTCAGATGCAACTAGAGGTGTAATATTTGTTGTCTGCATTCTTCTGATCTCTGTGATATATTGGTTCTTGGGATCTAAAATTTCCTTTTATAAAAGCCCAACACTTTATTAACCGATCGGCTGACAAACTCAATTCTGGGCCATGGTATTTATCAATGGCAAATGGATTTTAAGCAATAAACTGTAAATTGATATCATAGGCTGACTAAAGCAGTCACTAACCTATGGTCTCTGAAACCAACACTTAAATAAAAATTCATAAATATAGGTAGGTATTGCAGATTTCAAGTAACGAACATGTTTAAAAATATAAAATTCGTATAGTAAATTTTTTTTATAAATTGTAACATTTTTTGCCTAACTAGTATAATTCTTTAATATTTATACATGTGCTTGGAATATTACTAGTTTAAAATATATAACAAGTGGAATAAAAAATAAATTTTATTTTAAACATAATTTGACAATACAATTTCATATATGAAATTATCTAAAAAAAATTAGGCTGATCATCAAAATGAATTACATAGAATTCAATGTAAATTTATTCTGATAAAGAGTACCAACTTAAAATTTCAAACATAAAACTTTGTTTTTCTTAATGTAAGGATAAAAATTACACATGTCAATTTTGAAGGATAAGATTGAAATTTATTTATCAATACAAAAATATTTTATACAAAACCATATGAATATCAAAATTTAGACCAGGAGTTTGTAAAAATATTTAAGTATATTTTTTCAACTTTATTAGACAATTAGTCTGTCCAAGTTTTTAAAAAAAAGATTATAGAAAAAACAATTTGTATATATTTTTATATACTTAATTCATACACAATAGATATATATAACTCTCTTTTTAACTTCATGTCATTCACCAATATTTTAGCCAGGATGTTTCCAGTTTTACCTAAGCTACAAATATCAGATGCAACATAGTAAAACTCTAACAATGAAAAGATTTCACATATTGAATCCCCTTCAACCAATTAATCAATTCCAATGAAATTTCTTATAGATAAATAACAATTTTCTCTGCACAAACAAATTACGAATTTATAATCTTGAAAAATAGCCTCCAGCCACAACAAAGCTCTCTCCTGTTACATAAGATGCATCATCCGAACATAAAAAGGA
>BMAV01027031.1:240246-254034 GCA_019973955.1 Trichonephila inaurata madagascariensis
AAGCTCTCTCCTGTTACATAAGATGCATCATCCGAACATAAAAAGGAGACAATACCAGCACACTCGTCTGGCTGCCCCACTCTTTTCAGTAGAATATTTTGATTAATAATCCTTCTGGCCTCCTCAGAACCTGTGAGAGAATCACTGAAGTTTGTTTTGATTATTCCAGGACAGAGACAATTAACTCGAATGTTCATTGAACTACACTGAGCTGCAACTGCTTTAGTTAGTCCAAGTAATGCTGTTTTACTTACAGAGTAGGCACCAATTACTTCTATAGCTTTATAAGCAGCAACTGTGGATACATAAACAATAGCACCTCCACCTCTTTTTTCAATGATGGGCACTGTCGCTTTAGTCAACAAAAAAGCAGCTTTTACGTTTGTGTCAAAAATCTTATCCCATTTTTCTTCTGGAGTGTCCAAAACATGACATATAGCAGGGTTTACACCTGCATTATTTACCAATATATCTATCCCTCCGAATTTTGCAACTGCAAAGTCCAGCAATAGTTTCCTATCTTCACTGTTATCAACATGGCATGGTATTCCGACCACTTTGTCGGAAATTGATTTTATTTCTGCGACTGCCTTTTCAACTTTGTCTTTTTTTCTACTGCTAACAACAACAGATGCTCCATCATTCGCTAAGCGTTTAGCAATTGCAAAACCAATGCCTTCAGTCGAAGCTGTAAGAACAGCGACTTTGCCAGTTAATTTTTTGTGTAATTGACACATGTTTCGAAATTGATTCGATTTCAAGAGGTTTAACCCACTCCATTTGTTAATGGCACTGCGAAACATTCCTTTATAAGAAAATTATGTTTGTAATTTAAAAACTGAGGTGTGAAGCACCAGTGTATCAAATACAACGAAAGGTTAAAGTTTCCGACTGTAATTTTTCGGGTTGCGATAATGATACTGCTTTTAATCATTTTTTTTCCTTGGTCAGCTCTTTTTCTAATTTCAAACAATGTTTGTTTACTTTTTCTACACATGCGCGACTGAAACACCGGATATTACGTCAAGAGAGAGAGATAAGTATGCTTCTTAAACCTCTCAATTATTTTTTTTTAAAAAAAATATTCTTTATTCGTTTTTAATAAAAATTCTAATTATTCTTTCTGGATTTTTCACTTTAAAGGCTTATGTACGTAAGAACTGTAAGTAAAGAGCAGTGAAGATGCATTCAATCAAAGGCCTTTATGTAAGGGTGCAAAGGCCTCTGATTAGATAGATCTTCGCTGCTCTTTGTTTACTGTATTGGTGTAAATGAGCCCTAAAGCAGATTTATTTCAGTTTTTGTGGAAACTCTTAACTTAGTCCTTTTATTGGGGGAGAGTGAAAGAGCTAAGAAAAATTTTTCTTTCCCCTTAATAATGTTTTAGCCAGTGTGTCACTAAACTGGAATTTGGTGGTTTTGTTGTTGTTGAGAAGTGTCAGAGAGTTATAGAAACCAAGAATAGAAAAATTTGTTTTAAAAAGTTGTCCGAAGAAATATTTTTCATTTTCTTATGAAACTATTCATGTCTTAAAACTAATGATATTATTTTCATTTCCTATGGACGATAATAAAGAGCCATTGAAGATAAGTCAACGGAGGACATAATTATGATGTGATAAGATATGATTCTAAAGGAATTTTTAGGAGACATTGATTCTCATTTTACGTATTTATTCTATTATTTTTCCTTTAAAAAGAACTTGAAAATTTTTATAAGGAATCGACAATTTTCTTTATTTGTGTATATGGCCCTAATTGGTATAAAAACTGGTCATTGTATATTTTCCCTTTCTTTAAGCGAAATGTATTTTCTCTCTCAATGAATTTCAAATGTATTGTCAAGATCCAGCTATAATCCTTCCAAATCAAATAACATCTATATTCAAATTGACAGAATGACGATTCTTATCGTTGTGACGTCAACAGTATAAAGAAACATAGAACCCAATAATGTTGCACTAATGTACTGCACCACAATATTTATCGTATTAAAAATCGAAATCAAGTTAATATTTCCTTTTCTTAGTTGAAAAATAAAGTTGTACAACAGACAAAAAGATGTCGGATCAAATACTTACGAGTAATGTAACGCAATTGACTGGCTCAATTCCACAAATTGTGATCACGGAGGTAAAGAACATTTTTTATTATATTGCAGATGTTCTTGAAATACTAAAGTAAAAAATGCGTGGTAAAACTTTTCATGTATAATCTACATACTTTGATATGAAATCCAATTAACTTAATTTTAACTTGTTGTTTCTCTGTGAGTAAATCGGAAGCTTGTTGTCGGAATATAATCGGATTTTTTTAACGATAAAATGGATTTCGATAAATCTATTTTCGAACATTTTTTTAGTATATTGGGAAAAATTACAATCTTATTCATTTAATAATTGTATTTATTCTCGTATTAAGTAACAGATTATCAAAACACAAATAAAAGACTAAAGATCTAACACATTTGCATCTCGAGCTATTTTTCAAACTCTTCTTGTGAATTAAATATTAAACGTAAATTGTAATTTAGTCACCCATCCGGTATAGTGGTTAAATACGCTGACTGTTGGGCCTGGGTTTGAATCCCGGAGAAGACATGGATGTTTATAAATGTATAGTGCCTTCGTGGTTTGGGGGTACTTTAAATAGCCGTCGAGCCGCAAGTCCTGAAGTGAGGTTGGTGGAAGGGGAAGAAAGGTGGGAGGCCTCGGACTACCCCCAGGGTGTTCTCCTTCAAAATTGGGGTGATACCGAGCTAAATCGTTCTTTCACCTATATGGTGCTGGAAGTTACGGCTAACGACAGGCGTCACTTAGCTCTTTGCCATGATGAATCTCGTGGGCCTTGATCTGGCCTTTGCCGTTCAGGTGGCATTGGTAACAACAATTTTTTTTTTTAAAGAACGTTGTTTCTGTCTAATGTATGTGCTAATAAATATCGATACGATTTTAATTCGAAAGACTTGAGAGCTGGAGAAAAACTCTTTAAAATGTAGTTTGTAATTAAAATAAAGAGAGCTATTAGACTAACGAGTGTTCAAGTGATAGTCACAAAGTCTAAGAGATGCAGTTTACAGAGGAGTACAACACGGTCTTTTTCAATTAAGACTTGACAGTGTAGTAAAACTCGCCATTTACCTTGAAATTCCGTTACCAAGCACAGCAGATGTCCAGATTTCTCTAAGCCAGTGTTTCTCAAACTGTAGGGCGCCCCCCCCCTAAGGGGTGTGTGATAACCCTACAAGGGGGCGCGAGCATATTGAAAAGTCGGGAACTATATAAAAGACTATTTTTTTAAAAAATTATTAATTTACTGAAAGCAAACAAATAAAAAAATAAAATACACATTTACACTTATAAATATATCAGTACTACGCAAAGAATTTTATAATTAATTTAACAGTACTAAGTTAAGAACAAGTTTAATAATTACCAGTGTCCCCATAGGCTTATCATATATAAAATTAAAAATAAAAATTAACACTTGATAATTTATATGGTTTATAATTAATCCCTTAAAAAAAGCCGATTAAAAATTACGCGATTCGCTCCCCAATGCCTCCGTTTAACACGTGGTGAGTGTATATGGTGTATTGGGGTTGGGTACAGAAGAGGAATAAATAAGTAAATCCTTCCAAACTGTCAAGTTCATTTTATAGCATTCCAAAGCCTTCGGAATAATTTTATGGTTAGCAATGCACATAGAAAAAATCATACTTGGGAAAGACGTATATATACGTCCGGTACAATTAACACCCTGGCTAAATGAGACGTTTATATACGCCGGTGGCATTTAAGAGTTTAAAGTGGTACTGTTGGTTTAGCTTCAAAGTATAGTATTGTTGAATTCAATACGTTGTTGTATGGAGGGGGGGGGGCTGGATGAAAGTAATGATTGAATATTGGCTCGCAAATATTGAGAGTTTGAGAAGCACTGTTCTAAGCCCATTTTTCACAATCACCTAAAAGTTTAAATTACTGAGCTCTAAACAGCAAGTTTGGACACGATGTCGTTCACTTGCACACCGAAGATATGGAATTTTAGTTATACGAAATTTGTATGCATTGCTATTTACTATTATGAATTTGTGTAGTCGTAATTACAGCTTATATATTTCTAAAAAATAGAGCAAGCTGTTAAATTTGCAAAATTTTGCTTTTTCCCCCTACTAGTCTACTTTTTGTATTAAAAAAAATGGTGTTAACACTTGATCATGAAGCTGTTTGTAGATAATTCAATATGAAGTTTTGGGGGATTTATTTTCCTTACTATTTAGCCAGATCATTGTTTTCAATCATTTCGAAATTTTTTGATTTATAGTCTCGTACAGTTTCTCCCATGGTTCTAATTTTGATATGATATACTGATAAAGACGTGTTTTAACAAGCTGTTCGTGGGTTTTTATTTGATCAAAATACACTTATTACATTTTTTTTTCCTTTTTAGTATTGACACTATATTATAATTATTGGTTTGTATCGTAAATTTGATTAAATGAATCTAATCCGAAATATGTCAAATTTAAATTTACCAGAAAAAATAATTTGCAGCTTTTTACTGGACTTTTCATTCGGGGAGAAACCAAAGTCCAGTTTGACACTTTCGGGAAAAACTTAACGCATGCATTTATGAAATAACGTTAAGAATATAAACTATTTTCGGAATGATTTCTCTTAAAACATATAAAAGACCGAAAGCTGGCAATTTAAAAAAATATTTCGAAGATCGCGTAAATTAAAAATGTCCACTTGGCAATTCTTAAAAATAAATTCGAACATGAATTTATTTTTGATCATTTAAATTTTTGCTTGTATTAGAATTTAGATTAAGAATAAATTGATAAGTTCAGAGTCTCGCGAGAGTTAAAAGTTTCAGAGCAGGATTTTTAATGAGCATTTAAATCGTTAAGTGATTTGTTAAATTCTGCATAGTAAACCTCGGAAATACTACTTTAAGTGATTCTTTATATGCATCTTAAAGGTATCTAACCACTTTGTGTACATGAATCAAATTTAAATCTTCCTAAAGTAACACTGACAAAGAAATGTTTATTTCAGCCATCACCCATGATAAATGGCAGAGACTATACCATTAGTGGCAATGAACCCATCTCTGCTGTTAAAACTAGTAAGTGCCATTGTTTATCCTAATTCTTTTATAATCTTCATTGGAAATATTTCGTTTCTCGCACTGTAACGGGGATTCTTTTTGGTTTCATGACCATTGACGTTAAAGTTAAGTTGCTTGTTTGAGTACAGACAGCCTTAGACTTGTCGAGCTGTATGATGGAGGTTATCTCGGGTAATATGGAATTAGAGGTTTTTCTTAAGATGTGGAAACCAGGAGAAAAAAGCAAGCTCGAGTATTTATAGCTTAACCATGGTTTAAATCTTCTAGGCCCGTTACCTTTATATTGCATCTAGTGTGATGTCAATTACAAGTAGTTTGCGGTAAGCGAAATGCTTCAAGTTCAGCCATGTGATTGAATGTTGATTCTACCATATGCGATTAACATGCATTAAATCTGTCGGTAATTGTAGTTCTTTGATATAATGGTGAAGTTACGAAAACAAGGTGCCGATTCCGGTGTCGGTTCTCGTCCCTAGGTTAAAATTTACAATTCGTGTCACTAGTGGTCTCCATTACTTATATATAATTGCGACGCTAATAAACTCGGTATATTCATGCAGACTGGGAAAAAATGGTTGCTAGTTAGGACGACTTTATAATCAATGATTCCCGGTTCAGTATGTCTCTATGGAAGTCCCTCCGACAATCAACAAATTAACAAAACATTTATAAAACTTTTAACTTAAAAGCTCGATTCATTAACCTATGCATACTAGACTTAAAAAATATGGCATTTCAGAGCGAAATATGCAGTGAATAATGAAGGCATTACAACTCTAAATGTACATTTACTCTAAACAGATCTGCGATAAATTCTAGTTTTCAGTTACCTTGGATAACGCGCGCATTGCTCTTAACATATCTCTTGGTGATGAATTTCTCGTAATTCTTAGCTACGGTCAAAACGATAGGCTTCAATTGATCCACCTTCAATGAATCTGTATGTATTAAGAATAGTAATAGTGTAAGAAAAAAATATATATACATAAGTTAAGCAATATATTTTCAGTTTACAAATATTAAGACATATCCTTGAAAACGTTTTCCTTTGAGAAGGTGTCTGTTTTAGATGAATACCAATTTGGTCTTTTATTAACGTTACAATTTGATGCTTCACGAGGGCTATTGGTGTTAGACAGTGTAGTTTGGAACCACAATTATTAAGTGACTAAGACTATACCAGAGCTGAAATCATTCCAAAATTTTAGACTTTGAGCCCCGGCAGATTCAACGGGCATCATCCTTTCTACACGGCTCTGCTTAGCTCTATTTTTAAAGAATTTAATTCCTTACAAGTTAACTTTTTAATGTATTTTATTTCTAATAAAAAAAAAATTATAAATGTTTTTGACTAAAATTCGTCACTTTTATAGCATATTTCTTGCTCTGTCCATGACTGATATCTCACTGTTAGGTGGCTGTGGTATCCTATAGGTTATGGTTGTCGGGACCCGCAACCTTTGGATTATATAGTAAGCACGTAACATACCACTACACAAAAGTGATCACCTCTGTTCGGAGGCTGTTATTGGCTTATGTAGTTATCCACTACATTACTCCCTCACCAGTTAATCGGTGGATTGTCGAACGAACGATATAGTTATGGCGAGCGTGTGAGTTGTTGCTCCTGCGTTAAGGTCTGAGGGCTTTTGATTGCTCTTTCGGTGGGTAGATAGCGCCACGACACAATTGCGCGAAGCTTGCGTTTCTCTTAGTTCAATGCCAAGGTCACCAATGTGGAGGATGGAACCCGCGACCTTTGTATCCGCAGTCGAGTAACATACCTCTAGACAAAAGTGATCATTCCTGTCCGGAGGCTGTTACTGGCTTGTGTAGTTATCCGCGCTACATGGTCATGATCTCGCAACCCCGGCGTTTCATGAGTTAGATCTTTGGTTCCACGGAAGACGCCACGTGTAGAGGGTTGATCCACATTAAATCTGTCGTAGCTCAGTCATCGTCGTAGTTTAAAGAGCAGGGTGCCAGCTCGGGCGTCATCCTCGTCACTTGACCATGGAACAAAATGATGAGGTCCATCACAAATAGTCCTCGTGTTTTAAGTGTAACATTAATAAACATGAGCGTGACCTGCTGGCTGTTAAATAAGAGATCGAGGGGTTACATGTGCTCAATACACCCTTAGTATAGTGGCACTAGGATTCAAACCCACGACACGACAATGCCGGTCAAGAATTCGTGACCATGATCCCTCTTAGCCTCTAATTTGACATTCACCAGTGAGTGAATATTAACGTCGCACTGTTCAGCTATACGAGGGCTTTTGGCGACGGACGACGTAATTTTGAACAATGGTCAAGTGATGTGGACGACACCTGAGGTGGCACCCCCTCTCCTAAATACCACACCACACCAACGGGAGGACGTTTCAGCTCTCGAAGATTTAGCGTGCATCGCTGTCCTACACGGCGGGTCTTTAGTGATACTGGGCTCGAACTCGTGACAAAGCCAGTCACGATCCAATACCTATACCACTCGGCTACCGCGGTCCCATTGACATCCACCGGAGTTATGGTATATTGCAATTTTTTCATAAAATTCATAATCTTTTGCCGGTGGTAACAAACATCGATAAGCATAAATATCGTATGATTAAAATATCCACCAATATATAAGATTAAAACTGGACCAAAATCTGTAAAAAGTAATCCTTTCAGTGTTGCCATAAAGTATTTCTAATGAAGTCTAAATAATATTACCGCTAAATGAACAATATCTATGGATATATAATTTTATTTGAACTCTAATTAATAACATTGCATACTTTCATCGATTTGCAAATCAGAAGTAGTTTTTCGTATAGATTTTCCCACGACTAATGTCAAACGATTAAAAAAAATTTGTAGAATTAAAACTTTTATTTTTACCGTACATTTTTGAATTCATAAAAATGTAAATCCTATACAAAAAATTCTGCTTTCCTTATCAAACCTATTTCAGTGTATTGGTTTGAATGCACTGAAGGGCATTTAGAAGAGCAAAAAATGTTCTTAATTTAAAATTTACCCCTCTAATTTTTTTTTGTTCGTTTATTATATATAAATCCTCAAATCTTGGAAGTGTTCTAGAAAATATATTTCCAGAGAGAAACCTTCAAAAAAAATTCCTTTTTTTGCTTTTTCGAATGCAATTTATTGCAATAAAATGGATCCTCGTTTGAGGAAAGAATTTCCAAAGGAAATTGCCTACAATTAAACCTAAATACACGAAATAAAAATGGTGTGTGGCCGCGTTAGTAAAGTGGTCATGGTCACAAATTCATGGTCGGAGTACCACGGTTTAGTGCCACTGAAGACTTATCGGGTAGAGAGTCATTGCTCATTAAATCTGTCAAGGCTCAATGTCCTCCCGTTGATGTGGT
Organism: Trichonephila inaurata madagascariensis; assembly: GCA_019973955.1. Classification (NCBI taxonomy): domain Eukaryota; kingdom Metazoa; phylum Arthropoda; class Arachnida; order Araneae; family Nephilidae; genus Trichonephila; species Trichonephila inaurata. Next base: position 248,759 of record BMAV01027031.1, read on the forward strand.
AGGATGCCGGTTCAGGTGTCGTCTTCGTCACTTGACTGCCAATAGCTCTCGTACGTTCTTTATAATACGATGTTAGTAACTCTCATTCAGTCAGTGGCTGTTAAATGGATGATGCTTAAAACAACAATCTTGAGCTGTCATATAAACGTGTAATCCAGATTTATTTTTAATTTGCGTAATCGTTGAATTTGCTGACAGTATTCTCGTTACATCTTGAATTGATCCAAAAGATAAGTCTTGCTCTAGAAATGTAAAGTTCTGAATAATTCTGCCGGTGGTAGTTTGATATGACGGGGCAAGGCGCCAAGCGCTGCTTGGCGCGAAAAGGGAATCACGCCAAGCAGTGCTTGTTGTCGCTGGAAGGAAATCAAAGATGGCGGCCTAGCGGTATCAAATCGTCAGGAAGATAATTTTAAAGAATTGTTTAAAATTACAATGAAATATATTTCAAAAGAAGAATATAGAAAGGGATTGAGAATAACAAATATCAATCAATAAGTAATGAATAACAATATAATAAAAAGTAGCATGTACTAATATTATGCAGTATATAATAATCTCATAATTTAACACAGTAATTATATACAAAATTTATATAGTATGACTTTAATAATTATGATGTATAATAATATAATTAATAGTAATTATACAATAGAATAATCATCGTATTGTAATATAAATTATGCATAAGAATACTCGTATAACGTAAAATTATAAATAAACAACTTATTAATAATTATTAATGAATAAAAAAATTATTAATGAATAAATAACGTGTAATATATTCATAAATATGATAAAAAAAGCAATTATAAATAACCAATATTTTATGATTGCATATATAATTGTATTTTTATATTAAAATAATTACATAATATGTATTAAAATTTATAATGAATATCAATTCAAAAGTACTGAGAACTTGCAATATTCCAAAACTGCAAAAATATTAAGGTAACCATATTCTAATGTTACCGCACATCTTGGCGAACATAAACAACTTGGCACGTGCCCCGTCATATCAAACTATCAAACTAGTTCCATTCTGTCTTTGACCTCTATTCTAAGATTTAAAAATTACATTTTTCAGCGCCTGAAGTCGGAATTGCTGTTTCTACTACTCCAGTCCAGACTCAAGAAAGTGGCGAATTCGTGCCGGATCCTGACTGCGATATGTGCAAAGAGGACAAATCTCCTTCACAGCAAGTCATGATTCCCGATGAACACGATAGTGTTTCTGATGGAATCGATGAGACGGATGACGTTTTTCGCAACCTACCTTCCGATCAAAGCTTCCTTAATCGTTGTCTGATGAGTTTGGCCTTTTTTTCTGAATCTAGTGAGTCATTTGTGAAAATCTATAATTTTTTTCTTGGAAAGTGTGGAATCATTGTATTTTGATGGTAAAAATGGCGATCTTTCTCAATGCCTTGGTCCTAATATCAAAGGCTAACTTTTCAGGAGCTTTAAGATGAGATTTACATCAGTGTGGTACCATTTTTCTTTCTCTCATGTGGTTGGTCGTTTTAACTAAATACGGAAGACATGCCCTAATGAACTTTGTTTTTCACATTTCTCCATGTTATTCTATTGCCCATTTTGATTGACGGCCGTGGTAGCCAAGTGGTATCAGATCGTGGCTTGCCTTGTCACGAGTTCGAGCCCAGTACCACTAAAGACCCGCCGTGTAGGGCAGCGATGCACGCTAAATCTGTCGAGAGCTGAAACGTTCTCCCGATGGTGTGGTGTGGTAGTTAAGAGAGGGGGGTGCCAGCTCGGGTGTCGTCCACGTCACTTGACCATGGTTCAAAATTACGTGGTCCGTCGCCGAAAGCCCTCCTGTTGCTAAACAGTGCGACGTTAATATTCAATCGATCAATCCCATTTTTATTTAATTTAGAGTCTTGACCAAATTTCGGAAGCAATTGTAATCAAACGAGTACTTACGCAACGCTTGCCAAATAACAAATCCAACCAGTACTGGAAGTGGCGTAACGAAAAAGATTAGGACACTCCTACAAAGTCTGGTTTGGGGTCCAAGTCGGATCTTGGATTGCGAAACCACAACACTTGGCTTTAGGTCTCCTAGAATCCTACCCTCTCCCCTCTGCGATGCGGGGTACCGAGTACTGGCTATTAATTATATCAAGCAGCGCGTGTTCGAATTCTACTGAAGACCCCATCTTATTTCTAATTAAAGGCTATTACTCGGGTTCCATTCTATCGTAAAATATTTTGTCGAATCTGCTTGGATGCATGCTCAAGACGTCATTTCTCGTCCGATCACAGAAGTTAAGCGTCCACAAGCGACGTCAGTATTTGGGAGGGTAACCACCTGGGAACGCCACAATTCGATTGCATGGACGTCATGAAAATATTACGAGGTTCCTAGTAAGCAAATTAACCATCGTGCGATTTCGATAAAGGAGATTAAGAAAATTGTTGGTTATTGTTCCATAATTTAAACTGCAATAAAAATTGGCGAAAAAGGCCTGTTTCTACGGGGTGAGGGAAACTGTGGAGGAGAGGCTGTAAACGAAAAGTTTCGCCTCTTTAATTGATCTACTTGGGGGTGCAGACCACCCAAAGGGAAGTTCTATGTTTCACTCTAGACAGAATTAAGCTAATAGAACTTACCTTTACCCAATAAAACATTAAAGTTTTAATATATTGAAGCGCAAATATCTGGTGCTACGGTAGGTGTGGTTTTACGATACTCTGTGTGATTTTTGTCCAAGGGGTCATTGCTTCATATTTCAAGTATTTTCAATGAACAGTATTCTTAGAATTCATGTAGAATCGGTTTTATCGGACCTTTTTACATTTAAAGGTCTTCCTCAAGGAAATGTTTTGAGTGCCACCTATTGTGCTCTTAAAGTTCTGTAATTTCAATACCTCCGTCCATTTTGCTCATTCTGGCAGCTTAAGTGTTACACTTTGAAGTCACTGATAAACTTCTAATTTCTCAAGTTTTGATCAGTTTAAAAAAGGTATTTTATAGATATTTTGTGTGGGGCTGTGCCCAATCGCGTAAAAAATTTAGGGCAAATGATCGTAGATTCTTCCAGCAAAATTGTCAATTTCGCCCCTTGCACAGGTTGTTCAATTTCAAGTCATTAGAGTAAGTATCGGATCTATCTACTTGGCAAAGAATGGGGAATCTTCAAGTCTACAGCAAACGCCATTCGATTAAATCTCCTCTGTGTGGCCTTTGATCTCTCTCCGTATAACTATATCTGATCTCGTTTGATAATTAGGTATTGCAGATTTGCACGAACATCTTTCATTCTGAGAAAGCATTCAGATTTGCAAGTGTATACTGAATTTCTAATTCAATTTTCTATATTTCAATCCCTTGCCCTGATTTTTAAGGGGATGTTTTATTTTTAATCTATCTATTTTAACTTCGATTTCAATCGGGTAGGCTCCCCACATGCAAATATTTTCAAATTCTTAAAATACATTAAATTCCCTAATCACACATTTAGCTTCTAATTTCAGCAAGTTGTATCTGATTCTTTTGTGTTTATATCCATCATACGTATGCTTTAAATCTATTTGTTATAATCATTTTCTATGTTACCTCGTAAGTGTTCGGCGAAGCTTGTTCACGATTAAACTTTGCGTTGTCAAATTACTAACTCCAGTGAAGATCTAAGGGGAAAGAGACTAAACACACATTAAACGGGACTAGATTTCGTCTTTAAAGTGGTTTGGCATTGAGGAAGTTACTCCAGCTCTGGAGTAACTTCCTCGGCTTTTAATCATGCTTAAAAAAATTAAGAGGTCTACCCTCAACACAGTAGCTCTAGTGACAGATTTGTTAAAATTCTGTAGCCCTAATTCTAAGAGGTTAATATAGGTGTGGCGAGAGTTGCTAAATGTGCATTGTATAAGTTTCAATTCATAGTGAATATTAATAAATCAGGGATGTTAAATGCAAAGTCTTCTATTACTTGCTTAGGATTTTCAGTCTCCATATGAGCCTATCCCTCTTTACTTTTAATTCTGACAGAATACTATGTTAGTTTGCTAAATAAAATGAAAATACACTCATAAATGTCGGATAATCTTGGATTTTTCTTTTTATCTTAAGGTATCCGACTACGTTCGGGGAACCATGATTTTAAAAAGCGCATAAATGTATAATTTTCATGATATTTAGTGTCACTTAGATTAGAATACATGTATAAAATTGTTTTAAGGACATTATGACAAAAAATTATTTAAATACAATATTTTGGCAAAAAATTAACGTAGAATAACCTTTTTCCAAATGTTCTCCTTTTGTAAAAAAAATGCTTCTATTGTGTTAATATTTTGCCTGTATTCAGCTCAGACCTCTGTACAGAGGCTCAACTAGAATTTTTGAAATGCATAACTTGGAAGCCGTTTTATCCATGTTTTACGAAAACAGAAGGGAGAAATTTTAAGAAAATACGCCGATAATTATTTCGAATGGTTTTAACTCTGAAAATGTGAATTTTTCAAAAATCTTAGTTGAGCCTCTGTACAGAGGTCTGATCTATGTATAGGCAAAATATTAATACAATGGAAGCATTTTTCACATAAGGAGAACATTTGGAAAAAAGGTTATTCTAAGTTAATTTTTTGCCAAAATATTGTATTTGAATATTTTTTTTGTCATAATGTCCTTAAAATAATTTTATACATGTATTCTAATCTAAGTGACACTAAATATCATGAAAATTATACATTTATGCGCTTTTTTAAAATCATGGTTCCGAACGTAGTCGGATACCTTAAGTGTGTAAGTATTTGGTCTTACAATTTTGACAATTTTAGTTTGCTAAAAAGAGAGGAAGGACATCACACTCGCTCTTTCCTTATTGTAAATAGGGGTTCAGGGTGCGACATCCCTCAGTTTAATTGAGAGATAAGTTGATTTCCACTCGGGAACGTCTTAAGACTCTTTAGAGCCATGGGCAACAGAAGATTTTTGATGCCCTGGGACCTCATGCAAAAGTAGACCCTACCTGAGATCCTTTAAAGTAGACAGAATATAGCCGGGGTGGGCATTACGTAGATCGCGATCGACAGGTGGACCGCTAAGACATTTTGGGGTGACCGCCTGAAGATTTTAGGAATTAGTAATTATATACGGAAAACTAAAGATTGGCTTACAGAACGCAGACTGTCTTCTACTGACTATAACAACGAAAACTAACTTAAGATAAAAATGTTTTATTTTCTAATGTATTTTGAATTGTTTCATAATAAATTCATCATTTGATATAATTATATTTGTGGCTATT
>BMAV01027031.1:268068-283297 GCA_019973955.1 Trichonephila inaurata madagascariensis
GAAGTGGTGCACTGAGGGGGATGCGATCGACCATGTCGGTCCGTCGTACCCTCCTGCATCCAACGGTCACATATCTGCATTACAGTTGTTTGGTTTCGTCCAACACGACTACCGATTTCCCTGAAAGATAATCCACAATTTCGGTAGGCCACTATCCTTCCTCTGTCGAACTCGGATACTCGATCAAAAGCTGATCACTGTTTTCTACGAGACATAACCGATCGTTTTTTGAAAAAACCGCAATTGCCGAACTTGAAATCGTCGAAATCTCTAAGCCTTAAATAGCGCTTTGAGGTGGCGCCACAGGCGCGCGTGATGTGTGTCTGTGCTGAAATTCTAATCATTTGCATATCTCATCTCCGCTAATGCATGTTGTACATTTCGTGTTATTTGCATGCTTCCTTCAGGGTGTTGCATTTACAGTGGCCAGCAGTGTAAAATCGATCTCTTGGTGGATTCACGACAAGATTTTCAGTCAATATAAGCAATTTTGAAATTGAACGTATAGAATTAAAAAATATATATATATTTGAATAAATTGAAAAAATTGGATAAGAATTAGATCCCAGTTACTTTATTAAAACTTCATGAGATATATTTTTCCAAAGAAAAATAATCTTTTCACTGTTTTGCTTTATGTCATCTCACTGGTTGTAAGTGACCACAGTTGCATGTAGGAACTAAAATATCTGACAAGCAGTTTTTTCTGTTGTAAAATGTGTTTCGCATTTTTTTCTCCTATACCATTATGTTAAATGAGATATTCTTTTACATGCTAAAAGGAAAAATTAATTATTTATGGAATATTTTGAAATTTTAAAAATGCACCATATTACAAACAAATGTATGAATTACAATGCTACAAATTTTCATGAAAATTGAGACATTTTTCTGTCTGAAAATATGCTTCGTGGTTAATTCAGGCTCTCGTACATTTGGAAAGACGGCCTTATAATGGAAAGTTATAAATAGAAAATTGTAAAAAAGCATTAGTTAACATAAATTATAATGTCTGGCAGCTGTTTATTCATACAATATTGAAATTAAAACCAAATTCATGGAAATATGAAAAAATTATGGCCCTGTGAAAAAAATAATTATTTAATATGGTGTCTAGTCACCTTGAATATATATGCACACCTCACATTTTCATTCCATAGACATTACTCGAGTGTTGATCAAGTCCTGTGGAAGAGCTTGTCAATCTTCTAAAAGTTCACTTTTCAACTCCTGGAGGGTCCAGGGAGGAATTTGGCGAGCTGAAATTTGTCACCCTAAGGCAGGGGTACTCAACCTTTTTTTCTGCCGGGCCACATACGTATGTTATCTTTTTCACGCGAGCCGCATACATAAGGATTAATGGAGAAGGAGAGAAAGCCTTATGACCTAGATAATATAGAAAATTTAAAATGTGGAAAATTTATCAAAATATTAAAACTCCTATTTTGCTTTTTTTTGATTATTATTTTTATATTTTTGTCACGGAATTTTTCTAAATTGGAAGCATTTAAGAATCCCTCCTTCACAATTTTTGCATCAGTAAGCGGTTTCATATCATTACCAATAATATAACAAATTTCATAGGGTGCCTTTGTTATCACTGTGACATTACACTTTTTTGCTGCTGTAAAGATTCTTCAAGAAAGCCAATTTATCACCTTTGGAAAGAGATCTTCGAGGAAAAGTGTCATTGAACGATTCCTGTGTTTATTGGTATTTTTTAAATGCAACACACTTTCGAGACAAATCAAACAATTACTGAACCATGCTTGCTTTTCACTACAGAACAGTCAACTTCCCAATCGTCTTGAAACAACCTATTTTCTTCGAATATTTTTCGCTAGCTAGACATGAGAGATAGTTGAAAATTTGTTCCACTCATAAATTGGTCGCTACTCCAGTTGTTTATTAACACTAATCAGGAAAAAAAATATCAATTCGCCCCCATACGACATCGACAGCAAAACTCAAAATTGATATATTTGATTTCTTAACAAAGAATTTCCCACTAATTTTTTATAAACGAATGAATTTTTTAGAGCAATGGGCCATGGGCGGGCCACTTAAAAAGGCCCAGTGGGCCGCATGCGGCCCGCAGGTTGAGTATCGCTGTCCTAAGACATCGCACACATAATCAATTGTGTTCAAGTCCAGTGAGTAAGGTAGTCTCATCTGGATACATCATCTGTTTACAAGTAATCTGACACCACATATGCTTGATGTGGCCAAGCATTATCATCCTTTAACAAAAACTCATCAACAATACCCCTAAATAGTCTAACTTTGGGGTTTCCAATATCTCATCTGCATCTATCCCAGTAGTTACAGAACTTCCTCGAAAAATATGTAGCGCAGTGGAGCCGTTTGTTGACCCCAAACCATTAAATCACAGTTGTAGAAACAGGATATTTCACAGACAAAGAGAAGCAAGTGCGTTTCTTTCTGTCTCTAGATCAAAACTTGTATAGAATCAGTGTTCATACTATGTTTAGATTGTAGGCAGATTCGAACCGGGCACCTTCCGTTCCAAACGCCAGTACTTTATCGATCACGCCAAAACGATCGTCTTCGCGTGATGTCTAGTACTGATTTATATAGATACCGCTACACTACTCTCCCACCAGTGAGGTTTGGTAAACATGGGTGTCCCGACCCCGGGGTACCCCAGTGATCCTTCTCTATTTTCGACCCTCCATCTTGTCATCCAATTTCTCTTTTTCCCGTCCGGACCACAGACCTATGAATGTTTGGCGCAGTATAGCCAAAACTGGCTCTTGCGCCATAAAACACCAAACTCAAACCCACCAGTGAAATAGATAGGCGAACGATTTTTTTTTTTTTGTTTTTTTTGTTTGGTACGGAGGTGTTATTATTTATTTATTATTCTTCTCTTCTTATTTTATTATTTTTTAATTTTTCTTGCGGTAGATGGCGCCACGACAGTTCCGAAAGTTGCGTTTTCTTACTTCAGTCACGGCTCGCCAATGTAGGAAGGATTCGATCTGGGCACCTTCCGTTCCGAACGCCAGTACTTTATCGATCACGCCAAAACGATCGTCATCGCGTGATGTCTAGTACTGGTTTATATAGATACCGCTTCAAGATTCGTCAGTAAAAAATACTCAAGGCCAGTCTCATTGGTTCCATTAAATATGAAGTTTGCACCAGTTTAAATGTGTCCTGGCACCTGGAGCAAGTGAGACATAAACCATTAATTTTCACGAATGCATTCTAACCTCGTTATTCTTTTGTGCAGTAGTAGAGCGATTAATTCCGAGTTTCTGTGGCAACCAGGGGGTCTAAGACAAAATCTCTTGTAGTCTCTCTCATTCACAGTTTCTTCGAGCCAACAATAAAAAAATAAGGTATTCGGATGCAGTTGTTGCTCTTGGGCGCCCAGACTATGCTGTCTATCAATTGATCCAGTGTTTAAAGAGGAGCTCCAGACTCTTAATGTTTCGCTCATGATATTCAAATCATGGGCGAACTTTATTTGTGTTTGACCTCCCTCAATTCTACCAATTATTCACTACTTTTGACCTTCTCTTAAATGTTACCTTTGAGCCATAACTAATGAATGCTGATCTCTCAGAAACCACATCCCCTTTAAACAATATTACAGACCAGAATTCCAACATGGGTCCATTCTGGATCATGCTGTCAATCCCCGAATTAGCATATTTCAGGTGCTAACTTATGCTTGGAAGTGCAATTTTGAGTTAACTGTATTTAATTAATATAAATGATTGCAGCATTATGAGAAATCATTCATTTTATTCTTTATGAAAGAACAAAAAAAGCAACAACATTATAACAAATAAAATATGAATCTCACTTTAAAATGACAATAATAATTAAATATTGTTAGAAATTTTGTAAAATTTTGGGAGAAATTATTTTAAAAATATATGTAATTATTCCTTCAATATTATAAATTTTATGTGATGTATTTTTCTCTGTGTATTTTTTAAATGTATTTATTTTAAAAAAATTGAGTTCAATAAAAACATTATGTGTGAGACAGAGAGAAAACAGTGCAGTACCAAAAGCAACATATAGAAATCTGGTAATAAATTTTTTTTATCAAATGCATTGATATATTCAATTGATTCTATACAAAAACGAGTTATTTTTCAATAATCTGTTAATGACAAATCAGAAAATTATTATACAAGATTTAATAAAAATAAATCATCTTTATTCTAAAACTTGTACATTACTAGGAACTTTCATTGGTTTTTCGAAAATGTCTGTCCTAAATTGATTCCAAACATGCTCAGGCTTTTCTAGTTTCCTATTTTTTAACCATTCTTCATAAGTTTCACAAAATTCTTTATAGTTTTTCCGGAAGCCTTCCCTTTTATACCTATATGGAACGTCTTTACCATGTTCCTATACAAAATAAAAATATATAATTGTACTAACAGAATAATTTTACAGAAGACTATTAATAAATATTACTTATATGTTGAATAGATTTGAATTTAAAGCTTCATCAATTAGTAGAATGTGTTTTTCAAGAAGTAAAACTGCAAGAAAACATATCAATAAAAAATGTAATACACCAATTGATGATCAGAGCTCAGTATGTGAATCATGTACATCTTATAAATGCGCCTATATAATACTATATAACATAAGTTAATGCAGTAAATCTTCATGGATTACATTTTAAAGATATAATATATATACTAGAGGTCCCGACAGACCTTGTCTTGTACACAGTCTTAAATCCGAAAATTACAAACTTTTTGAATTAGTTGTAACAATCCAGACTGTTTTGATGAAATTTTTTTATGAAGTAAGTTATTACAATACCTGACATCATCACATGTACAGTTACCACAATACGACCTATCGATTACTTGTGAGTATATATTTACTATGAACTAAGTTGAATATAGAAGCTATTCTGAATAGAAACTTAACTTGTTTTAGTTAAAGGGTAAAAAAGATAAAACTCGAGCTATTTTCATAACAGGTATATTTTTTTAATGCACAAAAAAATTTATCGTAATGCCATTGAATGTACAATGTTTTTGGTTAATCCTTGAAGGGTATAAGCAAACAAATGCGATGATTTGCCAAACCTCGAACATGCAACATATAATTGGCTGTGTGAAAAGCAAGGGTTTTCTAAATCTTAGCCACAAATTGTCAGTGTTTGACCTTGTGACTTATTAATGGTCATAGCAAATTGGAAATTGCAAACATTTGAATGGGTAGGAGAGTCTGAAAGAATCATTGGGATCTGTGGTAGAAGTACAACTTCACCTTGAAGTTTGCCGCTCAAAATAGTGGCATCAAGAATATTGCCCATGATTTTTTTAATGAACAATCGCACGCCCTTACATAATTTTGGCGCATTTTTAACTAATTGCGATATTGGACCGAATTGTGAATCTAAATCATTCTCGAATTCACTTGAACCCACACAAAAAATGTCATTAAAATCGGTCCAGCCATTTAGGAGTAGTTCAGTCACATACACACGTACAGAAGAATTATATATATAAAGATTATTTGAAAAGTTATTAATTAAAAACGCTAAAAAGCATGATGCGTCTGCATTTTTGTAACAAAGAAGCCTCGGTTTGGAAAGTTTGGTTGAAAATTGAATTTCCACGCTAACTTATGTCATTTGTATAACAATAACGTTGTTACAACAATGCAGGTAAATATTGAGTTGAATGTTTTTAATTAATATCTTTTTAACTAATTACGATATCGGACCGAATTGTGAATCTAAACCATTCTCATATCCACTTGAACCCACACAAAAAATTTCATCAAAATCGGCCCAGCTGTTTAGGAGGAGTTTAGTCACATACACACGCACAGAAGATTTATATATATATAAAGATATATATATATATAAAGAGGGACAAGACATCAAGGAAAACGTAAATCATCATTGCCTAAATTAAATCCTTAAAAACAAGATAAATTTGAAACTAATTAAATACATTATCCAGGTAAAAGTGAGCACTATGAAGAAAAATACATAGTTTTTTCATAACATATTTTGGGACAAACAGAAACTGAAAGAAATGTAGATAGGTACATTATTATAGATAGGTACATTATTATTTTTTTCAGAAACAAACTGCTTTAAAAAGATTATATAAAGATAATTCAATAGATAACAAAATTTTAATATTCATATTAAAGAAAAACGCAATGTAAATTGTACACTATTCATGATGTTTACCAAAAGAATCAAGAAAGTAAAAATATACTATATTATTCATTTTTCTCCAGTATGTATCAAAAGATCATAAATAAATATTTTTAGAAAACTTTACAAGTATTGTAGTTAATAATTATAACTGAACAACTTGAATGACAAAATTACAAGTATGTAAAATTAATTTCATTCAATATTTCTCTTTGACCTTTTTAATTATATTTCTTGTTAAGAAAGTGTGCAGAAAGATTCATCTTAATTATGAATAGCTTTATATTTGTATATGATCATTTAAATTAAAATAAATCAAAAGTTTAAAAAAGTACCATATTTAAATAATTGAATGCAGTACAGAGAATTAAAGATATACCAGATATTAGAAATTTATACTGAAATTATAGTTATATAAATGGCATTTATATTTACTATTGTCTAGAACAGTGGCCGCCAAACTTTTTGACCTCAAGGAACAGTAAATTCATAATTTAAATCCTGTGGACCACTAATAGGTTTTTTTAAGTGTTAAATATATTTATAAAAAAATTGTGATCTAAGAACACATAAAAAAATGTACCTAGTTTATAAAATGAAACTATTAATTGTAACCAAATTATGAACACTTTATTAATAAACCATAATAAAATAAACAAAAAAACTGTAAAAACAAAACAATTAAAAAATGGTTTAAGTATATCAAACTTTAGCATTATACATTTCTATGAATTGGCGTTATTCTATGAAGTAGCATTTTATAACTTTTCATGTATTGTAATGAATTGAACTATGTTTCAATGCATTTTAAAACATAATTTAACATGATGAGTAAATATATTCCACATTTTTCTGGGGACCACCACTTTGGGGACTTCTGGTCTAGAACAAGGGTCCCAAATTGTGAGCTGTGATGCCCTGGGGAGTCATGAAATTTTGAAAAAGTTTATCTTTTATTTAGACTTATGGTGACTCAAATAGGGCACCATGGGAAAAATTTAGTTAAAAAAGTGCACCATTAGTTAAAGTTTGGGAACCACCAGTCAAAAAAATGGAAAGATTAATACAAAATTTCTTAGCTGTCACCATCAAGTTATTATTAAATGCAAATTATAGATTCAAAATAACTTTATTTATACTTACCATATCAATAATATTATTTCTAGCAGTTTCAAGTGTGTGTTCAATAGTTTTAAGCATTCTTTCATCAGGCTCTGTTTGTAATTCTTCAATTAATTTCAATGTATCTTGAATGAATTTGAAGTCTAAACATTTACAAGCATTGTTCACCAAAGCTCCAATAATTTCCGTATTAGGAGAATATCCCAATTTCTGTTTTTATAAAAAATGAAGCCCGATGTCAATACATTATATAAATAATTTGATTAATTATATTTAATAATAGGTCAATATATAATTTTAAAAATATTGAACATGAAAAATATGTTTGTCATTTATTAAGTTTTGTTCATTAAAAGTGAAAAGGGGAAGTCAAATAAAAATACAAAATATTGTTCATTTTACAAAAATAAATAAAAAATTATACAAGCCATAGATATTTTGAATTTATAGGCTGTAATTTTTTTTTCTTGCTTCTCATATCCCAAACTTCACATTTAGAACAAGTGTTTTAACATTGGTAAGTTTAATAAATGTAAAAATTAACAAAAGCAGCAAAATCTCTCTATTTTTTAAAACTTTATAAGTGACATTTGAGAGCATAAGGTATACTTTTATTTGAAATGTTTTTCATTGTCTTTTACTTAGCTAAGGAAGAAACAATTTATCCAAAATATGGCAAAAAATAAATAAGATAATTAAATTGGCCTATATCCTAATATACATTAATAAAAAAATTTTAAAACTACTTTTGCTCAAATTTAAAGAATAGTAATAAAACTAGGGAAAAATTTGCTGGGCTGATAAGTTGTTTTCTGAATAGCTATCAAATAATTGGAATGTTCTCAACAGATTCAAATATTCTACTTTAAAATTCAACATAAATCTTGAGCAAGTTTGATTAGTGTACCAATAGCTAATTATTACAGGAATAATTATTTCAAATTCTTTAAATGCTTATCTAAAAGATCATTAGGTTATTAATGAATAAAATTTAATTTATCCATGTTTAAAGCATTCTTAACACCAAAAAAAATGAGAATCAGCATGATTTTTATAAATGATATACACTTGAATATCTGTGTTATTATCAATAATATTTTCAGAGTTTGAATCTAATTTGTATTAGATTACACTGATATTAAATGATAGACTGTCACATTAATTTTTATATATATACATATCTAAAATATTATATTCAAACTTAACCCCTTACCCTCATATCATTTATAAAAACAGTAGCTTTACGATGAGTTATACAACCAACAGCAAGGACTCCAAAAGTTATTATATCAGGAGAAAGGCTCCATTTGTTCACTAATGCTAAAACTTCCTAATGTAAACAAAAAAATTCAAATTTTTAACATTTAAAACAAATTGTAGGAGAATATTCATACATATATTATTTTAAATGTAAAAAAAGTAAAAGGTGAAATACACAAAATGTCAATAAACTAGAACTTTTCTAATTCTGAAATATAATCCCAAAAAGAAAATTTATCTGAAAAAAATTGAAAAATTATATTTTTGTTCTCTTTCTCACTAAGATAAAAACTTCCAAAACTTTTAATTTAAACTTGTTTGCTTTATTGAGATAATTAATAAATTACTAAAATGAATTAAATAAATAATAAATTCGTGGAAAACCTTCAAAAACTACTTACACGAGCTGCTGCATAATCAAATCTAAAATTCCTTTTCTTGATAAGCATATTAAAAAAGCCAATATCAGGTTTAACCCCATAAACATCAAGTAAAGCTATCAATTGATCCTCTGCTTCGGTGGAAGATGGCAAAGATTCCAACAATAAAGTAAATGTCTTAATATTAGGTTTAACTTTATTTTTTTTCATATCAATCAAAATATTTTCTGCTCCACCAATAAGAGCTAACCTAAAAAAAAATATAGAAAATCAGCTATTTAAATGCATATACAAAAATTACGAGTCGATAGGGAAAAAATACAATTGTCTTTAATTTACCAAACACATTTTAAAATCAAATAGGAAAAAATATCCATTGATTTCTTAATTTTTTAAATAAATAATTTAATGAAGTTAATTAGAATTCTCCCTGAGACATAGCATTTTCTTTCCAATTAATGCACTATGAGGCCCAGAAAAAAATGTTGTGCACTTTAACATCTGATTGAAACACCTTTGATTCAGATTAACAAGTACATTCAGCACATGAGATTGTTTCAATAAGATTTTGTATAGATTCAGCATTTACTGTTGTCCAGATTTGAGGCAGTTTTTATAACTGAGATACTTAACTAACAATGGCACAAACTAACTGCTCCATAACCACTGTTCCAATATATCTAAAAGATTTTAGATTGGATTAAGATATGGGCTTTGTGGTGGCCAATTTATGTTGGAAAATGAGTCCTCATATTTCCTGAAACAAATGTGCTCAATAGACCTTGAGATTGAAGTCCAGGAATATGCTAGTTCCACTAAGGAAGAAAAAATCACCAAATGGGAAGAATTGGTCATTAAGAAAGTTTAAGTAATCCAGCAACTTCATCTTACTGACACATAATGTTGCTGATCCCATACAGTTCCATGAAAGCAACTCTGGATCATAATACCACCTTCATTTTCTTACTCAATGGGTACTATGCATGAAAGTCCCATAGCTTTATAAAGCCCCCTTCTTATCATCATCATGAAATTCCCTTCTTATGTGTCCATTAGTTTGAAATAGGCATTGAATTTGTCCACTACTAAATAATTAATTCTTTATGCTCTTTAGCAAAGTGGGGCATTTTTTAAATTAATTGTCAAAAAAAGAGGTTTTCTTATGGCTCTACAATGTTTCTGTTCTATACCTAGAAGTTCTCATGACACCTTTCACCTTGTAATGTTTGTATGCTCCTTGTTAAACATGATCTTGATTTGAAGTTGATTTTTAATTATTTTTTTTCACTAATTGTTGAGGCCACGATAGCCTAGTTGTCAACATCACGGACTTGTGGCTGGCATGTCATGGGTTCGAACCTAGTACCACAGAAGATCTGCCTTACAGAGGGGGCTGATGCACAGTAAGTATGCCAAGGCTCAAAAGTCCTCCTGTTGGTGTGGTGTGGAAGTTAGGTGAGGGGATGCTAGCCCAGGTATCATCCTCATCACTTGACCATGGTTCAGAGTTATGAGTTCCATCGTCAATAGCCCTAGTGTAGTATTACAGTGCAACATAAATATGACTTTCTCTCTCGCGCCAGTTTCTTGAGACCTGAGAATTAAAGTTTTTAGACTATTTATTACAAAAAATTGGTGGTATATCACTATCTTTATATGTTTTAATATTGTGCTAAGCTCCTCTTAACCCAATATCAGAAATTTCAGTGATCCTTTTAGTCATTTTCATTGATTAATGCAAATTAATAAATTGGCCTTTTTTAAACATGTCTTCCACAAATGGATGGAAAGTCTTCACATACGCTTGTTACAGTTATGATAAATTATACAGTACTACAGAAAAACTTCAAGGATGAATGTAAGTTGTAACATGTAAATTGTTTTAATATGTATTTGCATGTTTATTTCACACAGCAAATTATTTTTTCTTGGACAAGTAGTTTATAACTTGAAAATTATATAATTCTAAAAGTAAAAAATAAAGAGAAAAAATAAGTAATCAATATCTAGTATATTTACCTATCACAGGGAGTTTTTATATCTCCAATATCCATAACTTCAGCACAGCTAATAGGTCTTGCATGTAAAACACTAGGCACTTCATTCCCTATTTTATTAATCACAGATGTTTCAGTTTTATTTTGAAGAAAGATGTTTTTGGTTTCAGGTAAATGATAATTTGAATCTTGTTCGATGTGTTTATTAGACTTTTGAGCATTATGATCCATTTCACTAACAGAAAAACCTTCGGTCAGATGTCCTTTTTCAGTTTGATCGTTAACTGATAATTGCGAATTAGAATCTATTTGATTCATTTCAGTATTTTCTAACAATAAGATGTTCTTTTTAGATAAAGTTTCTTTAACTTTAAAACCATATGGCCTCCTTGAATAGTTACTCCAGTGCTGAAGAAGAAGACAAGAGATTTCTTTTGGTCCTACATCACAGTCTCGGACAGCTCTTAACAATAAATTAAAAGTAAAAAGATTAGGTAAGCATCGTCTTTCTTTCATTTTACGCCACACCTTGAATACAGGGGAAAAAGAGTTACATTAGTATATAATTAAAACTTAAAATATCTAAACATAAAATTAATGATGAAAAATAAGCTTTTTTACAAATTGCAGAGTTGTTTACAAAATTAATGTCCTATCATTAATAATACTTTTCCAAAAAATAACCAAATATACATTTTGACATTTTGTAAAACACCACATTGTAATATCGTTAAAACCACAGCAACAAATGTTAAAGTAAAACAAGTTAACAGCAACTGGGAACTACTTTTAAAACATTAATTAAAAAGGAAATCGGGTATCCAAATCCATATACAAAATTTTATTTTAGCTATTAATGAAATTTTTTAATATTATAATTCAAATTTAGAGGTATAATAAAGATCAAGCAATAAGTAATTTATCTAAATAAATTATTTTTTGTTGTGCTTAAACTATTCTGCTTTCACTGCCTTCAAGGCTTGCATAATTCTTTGATAATAATGTAATGCACCCT
The DNA here is from genome assembly GCA_019973955.1 of Trichonephila inaurata madagascariensis. Classification (NCBI taxonomy): domain Eukaryota; kingdom Metazoa; phylum Arthropoda; class Arachnida; order Araneae; family Nephilidae; genus Trichonephila; species Trichonephila inaurata. Next base: position 280,021 of record BMAV01027031.1, read on the forward strand.
CTTCACACATAACACATATTTTCAAGGGTTGATTCATAAAAGTCAAATGAAAGTTGTACCTAAATGACTTCTCAGTGAAATACAACATATTTTGAAAATGTTTTTTTTTGTGTGTGTGTGTGAATTTTGAGGTTCTGAAAAAGTATTGAGGCACGTTCTCCCTGCATATATGTTACATACAAATGATTTCTATAAAACATATGAGCATGAATCACTTAAATAAATGAAAAAATTAAATGAATTACATATATTGCAAATGGTTAAATTGATTATTCTGTACCTCTATTGCATGAGTAAAACCTGCCTCCTTGTTTGCAATGCAGCTCATGAGTAAAAAACAGTATGTTAGTACATCAATTTTTATTTCTGCTTTAGCCATTTCATCAACAATCTGGAAAAGTTAATAAAGGTTTATAAATAAAAAAAATTGATTATTATCCTTATAAACTTTAAATACCATGCTTCTTATACAGAGAGAGAGAGAGAATTTAATAAATACAATCATTGACTGAATATAAATTACACAAAAACCATTTCCCAAGGTGCATACAAATATGAAATAGTTTTACATTTACCTACATTTAACATTGGATACTTCATGTAAAAAAGAATCAATTGTACATTATGCTGAAAATATCAATATATTTGTGGTAATCACGGAAATTATATTAGCTCTAAAAATATGATACTTTAATGAAACTTTTTAAAAATATGAGCTTTCCCATAAAATTGTTACATATATAGTCAAATTACAAAATAATTCACAGCCCCACCTACTAATATATATATATATATTTTATGATACCAGAAAAAGAAAATAAAGTCTAGCAAAACCATCTCTATAAATATCCTTCACAATGAATTAAACACAGCACAACTAAATCAGAAAAACATTAATTTAAACTTAAGCTCAACACATTACATAGAATTTTCTTCTATTTCATTTAAGGGCTCACATTTGAAATAGTTTACTCTCCAGCATATTATAATACCCTGAATATGAATGTTTCGCTAGTTTTACTTCAGAAACCTGTACACACACATATAAATTTTTTCTATTAAATTTCTATGCTTAATTTACATGTCATTAAAAAGCATCAAGAACTATGAAATCAAAACATGTACTTAACAATAATTGTTCTTTTGGGATCAAATGCATCAATTTATTATGAGTCCTAATGAGTTTTTAAATTGTGAACTTAAAATAATATATGTAACATATAACATAACTTTAAATAACAACATAGATTAAGAATAACGGTACTTTTCTGTTTCACTGACACATATCTCACCAAGATGACATTACTGGCAACAACATAAAATATACACATAAAAAACATTAATAAATATTACTTCTCATTGATTTTTCCTCCACTTTTTAAGCATTATAAAAAAGACTACAACTTTTTAGAAAATGTTGTGGTAAAAAGTTACCAATGGGAATATTCTGTTTGGCATTGGTTGTATCATTTTTGGCAACTTTATTGCCTGTGTCAGCAAAATGGAAAAGTACCAGAATAATTAACTTAGATTTGGAACAATATAAATATTTTATTTAACGGTCAAACCTAAAAGCTTCTCAAAAAGCATGATCTCACAAAATCTCAATCACTCATAGTAGATGACAAAATTCCTAATCACAAAAGTTTCTTCTTAGAACTGAGTGGTTGTGGTAGCAGAGTGATCATGTTCACAAACTTGTGGCTGGCATTGTCAAGTCATGACTCTGAATCCTGATACCACTGAAAATTTCTTGTGTACAATGACTGATGCACATTAAATCAATTGAGGCTCATAGTTCTTTTGTTGGAATTGTGTGGAAGTTTGGAGAGAGTAGGGTGCCAGCTCAAGTGTCATCCTCATCACTTGACTGTGATATAAAATTATAAGGTCCATCACAATAGCCCTCACATTGCTTCAGAATGCAACATAAATCAAATCTTACTACTGATTTCAATGCTTCATTTCTACTGTAGCCACTCCTAATAAGTTCAACATTTCCTGTTTGATATTATTTAATATTTGCTTTGTGTTTGTTTATTCACTTTGAATCTGGCAACAGAATTTTAGTTAAGCTTTTAATATTCAAAATGTAGCTATGTTTTAACATTAAGAAAAGAAATGCATAACATTTTATCTTTACGGAGTGTGTGCTCATCTATTAGTTCTTTCATGTAAGCAGCATCATTAACCCTTTACGGTAAATAGCCTCATTTATCCTGTGTGTCGAAGAAAAATGAAAGGAGTATTGAAACCAAAAAATCATAATTTCTCGAGTCACAAAAACCTACATACAATTAATATCACAAAGCTAAAATGAAAAGCAATGATTGACTTCTATAAAATTCAATAAATGATTTCTGTCCTTATATTTATTTCACAAAACTTAAATCAACATACATACAATTTACCTTTTTAAAGCGAAATAAAAATTAAAGCAAAATATATAAAAGAATAAATGTAAGCTTATAATATTATAGGTCAAATACAATATTAAAAGAATATAAGTAAAATATATATGTTTAAATTTATCACTGGTTATAATATGAAACTTATCACTATAGCACTGGCTTTAGTTTTAAAATCATTAATTTAATCATTTTGTGAAAATACACATAGTTATATATATATATGATTAATTTATTAGATTTAAAAATATGACATAAATAGAATGCAAAGCAATTTTAAAACTTATTAGCTATTTACTGATTCATTATCATCAACAAATTGATTCATTATATAAGAATTTACAAAGTTCTAGAGAGTATATAATTTATACAGTGATAGATAAGGGACAATTTTAAATTGCATAAATTTTGTTTAACAATGTATTCATAAACCTTCAAAAAGAAAAGGGAAAAAAGTATTTAATTTACCTCAAATGCTGTTTGTATGTCTCCACACTTTCCAAAGGCTTTAATCATAGAGTGATAAGTAATTTGATTCAATTGCCAATTTTTAGATTTAATTTTTTCTTTCAAAAAATTAGCTTTTGCTAATCCATGATCTGGGAAAGGACTCTCAGCACAAGAATTGAAAAGACCAGTTAATGTAGCAGAAGTTGGCTGGAAACCACGATCGGTCATCTATATAATTTAAGACAAAATTATGTATTAATTTATTTCAGAAATGAAAGTATATTTATAAAATAGTTGCATATAATTCTATTTTACATGGTCAGAAAATATTTACAAAAAGTATGACTAATACACTGGAATAAGAAAAACAAAAAATTTTATAATATTTATTAGCTTAATGAATTTTAATTTTTGAAAGG
>BMAV01027031.1:283397-302413 GCA_019973955.1 Trichonephila inaurata madagascariensis
ATCAAAGTCTGTTAATTAATGATATCTTTTAAGTTAACGCTTCAAAACAAAGACACTTTTAATTGACAAGATTTTTAAATTAATTATTTTACTTATTTGTTACTATCAGACAAAAACATTTCTTTAAGCATAACAGTTTTAAGTTATTTATAAACATACTGTCATTTAATTTTACATCTTTCTCTTTAGTTATATCATTAATTTTGTTTGTTTGTTTAGAAATATAAAATACCAAGAAGTTTAAAATAAACAGACATGAAAAAAGGGTGAGAGTTTAAAACCAAATTCAAGCATGACAGTTCTATTCTAAGCACATTTAAGAAAGCGATTAATATGAAATTATATTTCTACTTAAAATAACACATAACTGTCCATGATATAAAAACAATTATATTACAAAACTGTTCATTTCCTTTTTAAAGCAAGTTTCATTTTAAGTTGTCATTTTTACAAACTTGTATTTGCCACTACTAAGATTTTTCATTCTTATCAATATAAATTATGTCTTCTTTTTAATGATATTAATAAATTAAAAAATTACCTAAAAAATCTGAGGCATTTTATTTAAAATTATGTCCCATATAATTATTTTTTATGCATGATATCATAAGATAAAATATTGTACTTCTAAAATTATCAGATCAATTATATTTCTGAAATTAATAATGTATTCATACTGTTACAAAAACATTTTAAAACTTTTTCAGTTATAAGTGAATGGATCTTTAACTGAATTATATTTTGGACTGTATTTAATAACAAGAAAATTAATCACAAAATGTGCACAGATTTAAAAAAAAAAAAAATGACCTTTAAGATTCTAAGACAAACTGTTTTTGAATAGAAAGATTGAACAATCAGCAAAGATTTAGATTTAAAATATAAATGCTGAATAAAAGTTTTGCAGAAAAATAACATTCATATACTGAACAAATGGATCAAAGTCCTAAGTTAATATTTAATGAATTCAGGAGGGAATTCTTTTAACTTCCTACAGTTCAAATTATTCAAGATATTCATCTAAAAATATCATACCTGATAATCATTATTCAATAAGCTCTATCACACTTTAATCTTATCTAATTTCTGTGAAATCAAATATCAAAATATCAAGGTTCCCAACTACTGAATTGGAAAATAAAAAACAACAAAAGATTCATCTAATGGCAGAATATGAAATACAGACAATATGAATGAATAAAGGAAATTAATTTATTTTTACTCCATTCTTTTTTCATTCTGTGTTCTTCATTTTAGGATTTAATGTTTTATGATTCCACATTAATATTCATTTCATCTTCTATTTCTCTCTTTGAATTTTAACAGTTAACCCTTGGTAGCTCATAGAAGATATATAAATTATTATTATATATATAAATATATACACACACACACACAAAAGTGTTCCTAATAATAAAATTTGATCTGTTTAATTTTCCTAAAATGTAATATAGACTCATTTATCTGAAATATCATAAACAGCAGCTAATTTTAAAGAAGGTACATGTAGACTTTTAGCAGTGATAATATAAATCAATATAATGCAAAATTGGCTTTGTATATAAAAGTGCAAGACTGAAATTTGATGTATAAACATTAAAAAAATTACTTAAAAACTGAATTTTTTTTTAAAACTACTTTTATATGTGTATGTTAAAAGATATAAAAAATAATTTTACAAATTTTGGAAAAGTCGGTCAAAAATTCAATTAAAATCCCTTTATCCTAAATTATTCTTTATATAATTTTCTATTACCTCACAAAATTTGAAAGCTCTAAGTTAAAAAAAATTTAGAGTTATGATAACTTTTATGTTTGTTTTTATTCACATTCCAATGGCAAATGAAAGCCTTAAATGGATCTATCTCAGAAAGGAAAAATAACTCATTTATCTTCATTTAAAATGCTAAGACTTTTTTTTTTCTATTATACCTATATGCCTATAATTTTTTTTTTTTTTTTACCTGTTGTTAATAGTACATGTAACACAAGTTAGTACAGATTTTTGTATCAAAACAACACTTATTTTTTAGAAAATAGTTGAATTTAAAATTTACACATTTTTCAAGGAATTTTCAATATGCATTCAGAAAAAAAAGTATTTTACGTACACTTGCAATTTCCTATAAATGTTTTTGACTAATAAAAATTAATATATTGGAATTGTAATATTTTATGATGTCTGCAACTTGTTTTTTATGGAATGATATAATAAATTTTTTTAAAATAATATAACTATTATTTTTAAAAATTAATAATCAAAAAACTATTAAAAAATTACGCCACAAAAGTCTTCGTAAACTTAACAAAAATCTCAACATAGCTTTAAAAATTGTATTTCTTAATTTAGTACTTAGTAGGATATCTTTCAGTGTCCACGACAATTTTTAAATGTCTTCGTATAGATTTAATCAGTTTTTTGTAATTCTGCATCAATTTTTCTCCATGCTTCTGTGATTATTGCTTTTACTTTGCATTATATTTCTATATGTCCTTTTTTTTCTTTTTTTTAAAATTAAATTCTCACCAGATATGTTTTACTAGACTAAAAAAAGTGATTGACAAGGTTTTTTTAGAATTTGGAGACAGTTATAGAGACACCAATGGCCTACATTGAGAGCAGTGCATTTGGCGTCATTATCTTGTTAAAAAATAAAGTCGTCTCCAATATCCAAATTTTGGGCGGATAATTTAAAATTGTTTTTTAAAATATTTAAATAGAGCTCTCGTTATTCACAATACCAACAAAAAGTACCAAATTACCTAATCCTGAAGACGATTTACACCCCCACGAACAGCACTTCCCCCTTCATAATTTACTGATCCAACTAGATTCTTGGGATTAAGTTTCAGAAAATTCTACATTGAAAACAAATTGGTTGGGATAATAGAAAATTCAACATTTTTGGTTCCAACAAGCATATAATAGTTTGTAGAAGAAATAAATGAAGAACTTAATCCCAAGATTTTATTTGAAATAAGAACACATTTACATCCATGCTTCAGCATGGAGATGGAGGTGTTCTTGTGTGGGGGTGTAAATCAGCTTCAGGATGAGATAATTTGGTATTTTTTGTTGGTATTGTGAATCATGAAATTTATTTAAATATTTTAAAAAACAAATTTAAATTATCCACCCAAAATTTGGATATTGGAGACAACTTTATTTATTAACAAGATAATAACGCCAAGCACACTGCTCTCAACGTAGGCCGCTCGTGTCTCTATAACTGTCCCCAAATTCTAAAGAAACCTTGTCAATCACTTTATTTAGTCTAGTAGAACATATATGGTGAGAATTTAATTTAAAAAAAACAAATAAAAGCAGGACATGTAAAAACATAATGCGAAGTGAAAGCAACAATCCCAGAAGCATGGAGAAAAATCGATGCAGAAATTACAAAAAACTGATTAAATCTATACCAAGACGTTTAAAAATTGTCACAGACACTAAAAGATATCCTACTAAGTAGTAAATTAAGAAAGAAATACAGTATTTAAAGCTATGTTGAGAATTTTGTTAAGTGTACAAAGGCTTCGTGGCGTAATTTTTTAGTAGTGTTTTGATTATTAATTTTTAAAAATGATAGTTATACTATTTTTAAAAAATTGATTATATCATTCCTTAAAAAAACAAGTTGCAGACACCATAAAAAACCTACAATTCTGATATATTAATTTTTATTAGTCGAAAACATTAAATTTTATAGGAAATTGCAAGCGTATGAACACTTTTGTGGTCCAATGTATATCAATCCCGCTAGCAGTAAACTTATACCAAGTTTTGTTAAACATAGCTTGACATATTTGTATAAAACAAATTTCATGTGTGTACATCAATTATTGTTGAAGTAGTAGCATTTTCAAATCCTTTCATAAATTCTAAAACTCTTCTTTAAAAAATTAAATGGTTAATATTTTAAAAACAAAATCTGTTTTATGTAATCCATACACATTGGTTACAGGGAAAAAAAATTATAAAAACCATCACATCAAAGAGATTTTTGTATAAATCATATGTCCCTCTTAAAATAATTTTTTTTAAAAAAAATTATCTGATTTCAATTTTTAAACTTTTAGATTTGCTATTTTTATTCATCTAAGTAGCAAGCATGAAAATGACTATTTTTTTCAAATGTCAAAACAATTTTCCAGTAGAAAATACTTGAATGATTAAACATCAAAATAAAAGATTTATTAAAATACAGAAGATTTATACATACAGTAATTCTCAAATTTTCAGAAACATAACTACAGAAAAATATTTGGATGAAATACGTACAATTTTTTAAGGTTCAGTTCTTATTTGTTTCTTAAGATAAAAAACATAGTACACAGGAAAAATAACTTCAAATATCTGTCACCATTATAAAGAATTTATCCAAACAATAATTTTGATACTTAAATGAACTACAGAAGATAAAGATTTATAGTAAAAAAATAATATAGAAATAAATCTTACAGTTGTTTTTAAAGTTATCATCTTATAGTTTTAAATAACAGATGTTTTTAAAATTATCATCTTATAGTTTAAAATACTATCTTCAATACAAAAAGTTTGTTCCTATGATTTCAACTTATTTTGTTATTAGTTTGTTTTGTTAATTAGTACAAAAATTTTTTTTACCTGTCTTAACAATTTAAATGCCATTTCTGTAAACCCAAATCTTCCACATGCTCCAATCATAAATGTATAATGAGCATGAAGTGGCTTCACAAAATTTCTTCTCATATCAATAAATAATTCTAAAGCTTCTTTTATCTGAAATGAAATACACTCAAATTCAAAACAATAACCAAATAATAAAAAGTATAATAGTTTCAAAAATTAAATATTGTATGAAATAATTTTAAAAAGGGAATTTAAATATGATGAAGAAATATTATACATATACCCCATAACTTTAAGAAACTTGAATTTTTTCCCTAATGAAACTCAATAAATTTATGCTACAAACTTTTTTCCACTTGAAGATTAATTAATAAGCTAAAGTTCTTATGTATTGGCATCAATGCAAATCATGCAATGCATGGTGCAAATTTGGCTGTGGTGATGGTTTATACTGAAAATCAGTTTAAATATAAATGATACAAAAAGTTCATTTGCTTAGGTGAACTTTATCAGTTATTTTCAAATAGTGCCACAGTAATTTTGTAACTGTTTCAAACTATTGTTTTTGGCTGAAAGGATTTTATACCAATATATAATTCACCTTTACTATTTAATTTAAATTGACATTGTCATAAATTTTAACAATCAAACCTTGCAATTTTACAAATATAACATTATAATAAATGTAAAGAAATACTCAAAAACTAAAAGTAACATACTATTTTATCAATTTACTGGAGTTACTTTGAAAATTTTTATAAATTGTCAACAAAAAATGTACATTTTGACTTATTTCGATACATACTTTTTTTTCAGATACAAGAGATTTCATTTTCTGCAAATATTCTTTTGGATCTTTATATTGTTTGCTGATATTTCGAATTATAGTACTGTCATCACTCAGGTCATTGTCAACAGCAGAATCTTCACTAATATCGGAATACCAGATTGGATTTTTATTTGATAAGTTTCCGAAAACATCAGGGTCATTAGATAAATCAAGCTTTGGTCTGTTTTTTATTCTAATTACTTTAACATTTCTATCACTACTAAATTTAGCGTTAGGTCTTATTTTTTCCAAAGGTTTTCGTAATGACCCAAAGGTATCCCTACTGTCAACATTCTCAGAATCTGATTTGGATGTGGAGGATATCTCTTTCTCATCAATAGATGCAACTGTTGAATAATTATTAACTAATTTAAAACAATACTTTTGATGAAGATTATTCTTCTGAATTTCTAACGATCTCAGAAAATAACTTATATTTCGACAATTACGTCTTAAAACTATCATATCTTCGGCTATTAATAAAATATTACTTGACACTACAAATGAAATTTAAAGTAATAAAAATTTCGCAAACAAGAATCCAAACTTCTGATGAACTGGATTAGACGAAGAATGTTTTAAGACATGTGCTAGCCGAGTGGCAGCTTATCTCGAAAAGAATGTGCATTGATGAAAACAAGCGTGATAAAAAGTTTTGTTTACACCTTTGAAATGATGTATTCAGTTCAGTTCTTGATGATTCGTGAGCTTAAGATTGCGGGTTCGAAACCGGCTGGAGTCGATAGATTTTCTGGAAGCGAAAATAGTAAGCATGCATGTCATGGGGTTATGTGGCAAGTAAAAAATTCCTTATGATCGATTTAGCTCTGGTACTCTCGGTAAAATTAAATCATAACAATGTTTAGCATCCGACGAGAGCATGAATTAAAAATTAATTCGAGCGTCCAACTTTGGTAACGAGGAACGTCACTCGATGGTGCCACCATCACATCTGGGTACTTGCCATGTCCGCAAAAGTAGCTAATATGCAGCCCATTAGGGAGAAAAAAAGTTCTCGATGCTCGTCGTCAGTTTTGAAATAGATGAAAACCCTTTTTTCCAAACTCTGACAAATCTACATTGTGTGGCTGTGGTAGCTAAATGGTCAGGGTAAAAAAATCAGCATTGTCATAGTAGAGTCATGAATTCGAGTCGAGGATACCACAAAAGATTCACCGGTTAGATGGGCTGAAACATGTTAAAATTTTGGTGGAAAAAGTTCTAATTTTAAAGTTTGGATTTTCAGTCCATCCCCAAATTTTAACCCCCTTTGTAGGTTCAAGGTTTAAACCCAATCAAAAACCTTTTTTTGGTTTTGGTTTTGGGGGTTTTATTTTGGAGATTTGTGTGTGTGTGTGTGTGGTGTGAGCTTGGATTCAACTAACTTTAAACTTTTTGATAGCTAACTTTAATATCATTCAAACAAAAAGTTTCTTGAGTACTTGGAGTTAAGAATTTACTCCGAGGAAAAGACTAAAATATATGTCGCTCAAATCAATCACATTTATTGGTGCATATCCACGAAAAAAATTTTTTTTCTTACTGCATAAACATTATACTAAAGCAAATTAAGTTATGGAGATCCTGATTTTATTGTAATCTTATCAAAAATATCTCGTAATCTTGAGTTCTAGCTATACAACAAAGGCAATAGATGACCTAAGTTTAAAACTATTTAAAAAAAAAAATCCCCTCAATTAATACAGTTAAGTGATGTATGAGTGATGAATTAATTAATTAGTCATAAAATAGGGTTACTGAGGTTAAAACAGTGTTTCTCAAAGTGTGGGGCGCGAGCATATCGAAAATTTAAAGATTTTTAAAAAATAATAGAAAGAAGTAAAACAAAATACTTTCTCCATAATAAAAAATACGTAACAACACTATATAATTTATGTTATCATCTTTGTTTTCGTCATCAAATGCCTATCTTTGATCCCAAAACCAAATAAAAAAAACTTTTTTGTTTAATTTGCTGTAATTCCTCGATAGAGATTTTTTTACTACGTTTTTTTTTTAAGCTTAACATATTACTCGTTAAAAAAAAACGAAACCCAGACCCTGAGAAAAATTCTAAAAGATAAAAATTCATTGCTGTAATTATTGAAATACTGTACATTGGTTGTGGAAAGAAAAGGAAGATATGATTCACTTTTCAGCCAGACAGCATAATACATTTGCTGATCTCATTTGGTCCCTTTCCCAACTACTGGTATGATTTGTTCCATTTTTCCCGTCCCATTTTTTTGTTTTTTTTCGCTTAGGAAATTGTAAATAATAAAGAGTTTTATGATTTTGAAAGTTGATTGATTTGAAGGATTTTTTGGGCCCAAGATTTATTCTTATCTGTATTCTCCAAATATATAAGGAGAGTGAAAAACGTCATAATTTCCCTTTCGAACATCCTATTTTTATTCTGAATAAACTTTAACCCCGGGAGGGGTGGCACGGGCATCTGTGATCTCTTTGAAGGAAGTTGGAAACGATCAATAAGGAATAACCTGCTGAAAGAATGCATATTATTCATGATTGAGAAACGCGGTGAAACATAAAAGGAAAAATTTTCAAATGCTTCCTAAAGAACTACATCAACTAAAATATGAAGCCATAATGTACACAGGTTCAGTTCGCCTTGTAAAAAGACAAAGAAAGAAAAAGTTCAACTTGCTATTTGTTGATCACCAAAAGGTTCACGAGTTTCGAGCCAGTACCACTAAAGCCCCGCCTTGTAGGGAAGAGATGCGCGTTAAATCTGTCAAAGTAAACGTCCTCTTGTTGGGAGTGGTGTGTGAAAAAGAGGCCATCTCAAGTGCGTCCTCGTCATTTGCCATGGTTCAAAAGTACGAGGTCCGTCTCAAAAGCCCTATGTACTGAACAGTGCGACGTTAATATTCCTCACTCGATCATGAAGCTCATTAAAAACTACAATAGCGAACAAAATATGACAGCTTTGCCAGCAAATACAATCCTGTAATATTAATATTGCCTCTGGTTTGGTCCTTTATTAAGGCTTCCCCTTTTGAATCATTTTAGTGCAGTTTTATTGGATTTTTTCTCAAATTTAAAAGAAAATTGAAAAGTCCTTGCCGGTAGTATAACTTCTCTTAATTAAATTATTCACTGGGAAATTTCCCAATTTTTATCTTACTGTGAAAATAATTATCAACAAATGATTGGGGTGATTAAGTCCCCGCACTACCATTGGGGTTAGTATCAGTGCGCGCCTGCTCCCAGGTTAAAACATTTTGGGAAATCTTCTCGCTTTAAATATTAAAAAGTAAATTTTTCTTCATCGGAATCTTATATTCTTTTTCATTATTTAACATTAATTCTAAATGCTAATTCTTGAGGTTTAAAATTACAGTTCTTTAAACAGTTATTTACAATTATAGCATTTATCAAAAATCTTTTACATTTTTATACAATGTCAGTCACGCAGTTTTACTCTCCTTACAGTTAGCTTATTATATCCCAAAAATAATGTTTAATTTTTAAAAAATGAACTCATGCGAAGAGCCGGTACTTCACTAGTATACGTTTAATGTATCAGTACTGAAGAGTATTTTTATATAAATAAATTTCTTAATACTGATTAGAACATTTAATAATTGTTAGTGACTTATGGGCTGTCTTGTAGAGCAAAATTTTCAAAGGAAGGTTTAATATCAGAATTGACATTGAGTTATTTTTCTATTTTAGCTGAGAATCTATATTTTGTCTTCAAGCACCCCCCGCAGAAAATCCGGTTAACAAAAGGTAGGATGTTGAAAATGGTAATAGATACGGAGTGTGCTTTTGCAGTGCAGAAAATTCATCATCCACCCCTACCGAAAATTTAAGGCGATTTATTACAAAATTGCCTTTTATTTTTCACTGGATTAAAATCTTGAGGGTTTCTTCTTCGGAAGTTGAGAGCCCTTCTGGGTATTTTGAAATAGATCCCTAATCCACTCGTAACTTGCTACCAAGTTGTCTTCATCAAGAAAATATTTTTAAAATTCTTTGCCAACATGGCTAAATGATTTTAATGGTTTTTTAAAACAACTTTCCCTGTTGTTCTTCAGATTTGTAAGTTTTAACACATAACGAGCTGGTGCTTTTCTTCCCCTCATTTACTTCAGTAGTGGTAAATCAAATTTTAAGTATTCTTGAGAATATTTCCTTTTTTTTAATTTTCGAAACCATGCTCGTCCCGTGTACTTGTTGATCCTTTATTATCGTCGAATGTTGCTTACGACTTAAAATGTATGTATGATTTTGTTCTATTCTACTGCCCTAAATACTTAATTACCGTGAATTACAGTTAACGTACAAATTAAAATGTACATTCAAGCTAGATTCGGTAGCTATAGAAGTACCGAGTCGACTAAAACGACTGAAATTGTACGAGAAAAAGCATTTTACATGTTTTGGCAGAGGTCCAAAAGGTTGCCCAGACCCACGCAAACGTACCCGATAATGCCAGATGTGATGCATATGGATAGAGAGCAACATAGAATAGACTATTTTTCTAATGACTTTTTGTACTTTTAGAAATGGATGCTGAAGGAAATAAATCTTTAATTAAATTTTAAAATTTTGCGATCTGTTCCAATTTAAAAATTAGAGAGAAAAAAAAATAACATAATAAGTAAGTAATATGTATATATTTTAAGAGTATAATTTTTTAAAATATATATTACTTAAAAAGTAACATATACAAAATTTTAATACTTTATACAGTTTATATGATATGCATTGTAGCTTTAGCGTCAAAGGCATTTTATTGCAGTAAATACATTATTGTTGTACAGGGGATGGGGGGGGGCGCGACAAAAATTATGATTGAAAATTGGGTCGCCAGTATTGAAAGTTTGAGAAACACTGGTTAAAATAATGAAATTTTCATTCATTGCTGAAGTAGACCAAAAAAGACCAAAGATTTTCACAACCACAATCATGCCTCAATGATTGCTTTCCTTGGCGAGAACTCTTTCCTAACGGTGATTGAATGCTTCTCTATGTGTGCAAGGTTTGTCGATTGAGAGGGAATAGGAGATATTTTGAATTTTTTGTACAGTGATTAATATAAACATGTAAATTTTAATAAAGTTAGAAACCTGCCGAAAACAGGTTACTGTTGTGTTTATCAGTATGTAATTAAATCAAAAGATTTCTTATAATTAAACATTCACTAAAAGTTTTTCACACAATTCTTTTTATAAGAATCAGGCAGGTAATCAGAAATCACGTATGATTAACATAATGCAATTCTGTGACATAGAGGAGATTATATTCACGATTAAAACTTCTAAAATACAAAATATGCAAAACAAAATAAATAAATTTTATGCATGTCAGATATTTATACTGCTTTTTCAAATCATGTTTCAAGATTTTTAAACTCCCAATTTTCATATTTTATTTCAAAATTAGAGTTAAAAAAACCGAAAAAATAATTTTAAAACTTTTTTTTGCGTGTGCGTGAATAATATGACGTTAAGTAGAATTCCTAAAAACATTGAAATTAGTAATACCAATTTATGTAAACTACTCTGTTCCTAAAAGTACATTTTGGAAAAACTTCTTTGGTTCTAGTCAAGCGCATTAATTTATTTAATATTAAACTGTCTTTTAAGAATATATATATATATAAAATCAAATTCCACGAGATTTTATTAAGTTGGTATGTTCTGGATTAATTTTGTACAACAATTCGCGACATGTAATTCTTTGGACAAAATTCTGAATATACAATTTTCATGCTGAGATTTCTAATAGGCTGAAGTAAAGAAAAAATATTGTACGTTTTGGTAAATAAACCGTTATTTGAGCAGCTTTTTTTTTTTTCTCTAAAAATATCGTATATGATTATTTCAATTTCCAATACCTTTTATTTTACCTGTCATGCTAAAATTTCTTTATTTATCTTATTTTTATGTAATATCATTAGTTTTACAAACAAAGACCAATAATCAATTTTATAAATGACTGCAAAAAATAACACTGGAGGATACTTATAAAGGAGCACTTACTTATAAAGGAGCTTTATAAGTAAAGGCGCAAAAGTTTCCTGACAGGTGTTGTTCAAGTCCTGAATTCCAACCAAACGCGGTCATACGAAATATGAGGCAGGTACTAGTTCAGGTTGCATTCGCGTCAGTAGATTCAGAATTATTAAATATCAAGAATTATGGCACTAATACAGCCCACTATGCTTCTCTCGGGCGATGTTAATATAAAGGAGTAAATTGAAAAATCTAAATTTGAATGTATACTGCTGCCCATTAAAGTTGCAACACAATGGAAAAGGGACGACACTGTTACGTTGATCGGAGTTCGAGGATTTTATGCAGATCAGTCGCAAAGAACAAGACAGTTCTTTGAGAGTGATGAGAATTTATTGTCGAGAAAACAATCTTTGAAATACAGGATTCAACAGCAAAATTTGCAGAATAAATATCAGAAGGTCTTCACACCTTCTACAGCACTCAGACACAACTAACAGTGTCTAAAATACACGCATGCAAAAGATTATTCACAAGCGCTGCTCGTCCTAATCAACAGCCGAACTAATCGCTAGTTTTCACGATCAAGGCAAGACTACTAATCGCTAGTTAAAACAATACTCACTAATCACTGGTCAAAAGAAGACTGACTCGTTTCGGAGATCATCTCTCTATTTATAGGGATCGCTGATCTTTCGAGAAAGATCCACTTGTGTCATAGGTCTTGAAATTAGTGATTTCTCCACAAATTTTCAGAAGAATCCAGAGGGGCCCGAACTCGCCAAAAAATGGTCACCCACATGGTCGCAAGTTTCCAAAGTGGTCGCCAAGTCGCCATGGTCACCAAAACAGTATGCTAATTTGACTCTAGCAAGATCGTTTAAGTTCGCATTGTATCGCATTATATTGTAAGGGACGACGTTGCTTGCGAATATTACAATTTTAACATAAAATAAATGTAACATAGAGAAATATAAATGCATTACACATCCAAATACAAATTATTTACACTATTTTATACAAAATTCGTAACAATACGAACGTCAAATTCACATGAAAGGAAAACGTTAAAGTATGCAAATGATTGTATTTAAAGCAAGTGAATGATGCAAGAGGGAGAAACCGTAGCACAAACTTTGTACCAAAGAAAAGTTACGCTGCGGGATTCTCATAAGGAAAATATATTTGAATGTTGATTGCTCGTGAAAGGAACGTGTTATATTTCATCTAAGAAGGAAATACAGCTACCACCCCCGTTGGAATTCGAAAACGCCAGGATTAAAAAGCAGTTAATCATTCTGCGATATTGCTACTCTCATTGGTCGAAATCCAATGACTTGTAATGTGAATATGGAATTGATGGATTTAAGAGAGTCATACTGAGAGGCATACATAATCTTAATTACCTCCCGAGAAAATCAGTGACCAATGTTCAGTAATCTATTAAATCAATGAAAATAAAATAATAAACTGAATAACTTTATACATTTTTTTTTATTTCTAATGAGCTGCGATTGGTATTTACTATTGCAGACCTAGTACATTCCCCGGAAATTGGTATCTCTTTTTAGTGCGGCACCATATAGGCGGTACCAATCGCCGCAGTTTAATTTTGACGCCCAGTTTCCTCCCTAGAGGTAGGCACCTGAGCTCTGACGATGCGAACCTGTACTAGGATTTAATTTTGCCGAGAGTACCCAAGAGTCATGAAAATCATATCACTTTATATATAAAGAAATCTGAATAGTTACAACTGTTTTTAAATTGTAAATTCTGAGAAAACTTTTAAGGTATCCGACTACAACATAAAATTGTGATTTTTGCCATAAATTGACAATATTTTTTTAATTTTATTTTATAGAGGCCATTTTATTAACTTTATAAAAATACCAGTTTATATTTTCTATTCACTATAACAAAAACCGCTACCGTTTTAGTATTAAAATATGTTTTACTCGAAATGTGTTTTTTTGACAATTCTCAAACGAGGACAGCGATTGCTCAAAAAGTTAAAAAAAAACTAACTGAAATTTGTGTGTGTGTGTTCTGTTTAATAGTAGAAGTGCTTTAACCTTCAGATTTATCAATCGCTGTTTTGTTACAAAATTACAGTCCCTTGTGTGAATATAATCACTGGTTTTTTTAAAGCAATTCCATATAATAATAAGATAAAGTGCTCTAGTTTTTGTAAAAAATAAAATATATCATATGCTGAAGGTCATTTCACACAAAAACGAATTGCAAAGCAACACATCAAAATTGAAAATTCGTTCATAAACGTTTTGTACAGAATGAACCCCGTTTATGTAATTTTTGTAAAATTTTACCCATTTTTTCCCATTTTAGTTGTAATAATTTCTGGTTCTCTTTTTAATTTCAGCATTTTTTTTTCTTAAAATGTACTAAAAAATCTAAATACCACAAAAAAATTTTCCCATATTTCCATTTTTTAAAGTAAAAAGTTGTCGCAAATAGTCGGATATCGTACGTTTTTTTCAAAATATAGGTAAAAATTAAAGCATAGATTTGAAGATAAGTTATGGGCGTTAATAGCAAACAGCAACATAAATTGGATTTTATATTTTTGAATTTTTATTAGGTGTATATAGATATCATCGGCAATTAAATACAAAATTAGGGCGTTGTTGTTACTTTGTATTGCCTTTCTCTGATGATTTACAATGAATGCTATCTAAATAATCAAAGATTTAAGTATATTTTAATACAAAAACAAAAAAGGCTCTCAGTCCCCAGTACTGAAGTTTCCACGCATAAAATCATCTTGTATGTTTGCTATTGAATAATGTTTAAGCAAACTATATTATGAAAGGGTGTAAGAACATACTGGTTAAAGTGTAGAATATTGGGCTCTTTGGATTTGCGAATTTTATCTAGGTAGCATAGTGAGATAACGAATTCTTTCTTGCAGACTAGGAAAAAGTTAAAAACTCCTCCTTTAGAATATTTACCAAAGATGGCGTTTTGGAAAGGTTCTGTAGGTTCAGTAAAAGCAAGTTCTGCTACAGCAGAGATTAAAAAAGATTTAGTTTCCATACTTTACCCTCATTACATCAGTGGTGTGTACATGGGTGGGTTCAAACCCCTAGCAGTGGTGTCCTAGGGGTCTGGACCCCCCCAAAGCCCTTAATTTTTTTCCCGATTGATTATAATTTTAAGTATATAATACGTAAAATTTAATTAAATATTTGTTTTTAATGACTATTTTTATTAATTAATACTAATTCTTTATTCAATAAGTTTTTTACCGTTTTTTGTTCCTCAAAATCAAAAGGAGCACGATACAAGAATGGTGAACTTTCGACCCCCCTCCCCCCTGGAAAACTTCTGTGTGCGCTACTGCCTCGCACATACCATTATTTTTAGCATAAAGATTTCGTCTCAGTACTTTATAGTCTACGTTTTTTTTTAAATATAATCCTTCCCTCAAAAGATGTCTGTGTACGCCAATGTGCATACCTTTACATAGATATAAATGAAATTTCAATTATCAATAGTAAATGTTAATTTAACTAACATTGCTGTAATCAATTCAGCAAAAAGTAACAGAATTTAAAATCTGTTATATCAATTTTTTAAAAAAAAACAAAAAACTTACCTCTTTCTACTAAATTCAACAATAAAAAATAGAGATCCAATGCTTAATATTTTGCAAAAAATTATCAAGTCATTCTGTAAACACAAATCAGTTATTTTACGTAAGCATTTATAGCGTATGATCTTTGAAACAGTAGTAAAATTTACATTAATAATCGACAAGCTTGAATTTAATCATAATTCATATTGAAACATGCCATGTATGTTGTTTTCCCTGCATTGATTTTCTGCTTGTGAGAAAATTGAGTTTTGCAGGGAAAATTCGCTTTCCAGCATGGACTTAAGAAATAAGATGATGACAACCCTAAAAGAAGTGATCATGGCTTCCAGATTGGTGACTTTATCTACCTAGGTGACAGATTCGGCGGAAAATGATATCGCCCAGGAACCCTCATGAAGTCTCAGGGATCGACCCTTCTGAACATTTCCGTGAGGCGAAATGAGGGACATTTGAGACAAAGGTCGAGCCAGTCGAGATTAGAATCTGCTTGTGCGTTGTCTGTGATAAGACAGAGAGACTTTATTTGCCTGAGTTCCTGCTAGTGGAATTATTCTGGAGCGCTTCCTTTGTTCGTCCTCTCTCCATTAATAAATCTGTTATTCAAATTATGAGGTTCCTTGATCCACTGTGACGGGCTCACGCGTCTTTTCTGTAACATAACCTCTGGGTTCTTTGACGGCCAAGATTAATGGCAAATCTTTTCCAACCAAAATCCAAGAAGTGAAATACGATTATGAAATGCAAATAAGATAGCTTTTAAAAGAACAGAAGTTTCAGTAAGCAGTATGACAATTTAGGGAAAGTTATGTTTGGAAGGGATACGAGTGTGAATTGACGGCCTATCATAAAGTTACCGAGATATTCAGCCATTGATACAAGGTGCATACCATTGCACGTGTGCCCAAGTGTTTCCGTACCGTGATAGAATCTTATTTTGGATTAAGGTAGGACAGATTATTTGATATAAGGACTTGTAATATTATTAGAATTGAGAGTAGGCGGATAGTATAATTATTTAGGTAAAGTGATCTAAATTACGCAATTCGGTTTAACTATCGCTGTGTGTGTTTGGTTTATTAGATTCTCACTTATATAAATTTATCTAAATTGTTAAAAAGTTTAAGTTATATTCTTAATAAAGTCATATTAAGAATTTTAAAATGTCTATTCATTTTGAAAATTCTACACCTCTAATTCACGCTGACAATCAAAGATATGGTCACCAAAGAGCGACCATATCACACCACGCCTAGAGATGTGGGAGGAAAGGAAGGAAGACTAGTCATGTCCAAAATTACTCAATTTATTGGTGCCACAATCAAAATCACAAGTTCAAGCAATCTAAATTAAGAGATGCGCCCAATTGAAGCAATACGTAGATAAATAACGAGGTACACGAAGTTTGAGAAAACTTTAAATATTAGAACATTTACGTCAGGTTCGAATACACTATTTTCCTAGCTATCAAATCTCTACGATCAATCATCACTTAAATAATTACAATTATGAAATATCTGGGTTATACTACCAATTTGATCAATCTCTGAACCGCTAGCAATCTATCCTACCTTTCTAACTTTCTCTCGCTGTTTATCTTGAAAGCTTAGGCTATATATAGTAGACCTAATTTACATAATCACGTTCTCTTCTTCAGAGGGTTCGTTGCAAATAAAATAGATTTAAAGGACCAAAGACTTCCCAAGAGGACTTGTTAGTCAGAAGGACGCGGATAGAGCCATCACAAAATCATTAGAGTCGTCGACTGCTACCCTCCCTCAAATTTACTACAATATTCATTTTAAAGGAATTGTAGAAATCTACCCTTTTTAAAAGTTATAATTTAATAGATCTTAAAGTAAGGAACGTTTCTTCATTAAATTATAAGTTTTCCTAAAAAAAAGGTTATTCTTTTTAAATTTCTTATATCATGAAGTCTCAGTAACATAGGCTCTTTTAAACGAAAAAATTCATAACTTTATTCAATTATTAAGTTCTCAGAAAAAGTTCTGAAGTATTTGAAAGCTTAGAATCAGTGAGGGACTTAAAGCTGTCATGAAATTTACAATGAATTAACTAAAATTACTTTCAAGCTTGAGGGATTCTTAAAAGAGAAATCTAAGAGACAGAAGAAATTTTAATTAATTATGACACATGAGGAAAAAGAAAGAAATCAGAAACATACATTTTAAAATAGCAATTTTATTAAACTTAGGAAAATTAGGCCTTCAAAATCTGTATGTATAAAAGTAAAAAAAAAAAAAGTGATACATTTGATTAATACAAAATACTACAAAAATAAATATTCAGTATTTCAAATAAAAATACATGTATTCAGAAAAAAATAGTTAATAACACGAAAAAAAATTATCTTTTACATTTTTTATGTATATGAACAACAAATGATAGACTAAATAAGCAATTTTCCAAAAATTAAGAAAAATTTATTTATTGAAAATAATAAAGTGTATTTTGATGATGAGTAATTTCAGTTATACATATGTGTGAGAATCTTTTAAATATATTTAAACATTTGATTTATACCAAAACATATCGTGAAAATTTAATCTGGATTTAACTAAGTTGTTATTTTTATAAACGTTTGTGTAAGATATTGCTGAACGTGATTTTTCAAACAGAATTCTTATGATCGTTAGTTTATTATTGATAAGAACTTTACATCTTGCATTACTTGAAATATGATAAAAAAATATATTGATAAAAATTTTAATGAAAATAGAATTACTTTTTGAAATTTCTGTTTCATGTGATAAAAAAAAGAAAAGAATAAATGAACCATGAATCTTATTTAATGAAACATTAGCTTGAAAATTTTTTAAATTCTCAAATCGTAATTTTCGTCTTCGAGACATCTTTAAGAAAATATCTAGATTTTTTTTTTGTTAGAAATTGATTCTTTAAGAGTTTTTTTTTCCATTAAATGTTTGATTTTAGTTTTTGAATTTCGATAAAAATTAAAGTCTTAGCAGTCAGTTCATATACAAGTACTTCGATTACAACTTGAAATTTTGCATATTGTACTTTAAGAGATGATAAAAAAAACGTAGCAAAAAATATTCATTTAATTAAAAAAGTGTAGAGCATTCAGATACAGATTGTGAACAACTTTGAAGTAACATAACTTAAAAATTTATCTTTAAAAAAAAGAAAGTTGTTTTTCAAAAGAATACTTGAGATTCCATAAAACAGAAATGCAGTGGGTTTTTTAAAACGGTTAAAACATAGTGACAAACAATACATGTCGAAATCATACAGAAAATTCTGAAGTCTTGTTTTTCTCCTTAATGTATCGATTAAAGTGACTTTCATTTACATGAGTAAAAATATTTGTGGATATCTATTTGCGAGTGTGAAACATTATCTTTCATATAATCCCAAAAGAAGAAATCGTTAAGTAAGTATGAAAAATAGTTGATACCTATTCGCGTATACAGTATTATTAATGGCAAACAATGATTGTAGCATCGAATTGTTTTAAAGAGATTATTCTAATTTTAAAATTAATTAAACTTCTATTAATATGTAAAGTATTTGTTTTTCTTGAAGTTAATTATGTCTGTTCCGTGTACGAGTATATATTTCAGACTTTCAAAAAGACGTATATTTCATTTTCTTTTGATGACTGCTATTTTAGAGAGTTCAGACATTCTTCCTCCCAGTTTTGTGGGATTCTGTCATGGGTATATTCCAGAATATAATCAAGTGGACAATATTCGGTGCATCCAGGAATAGTGAGTAGATGCAGTTGCTGAGGTTCACGTTCGGGAGTGGTGGAATTCAAATACAGGTAACGAACAAAATGGCTGTCTTCACTTTTATATAGTTCTATCAAAACAGTGGCACAGGAATCGGGCTCTAAACCATTCCACACATCCATAGTAGAAAGAAAAGCTGCGATGTTGTTTCCAAGCTGTATGTAGGTAAGGAAGAATGATGAAATATGTACAATAAACT
>BMAV01027031.1:338541-363213 GCA_019973955.1 Trichonephila inaurata madagascariensis
CGAGTACATGCTCGTTAAATCAGTGGGTCCGAAAGTCTTGTGGGCTGTATCACGATTGCAGGAGACTGGAGAATATTTCCCTCCCCTTCAGTTCCATGCCTAAATTGTGGAGGTGGAGATAGTTGGTGTCGCCATCTATCGTCCCTTGGGTGAATTTCACCAAGCTAATTCGTACTGTCACCTGAATGGTGGACAAGGCCAACGAAAAGCGTACTTCCAGCCCCTTGCCACAATGAATTTCGTGGGCCTCGATCTGACTACCTCAGACAGGTGGCATTAGAAGCAACAACACTATCGTATCCGCATAGGCTCGAAATCCCGCGCATACTCCTTCCGTGTTGATTGAATATTAACGTCGCACTGTTCAGCAACACGAGGGCTTGTGGCGACGGACCACGTAATTTTGAACCATGGTCAAGTGACGAAGGCAACATCTGAGCAGGTACCCCCTCTTCTAACTACCACACCACACCAACGGGAGGACGCTTGAGCTTTCGACAGATTTAATATGAATCGCTTTCCTACTTGGCGGGTCCTAAGGGGTACTGGGCTCGAACTCGTGACAAGCCAACCACGATCCGATACCTTGAGCACAGCCCCTCTTCTTCCGTGTTAACCAGTCAACAAAAATTGGTGAGGATTTAGCATTAACTACTACATTTAAGAGAAGTAGCACATGTACTCATTGAATGAAGGAAAGATGTAATAACTGCATTATTCACAGTCGAAACGCCATAATTACATTCGAAAACGCTACTAACGAGTCTTAATGTATATAAATTCACTTAAGAATGAATCTAAATGTTGTATGGGTTTGAGATGTTTCTTGTTTTATTCTTTTGCTGATTATTATAGTCTTTTGGGTAATTAAATGTCAGACTGCATTTTTGGAAACACTCCACTGCGTTTTCTCTTCTGTAGAAAATAAATCCCAAATATTAATCATTTTTCCCAACAAAAAGAAAACGAACAATATTACTAATAACATTATTTTCAAGCATTCGTGATATAGTGTAAGAATATTGTGTTTGAACATTAGCGGTAATGATACAACCTATATTAAAGAGATTATTATTTTTTACCCTACGTGAACAAGGTGAGGAACAATTTCCCTAAAATCAAGATTCTTGTCAAACTTTAAAATATCGATCCTGTATGTATATACATGTGTGATTATTCTTTCCTCGAAAATTAAAAAAGTTCGTTGCCAATAGCAAGTGCGATGTTCCCCAATAAGCAATTAATTAATACATTTAACTCATTTAAAATAGGGTAGGAACAAAGAGGACTGAAAAATACACATTCTCTGTTAAACAAGTTGTCCTAATTCATCGTTTTCACTGACGCTACACTCAAGGGAATGCTACGGACCTCGTTATTTTAAATGCCAATAAAGAGAACGAGGAGCTGGTATCAAAATTTTATATGGCCTCCATAGCCCATCTACAGGGAAGAAACTTGGGGGCACCAAGACTTAAACCCACCACTGGACAAAAACAATTGTCAGCCACAAGTTTGCGACTATGACTGTTTCGCTACAGCAACAGGTTTCTAGCGGCTTGGCAACAAGCTGTGATAGACCTTTAAAGTGCGCGAACTATTTACAAATACTATTTCAATAGAGTCCTATATACTCAAAATTTTGCTAACCACAACCAATCTGTATCATAATTTCGAACCACGCTCACATGTCGAGATTGGTACCTAAGCATTTCTTTACTTCCACGTAGTGCCAAAGTGAACACTTTGAGCTCACATAAATTCAGCGTCTCTTTAAGGATAAGTCTTGGAATTGAGGTTTGAGTGAAGCATCGCCGTCTATACACTCGTGACTGTAACCACTTAATTGTTACGGCCAATGCAGCTCATCTCTCATTTTTTTACGAATTTCTCTAATAATTTTAACATTATTTATGAAATTGTCGCTTTAATTATATCCTTTTCACTCATATCATGGCCAATTTGATCAAAACAAATCGATTGGGTGAAATAATTTTTGGTTCTAAATTTTGCTTTAACATTTTTCACACAACAAAATTAGAAATATTTTAATCTATAGATTTATAAATACTTTCAACGTTATTTTCATTTCATTGTGTTATTATTATTCGATTCCATATTCAGCTTCAGAGTCAAAGTTTGGGAGTTTCTGTACAATTATGTGAAGTTCCTCCCGACAAATAATGCCTGACTGCCAGGTCCATCGTGACTTTCGAAAATAAAGAGAAATGATGTGCATTGCAAAATGTGTTATAATTGAGTAACATTGTTCTCCAGATCACAAAATGCTGACAATAATCATTGAAAAACTTATTAAAGAATCAGAAGAAACAGTGCATTATTCTATCGCAAAGCATAATTAAAAGAAGATGGAAGTGTATTGGAGCAGGGATGCGTCTTTTGGGGTTATTGAAAAATTCAGCTGCTTAGTCATAGGGATTATTTTATTGTGTAGGGGAGGGGGAAGAGTTTTCTTCTCAAAATTAATTAAACGTTCTTTAAGATATGATTCTTCGAAATGGAATTACCATTCGACCATGAAGGAATTCAAAATGGAACGCGTGGTCACACGTGCAAAAAAGTGTAATAAGAAACATTCTTCGCTTTCTTGGGGTAGTTATTTGCTTCCCTTTAATTCAAGATTCTGGTCTTGGTAAAATGATAAATTCTTAGAAAAAAAATTATCAAAACCATTTTTTTTTTTTTTTTTAATTTTCCGGAATTTTTTTCGAAATATATAGTGGAGTATTTTTATAATCAAATATACTTCTTTTGTTACTAATTTTTTTAAAAATATTTTACGTCTTGGAATATTATTTTGTTTAACGAGAAAGAAATTTAAAATTAATATTATTCAAAATTGCTAAATATGCTTGTAATAAACGAGTATAAAATAAATATGACGAGTCGATATATTTTTTTTTAGTTTAAAGGCTTGTTAAAGGAATGATTAAATATTGTAAAAAAAAGTTTTCATACCTGATTTATGAAAAAAATAAATACGCAAAGAAAGAATTTATCTTCATCTAACATTAGCTTTAAATAATATGCACGTAAAAAAATTATATAAAAACTCTCTAAGTTATTTAAGAAACGTATTTAGTAGTAGGAGAGAGTAAGGTGGTTGGATTTTCATGAGCAATGCATTCAGAATGCTTTACGAAGGCTATTGGCGACGATCTTAATAACTTTGAACAGTGTTCAAATCAGGAGAATGATACCTGAGGGGGAGCCACACTCTCCAAATTTTCCAACCCCGCCAAAATACGATGTTTAAACCTTGAAAAATGTAATGTTTCCTTCCATGCAGCGGCACCCACACTCACGACTCCAGAAAGTCGGCCACGCGACTGAGACCGTTCGGCGACCGCCGAGAGGGGCGGTCGCATGTTGCATATGGGTTGTCTTGATTATGTTACTAATATTAGCATCGCTTCAAATTCTCCGATTTTTCACTTGATTCTATCGGCATTTTTCTCTTTTGAATTATATAGGCAAAGTAACCCTATCCTGTACATACAACTTTGACGACCGATTAGTTGTAATTCACTACAGTGAAATGATTTATTTTATATTGTCATGTACCGCGTACAAGGGTTCGGCCCCCCCGCCCCCCCCCCCGATTCACACGGAAATCTCTTAACTCATTCCCAACACAAAATTCTCGATTTTGCTACTGATTCTGATTAAAACATCGAATTAAAATTATTTGTGACCTAAAATGTGACATTGCATTACAGGTATTCTATATATATAATAAGAGTATACAGAAGAAAGTCTAGTAAAATGTTTCTAAAAATAGGTTTCATTTTAAAAAAACTGAAATTGAATTGCTTCTATCTACCAGCCTCAGAAACTTAGAGAATCAAGCTGAGAAAGTTTAAATACATTTCAGGAAAAAATTTAGAAAAAAACTGAAATTAGAGTCCTTTGTTAGGCTAACAGTTATTTCAGTGTTATGTAGATATCAAGATATTCAAAGAGAGAGAATTAGAAAAGGAATTTAATTTTTTAAAAATGCGTGCGATCTTATTTATTATTCTGAAGAGAAAGTTACGTGTTTTTGAAACGCATTTTTTTGAAGGAAAATCTATCCCTGCGTTATATTTATTTTACTAACGTTGGACTTCGAAATAACAGAAGGCCTATGGGTAAAGGACTTCAAACCATCTAAAAGATTGTCTTGTATATTAACTTTCCATCTACACAGCATTGATTTCTATGACTTAATCTTTTCTTTGCAAAGTTATTATAACTGAATCGAATCATCGCCTTTTCATTGTCATAAATAAATAAAAAAAATTATACTATGCCAGTTCAAAAGAACACAACAGTTCTTTAAGAGTGTTGAAATTTATTGACGAAAACAGTCCTCAAAATACTAGATAAACAGAAATAGAACTCAAACAAAAGTTCCAGAAGTTTCTTACACCTTCTACTCTACTTAGACACAACTAACAGTCTAAAAATTCAGGTACGTAACCATAAAAACCATCTGAAAGCAACCACTCGATGGTAGGCAAACACACAAAAGTGAATACTTTAACAGCTGAAGTAGAACTAAATTCAGTTTCATGAAGCGACTGCTATTTATAGTGTGCGCGGCTACCTTCCAATGCTTTCTCGAATAATCTGCTAACTTCATAAATCATTGCGTCATGGACTTCTCCAGGAATTTCAAGAAGCCTCCTTATAATCGCCGCCAAAACTGCTGCCAACTTGCTTATCTCTCCAATATTTCTCCCACTGAAAGGCCATTATAATGTAAGTGATGGAGTTGCTTGCGAATATTATAGTTTTTATCATAAATAAAGACAACCTAAGAGAAATGTTAACTTACTAAACATGCAGATTTAAATTATTTGCACTATTTTAAGATAAAATCAAGCACTCATTACGCATAACACTACGAAAGAACTTCACTTTCTAACGTTCTACATCCTCTGAGGGCGCCGATGTTCCAATGTGTATGTTTTCTGTTTCAGTCGGTGACGTTCCGCATCCAGAACATCATGGAGCGTCGCAAGTTGGTGGCGAAGCGCTTTCTCATCCTGACCACGGTGTTTGCCATCTGCTGGGTGCCCTACAACATCGCCACCCTGCTTCTAGATTTCCAGGTAGGTGTGACTCTCTCTCTTTTCGACACAGAGAGTCCTTAGTTAAGGGTAGAAACCAAATTTAAGTACTGGGTCAACACTATGAAGTTGGCCATAAAACACATGAGTGGAAAACGACTTTGGTACTTTGAGGCTATTTCGGATCAAATTTCCTTACTGTCATTCAAAAAAATTCCAAAAGATACATCATCGATTGGCTAGCGCTTGCGTTCAAAGAGATAACATAAATAATAATTTAGCATGTGTTAATCTAATTTCTTATGTTAACGTTCGAGCACATTCTTTACAAATCTAAACAACACAACTGAAGTAGGCAGCGTTACTGTTGCGGTCCCACAACGTAGAAATCTATTCGCAATTAATTTTATTTCGAGTATTTTTCCCCTAACTATATTTGATACGGAAATCAAAATTAAACATCTGAGAACAAGGAAACATTTTAAATAAATAGATGATTTTTTTTTTATTTTCATAAGTTTCCTGTAGCCCTTAAAAACTAAGGAAGTTTCTTCTTTCAAATATGACAAAAAAAATTTCTACATAAAAGCCGTATTGATTAAAAACGTAAAAGGGAAATGTGTCACAATGACACTACTTCTTTGGCATTTTTATAATTAGTATAGAAACTTTTAGAGCCTTTACTCCCACAATCCGCTAGATTTCAGTGTAAATAGTCAGATGTCCAAGCGCTTCATTGTTTATCCGACCATCACCTTGCTGCGCCTTTGTTTATTCGCACTTGCTGGAAATAAGTATTATTATTAATATTTATCAAATGCCTAACTATTGCCCATCAGGTCATTAGTTAACAAGCTCTCCAATATTCCTTCACAATGCAGTCCAAACTCTTAAGTGCAGAGCACACGTCTAGATGAGCAGCGCCCATGACTTATTCAGAAGCACACAAAACACAAAAAGGTGAGTCAGTCAGATGAAAACGAAACACAAAGGGAATCGTGTTCAATCAATCATCTAAACTCAGCAGCAGTATGAGGAGAGTACGAGACACAGTTAGGATTTATTAGCACCCTCCATGACTTTTTTTTGGCAGCAGCATCTCGAAGCATTTTTTATAGATCCTATTAATTTCAAGTTTTGCTGAGTGAAGAGTGTCTAGTAGATCTTTGGAGAATAGACTCGTGCCTCTTTTTGCTAAAAAGTCCGCCATTTCATTTCCCCAATGGGAAGGCACCCACTGTAATACAACCTTGGTCGGAATTCTTCTCAGCAACTCTGGACTCGTGAACTTTGTTTGTCTTGGTTACTTATCAAAGCCTGAGGAGTAGAACTTGAATCTGATAAAATGACAGCCTTATCAGGAGTGGAGAGACGGGCAGAAAGCTGATAAAGGGCCAAATGAATCGTATGAGAGTCGACATGTAAGTAAAAGAGAAAAAAAGGATCACAGAAAACTCCAGCACCAGCACCCTGGGTGAAATCCAAAAGGGAACCATCTGTGTAGATATGAAGAGCCACTTATCAGAGAAATAGCGGGAATTAATGGTTTCCAAAGCGATTGCACGAAGAGCAGTTGGGCAAAGGTCATTTTCCCTCACGTTCAAAGTCAAATGCAATCTGATATCGGGAACCATAAACTCCAGTGGTTTTAGTATAGGAAGTATTTAAGTATAGGAACAATGTTCGCCTTTTTCCAAATCGCTGGAACACCAGTGTTCCAACTGTAGTTGTAGAGCTAAAATAGTATAGAGAGTGCTTTTTTGCCAAAATATTTCAGGCATTCAAGATGGAAATTATCTGAACCAGGGCTCTTAAAGCGTTTAATAGTCTATGTATGTTCTGCTATATTAAGGTTTTTGCAAAAAATCCCGTGTCCACAATTTAAGGAAGAGGGGGAGTGACGAAGTTCCCGTTCCCGTTGGGTCTTCAGGTCTCTCTCCAAGAAAAATAAAAAGAAAGAATTAAAGGCATTAGCAATATCTCTGTCATCAGTTAAAACACGAGTACCAAATTTCAACGGTTCTCTGGTGGATGCAATATTATTGTTCAATAATTTGTTCACATTGTTGTAAACTTTTTCGCCACCCTTCCTATAATCAGTTTTAGAAATGAAATTATTGAAGCAGTTTCTTTTACAGAAAGAATTTCTTTACGAAGAATAGCAGCACACTTTCTCCAATATTGAATATCTTCGGGCTTTTTGGAATGTTCCGCAGTAGTACGAGCTATAGAATATTTTTCGTTAAGAATGGCAAGATTTTCATTCCAGAAAAGTTTAAATTTAAATTGCTTGCCTCTCGGCATCCACTTTTTTGCGGTACCAAAAATAATTTTTCTAAATCTAGAAAAAGCACAATCAATATTCTCGCCTGCTTCACAGAAACAAGAGGTAGAACCGAGGCATTCCAATTAGATGGAAATAAGTTGAACGAATACATTAAAAAGTCATCTAATTATTGCATGATAATCTCCAACATCCATTTGTGTGTTCCGCTTTTTTTATTTTATTTTATTTTTTTTTTATTTTTTTATTTTTTTTTAGGCAATTAATCCGTTTTACCCCAATTTATTTATTTTGTTCAAATTTGAGAAAAATCATGTTTCCTGAAGTTATTTAAACCTAAACAAACTAAATATAACAAAATTTGAAAAAAAATGTTATATTTTATATAAGAAATCTGACCCGTCCTCTAAATAGAACACTGGGATAAAGGGATTAAAATTTGTACTTGGGATGTTATAGTGTTCCTTTCAATGATAAAAATCGATTTTTGAGTATGAAAATTTACTTTTTTTGAATAATACTTTCTTATTTACAAGATAGTTAACTTTTCAATTGAATTTCACTCTAACTTTGGTGTAAAGTAAGCCACATAAGTGAGCCTGACAAAGTGTTCTGTCACATTTGCCAAAGAATGGTTTTGGTTTTCCTTTGCAGCCTTCTCTTTGATAACAAAGATCTTTTTCGCGCTTTAGTAAACAACGACCAACACTATATTTACGGATATCTTCTTTTGCATCAGAAGGTACAGTCGAGATTCTAAGTCTACCTCTTGCCCTTATCATAGTTTTATTTACATAGACTGTAGTTACAGTTCTTTGGAACTTCTTCAAGTTTAGGGCTTCATCTTAGTTGAGAGTTGTGTGAATTCCCCAGGTGTTTATCATAGCCATACCCAGTGAACAAATAAAAAGTGGCCATTTCCACATTTTCCCACGAATTTTAATGAAATAGCCCAGTCAACCACACCAACCACACCGCCGTTCATGTTTGCTGTAAGAATTTATCAAATGTGGCATCTTCACGTTAACTTTATTTTTCTGTCCTCTTACTCGCCTCTTCGTATCAAAGAATGTTTCTAAAGTGCTAAAATGTATAGCAACAGCAAGAGCACTATTGCCATTCCATCGCACCATTAAAATTTCAGAGTTCTTGTCAAATGCAAAATCAGACCTGCCTCTTTCTTTCTTCTGCATTGACATAGATTCTTTTAACGGACACTCATGGTTTATCCGATTCTTTCGTGTAATTCCTGCAGCTCGAAAACCCTGTTAATCTTTCAAAACATTAACCAGGGGAGACTCTAGGGCCAGACAAACCGGACCCCTGCCTGGGGCGGCAAATTTTAAGGGCGGCATTTACGTCGTATTTGTAAGAAATATTTTTTTTTGTTACAAAAAATGTGATATATTTTCTGAAATATTATTGGGAGTGAGTTTGATGTTCTATTTAATATATTTTATTTCCGTATTTTGTACTCTGTATGTTTAATGTCAGTTTTCTTTTATGTTGGAACTTGAAGGGTTCGCAGCAAAAATATATCTTAAGTAATGAAATTTGATATATTTACACATCTTTCTCTAGCATCTTTCTCCCCACCCTGGAGTGGGAAAACAATGGACATTCCTTTCACCCATACGATGTTTAGTGTCAGCTATCTAAAAGGGGACAGAGTTGCTAAGTTTTTGGTGGAGAGCCACAGAAAATGTTTTGTTTTAGTTTTGGGTGTAGTTACTATGTGAAAATAAACGCACGCTTCTGATCCCCACCATCAGTTGACTCTTTTTCGAAGAAATTGACCTGCTGGAATGGGCAATTCCTTCTCTTACATTTTACTTATTTGAAATAATAACAGATAATAATGTCCTTAATTTGGAATTATTTTTTCTTTTTTAAGACTATATTTTATATATATATATATACATATATAGTTATACTGCGCCCTTTTGCTCGTTATTCAAATTTTATAAGTGTGTATCTACGTGGAATTTTTTTAAAAACATTATAATTTTTTGCTTTGGAGAGAGGGGCGGCCTAGAGTCGGCTCTGCATCAACACTAGTAAAAAAGTTATCAAAACATAATGTGTAATCATTTTCAAACAATAATAATACTTATAATCTATGAATAGTTAGTTAAAATGCGAATCAATTGTTAAAACTTACCCTTGAGTGTATATCAAGACAGAAAATTTTAAGAATAATGTCCGGCACACGGGATTTTAAAAAAATACTGTTGGTCTTAAAACTGAACAATTTTGCGTAGAAAGACTGAAACCAATGTGCAGTGAACTTCTCCTAGCGAGAGACAGAAAAGCAACTGAACAGAGAATATATTACACAAACAACACGTTGTAATCGCGCGGAAGATAAATGCAGTCGATGGCGTTGGTAAAAGGCATAGAGCAATAGAATTATTTTACACATGATGCACATTAAATATAAATTTTAAATAATAATAATTAAGTATATAGCATATAAATTAACATACAAAGAAATAATTAATGAGGAAAATACAGTTTAGTTAATGATAAAAATATAATTTGAAAAATAAAAATATACAATTCCATCCAAACAAACAACTTATCGCAATTTAAAAATTCTAGTCAACTTAAAGTAGGATATTTATTTTTTGAATTTCGATAATTAAACTTAGAAACAAGTTAATAAAATAAAAGTAAAAAAAAGCATTAACATTCAGATTACAAAAATGCAAAAGAACGATAACATTAAATATTATCAAAAGAAATATTTTAAGAATCAAAATGTTCAAACGTCTGATCCTGTTTTTTGGAAATTAGGTTAGTTCGTTCTCTTAAATTTCAAAGTATTATTACATTGTCAAAATCCTGAGCCTGTTGAAATACTTTTTATCTCCAAACATTTCAATATTTCATTTACTTTTTAAATGTAACTGCATTTCTTTCATAAAGAGCGTTAAAAAGGGGCAAAAATCTGACAAATTGAAAAGAGAATTTAGATAATTCAATAGCACATATCATCTGATTTCTTCATTCGCTAAATTTCTTCCCTCTAAAAAGCACACAATAATAAGCACTTCTGCACTAATTTGTTTTTGCAAAATTAAAAGGAAGTATAGTTTTATCTGAGAATAAGAATTCCAGTACTTAAAAAAAATAAGTATCTCACAGACGAAAAGAAACTTTCTGAAGAGACTATAAATTTTTTTCAAATATAATTTTACTGAGAAAATCAGGATAACTTTTATTAAATAATACCTCTGAAAAAACTGAGAGCACGAAAACAAATTGAAAATAGGTGTAATTTTGTGTTTTTCTTTTTGTGCATTAAAAAATAATTCCCACACACATTTTTGTTTTTATATATATATGTATATATATGTATATATATACATATATATATAAAAACAAAAATTTACCTAGAAAATTTACATTTTTGACAATCAACCAATTCAAATTCTACCAAACTTGACTGTCATCTCTCTTGGTATCTATCTATATTGGCTAGTGTAAAAGGTAGTTCAAAAGATGCGTTCATGTATATTCAGGTTTTTTAACTTGATGGATAATTGCTTTTCATTAATTTCAAGACTCTTGATTCTCTTGGAAAAAGATCTGTAAGTAGGGAAATTTCGTTAATTTTTTTTTATTTTATTTATTTTTTATTTTTTTACGTAATTGTTTTGGGATTTTTCTGCTTTAAGAATTTGGAGAATTTGTTTCAGAATAGTAGTCAGTAGTTTTATCATACTTTCTGCGAGTTTTCGTATATTCGAATTTTTGTTTATTTTT
This sequence comes from Trichonephila inaurata madagascariensis, assembly GCA_019973955.1. Classification (NCBI taxonomy): domain Eukaryota; kingdom Metazoa; phylum Arthropoda; class Arachnida; order Araneae; family Nephilidae; genus Trichonephila; species Trichonephila inaurata. Next base: position 349,669 of record BMAV01027031.1, read on the forward strand.
TTATATACTTTGAATATTTGTTTATTTTATTTGGTTTTTCCTACCGAGTTGCAAAGGGGGAAGGTTGTCGCCTTCAAACTAATTTAACCCCACTTATTCGGTCCTAAGTCCGAAATTGCTTTCTGACTCTCTAGGTTCTTTTGTATAGTTCCTTTTTTGTATTTTTCTATAAATTTGATCTTCATGTTTTGCTTTTATGTTTTATTACGTTATTTCTTGTTATGTTCATTATCTATTATTTCTGGTTTTTGATATATTATACAAATTTCTTTCATATATATATATATATAGAGAGAGAGAGAGATTTTGAAAAATCTAGAAAAAGAATATCTCTTACAAAAAATGAAAATTTAAAAAAAATTCTATTTGACATTTAGAAATGTATGTGCTTCGAATTTCCAAATGAACTTTCCAACATTTTATTTTATTACATATGCCATTTTTTTTTTTTTTTTCCTCAATCTAAAATTTAGTTTCCAATTTGTAACTTTTATTTATGACAAGTTTCATTATTATTGGAGTTTATGTACTGTTCTTGTTAAAAGTTAAGAGAGAAACTTTCGGTTTTGTCTGAAACCATATAAATCGAATTTCCCAGGACTAAGTTGAATTGGTTCCGCATTAATAAAAATTGAAAATTTCTGATTCTTATGTTGTAATTATTTTTAAAGGAAAAATTACTTTTAAAGTTTCAATTTAAGACTATAAGCAGATAGAAGAAATTAAAATAAATCGTGTAATTGTTCATGAAACCATTAATAAATAAAATTATAACTGCATTTAATAATCAAACAATTTTCCGATTAAAGTATTTCATTGAATTTCTAATGGAATTTTAAGTATGAAGAAAATTAAATCTTCTAATTTAATTTTTTTAATTAACTGAATGATACTACTCATCTAATTTTTTGCTATTCTTTTTTTTTTTTTTTTTTTAAATTTTTTTTTTCTTCATCGTTAAACGTTGTTGTCGTTGCATATAGCTTTTTTGGAAGGATCAATCCAAGCATTAGAAACAGCTCAAGTATCCCGCAAGAACAATGGTTAATAATAAAAGAGAATAAAAATAAATATTAATATAATATTAAAATTAATATATAATTAAATATTAATTATAAATATTTAAAGTAAGAACCAGACAAATTAACATGGGAACAAAAGTAAAAGGCTAAAAATTTAAGCAAGAAAGAGCTTAAGAGATGTAGTTCTTGAAAGTTCTGGCATTCCAGTATAGTTTGCTTATCTCACCATGTTTTGGGGACTCTTTATGTAATTGTGAGCATACAAGAAAATGTTCTGCGTTCATGATGCCCGAATTACAAATTTGTCATATACTAAATGGAGGGATGCCTATTTTATTAAGATGGTGTGCCATGCAATGATGGTCTGTTTGCCACAGCCTCTTTACGGGGCTTTTGACAAAACTTTTTCCAAGTGTCCTAAATATTAGCCCAGGATTTGCCTGTTCCTTTTGCTGCTTGTTCAGATTTTAGAGTATCCACTAATTTGTCAAAAATATGTTTTTAAGTGACTATGGATGAAGTGGTTTGTTGACTTGTGGCTCCTCTCTTGGCTAGTAAGTCTGTCTTTTCGTTACTGTCGATAGCCACATGGGAAAAAATGCATTGAAAAATGATTGTTTTGTTGTATTTATAAAGATAGTTTAAGATTTGTCTTCTTTCTGAGATAATCTGGGTGTCAGTGCCATGATTTATAACTACAGCCTGGATGGCTGGTTTGAAATCGACTAGAATAACTGCTTTAGAGAAACAATCGATCTCTTTATCTTGAGGTTTTGCAGTGCTAGTGAGATTGCAAGGATCTCTGCATCAAAATTCGATATGAAGGGTCCCGCAAAATTACATTGGGAAAAAAATTTATTGTATACACCAACTCCGGTGTTGTCTTGTATTTTAGAGCCATCACAGTTTACACTCTAGTCCATTCAGGTTTAGGGTATCGTTCATGTAGCGTATAAAACACTGTTTGCTTTTAATATTGTGTCAGAAATGTTTTTCTTTCCCAAGTCATTAATAATTAGCTGGTAGTTGATATCTATATATTCAAACGGATTAACTATTTTGTTACAAGTAATTGGTTTATTTTCATCTATTTCTTGTGATAATTTCTCACTAGCCTCTAGGGGAGTCATTTGGGACTTCTTGGTTTTCATTTGTTCATCCATTGCACTGTGTGCTGTGCCTTCATTTTTACGAATGTACCAACTGCTTGTTTCTTGATTTCAGTAGTAATTGGTGGGTTGGAAGAATAGCTTTGCAGAGCTGTAATCGGGGTCATTTTCACCGCTCCTGTGCTCATCCGAAGAGCTTTGCTTTCCAAAAAGTCAATCATCCATTGTGTTATAGAGATTAACACCTCACTTCCATATTTGAAGATAGGATTAATATAAATGTTGCAGGTTTTATTTAGGGTAGCCCGTGAGCTTCCCCATTTGGTACCAGATCAAAACTATGAGGATCTCTTCTCTACTTTTTCTATAACAATATTGACATGATGAGTGAATTTAATTTGTTGTCCAGCACTACACCTATATCTTATAAAGTAAAATCTTAGAAATAACGCAAATAGTGATACTTCCAAAAAGTATGAGAAAGAAAAAAAAATTAGATGAAATTTTGAAGACAAAATATTTTACTCTGAAAATCTTTTTATCGTCCTGTTTGCGTAAGTTTTTCTCCGACGTCTCGCGGTGTTGATACTAATGAGTTAAATTAAATATTTGATATGGAGAGATATATTAATCCCAAACTTCTTAGCTATGCTGCTTTCCTTCTGATTTTTAACATTTCTTAGAGTTAATAAACTGATTTTGACATTAATTTCATATTCCGTGATGATAACATTGTTTAAATATTTAGATTTGCTTTTTGATTAACTTAAAAGCAATTGAATTAAATAAGAAATAATAATAAGAGAGAACATAGTTCATTTTCCTCTAAAAAGTAGCAACTGTAGCAGTGACTGCCTTAAGGCTGTCTTCGGGTAAGGTTAAAGAATAGGACAAAATTCGGACTATTTTTTCAAATATAAAAGTATTCGAAGATTAATATTGCTTTCTGACTTCTATATCCTACAGAGAACCTTTTTTTTGTATCATACCTTTTATTTTTAATCAATTTGACACATATTTTCTGGTCTAAAATGTGTTTTGCACTTTTTCTCCTGTACCGTTATACTAAATGAGATATCCTTTTACATGTTAAGAGACCAAATTCATTATTTATGGAACATTTTGAAATTTTAACAATGCTATATTGTAAACAGATGTTGAGAATTTTCACGAAAATTGAGTCCTTTTTTTTTTTGTCTGAAAAAAATGCTCCGCGTTCAATTTAGGTTCTCATACATCTGGTGAAGATAGGCTTAACATCATTCTCTCTCCGAAATTTTACCATGGGGGAAAAATATTTATTGAAATCCTCCTTCAGGGAAAAATAACCGCGTATAATCTTTTAAGGTGCTGTATGAATGTTGTCCTATATATATATGTAATTGTAGTATCCACTGTTTTTGTCAATTGTGCTCCCAGAACAAGAAATTTATGATGGAATTTTGTCACAGTTATATCAGTAAAAGCTGCAAAATTTTAAAGAAAAAATGTATGAAATCTTTGACAAGCAAAAAAGAAATGACAGGATCTGTCTTTAATATAATACACGTTAATTAAAATGCATTCTTGGTTTTTATATTAATATAAAAACCAAGCTCCTTAAATTTAAACCTATTTTCCGCAGTGTTGTAGAAGTTGCTGTGATAACAAGTGACAATGGCCACAGTTCGTGACCGGTTTTCTTATTATCGAGTCATGGATATGTCACAAAAGAACCATCGCATTGTAGTGGCTAATGAAAGTGAAACTCATCGAGTTGTGACGTTGGTGTAGTGTCGAGGTTTGGAAAGTGGAGTGATGTTTCCTCATCACTCGAATCTCAGAATAATGAAGTTCGCCATCGATATCTCTCGTGTTGTTTCAAAGTGCAATGTTAATCCTTAAAAAATGAATTGTGTGGCGTAGAACTCAACCGAAACTTGAATTTAAAAGATCCCAACCTTCATAAGGCATGAAAAGGAAGTTATATAAAAAGGAAGGAACATTTTAAAGCGCCGTCAGGATCACCTGAATCGTACCTCAGATTTGAGAAATAATTTGCATGGATTCGGATAGTGAGTATTGTCTTCTTCCTCTATAATTCGTTTATCTACGTCAAGATGTCAGAAGTAATACAGAGATGTTGATCACATGGTATTAAACAGTGTATGCTTAAATCGGTTAGTGAATTTTAACCTGAATTCCACCAAAGCTGCCTTAAGGCATTTTTGAGTTATTACATTTTTTTCGAATATTTTAAACATACCACACACGGTGGGATGTAAAAGTTAGAAAAGGGGGAGTGACGTGTTGAGAAAAAGGATGAGTGGCTTGAATCTAACAGAGTGAATAAAGTTATTTATTTTACGTCTACAGCAATATGTCTACTTACAATATTTACATATTTAGACATATAAAAATTGTTTAACCTTTTTATTAATAAAAATTAAAGAATTCGGATCAGAGGACACATCTCTATCTCTCCTTTGGAGGGATCAATCGAGTCTCTCTTAAATATTCGCCCTCTGCAGGAGGCAGAACGGCTCTTTTTAACTCCTCTCGAATGGCTATTGGCTGTCAGAGTGAAATGATTCCACAATACTTCAGAAGGGCTCGTGTTGATATGGAAGAAGTCATTCTGTTTCCACAAGGAGCCACTTTGTACATGTGCGAGGAGGGAGAATGTCACAGGGGATAAAGCTTTCATGTAGTTTTCATCACTTGACCATGGCTCATAAGTATGAATTTTTCCACCTATATAATCTTCACATGGCTTCTATTGAGATATTAGAGGCGACCTCGCCAACCAAGTTTTTAGAGAAATCTATTGGAAAGAAAAAATTATATGAGAGTATTGGAGAAATGCTAATTCCGAGAGAGTGTGAGGACAAGTTTTGGTACATACTTGGCTTCATTTTGTAGCCAAGCCAGCTAGCAGTATATTTTCATTATGTGTCAACTTATTTAATAAAGTTGTTGTTAAATTTTAATATAACAATATTGCGACGGACCAATGTTTTCCTTTACTACGTCGAAAGCTCTTAACTCAGGACTCAATGACAACACAGTTTCTAGTGGACTGGTAGTTTATTTTTCGTAACTTCTTTTTACATTCACATCGGAATTGCTAGGCATGCACAGTTCAGGCAGCGCTGTTGCGCTTGCGCAAACAGTTGTTATTGAATAGGATTAATTGAGAAGGGCCTATTGTCACATCCCAATTGAATCATGCGGTTACAGATAACAGGAGGGCAAGCGAAAAAAAAGCTTCCTTATGTTTATTTAAATCAAAACATTCATCGAATCAGCTGCTGAAGAATTTTCATTCTTTTTCCGCTTTGTATGCTCAACTATTTTCAAGGGGGTGGGGAGAGAATTTTAAGAGTGATGTGGGTGATGAAACCCGATTCATACGGTTAAAATTACAGAATTATTTGTTAAAAAGAGAAAAAATATGTACTGATAGATAGGTAGCAGACAAAAAAAATCGGTTCTTTCTCTGTACATTGTGATAATCTCCCAAACAGTGCTGTCACCACTTTCCCCAGTATTGTGAAGGCAAGGATATTATCTGTACTGAATGTTTTAATCGTCCATCAAATGCAAAGTATAATCTGTTTGTGCCTTTCTGTATAAAATCTTTGCTCTGACCCCTTACTTGTTCTGGAATTTCTTTGAGTCAAACATCAAAGAATCTGCAGCAACAACTTTTAATACAACTGCAAATATACGATGGCTTTAACATAATTACATTACATCAACGTAAAAAAGGCCTTTTTGAAATATATTGGTTTAAATTTTAAGAAAACAAGTTTGACATTTATTTCCATGAGATAAACCTGACTTAAAGATCAATATGTTAACGTGATCGTTTGTTAGGGTAGCTCTTTGAAGCTCAGAGAGAACTTAAACCTCTCTCAAGTTGCGAGATATCATAGCTGGCATCACATCCAAATTTCTCTATTACACCGACATACGTGCTTTAAATCTTGAAGGATTAATGTGCATCAGCCCCCTTCCTCGCGTCTGAACTTTAGTGGGACCAAAACTCAACATCACCGGTTACGATCATCCTGACCATTCGACTACCTTGACCATCGAGATGTCCTAGTGATCTTTTCCTTTCCGCGCAAGGGGTTTACTGTCATTAGTAAACACGGGTGTCATGATCCCGGGTACCCTAGTGATCCTTCTCTATATTTTCAACCTACCTTCATTCAATTTTCCCTTTTCAAGTCTAGACTACAGTATAATCTTTTAAATAAACATGATTATACTTACAGTTTACTTTGTAGTTAAATTGTTATAGATTAAGTGTCCATTGTTTTTATTAACCCTTTCGCACCCACGCTGCGCGATTTCCACCGGTATACATTTTTTTCGACTGCTTAGCAGTGCACCCCATGCCGTTCCTGTTTTTGTTTTCATTTATGTTCAGATATATTTATTATCTAAGTCTATATTTTAAAATAAAACCTCTTTAACAAAAATTTTGTACTTTTTAATTCTAAAATGTAGATTTAATATGTAGAGAGATTTGAAATACGTAATAAAATAACTACGCAATAAAGTAATTTAACAAATAAATCATAGTTTGGTTTCCATTTTGTATTTCGTTAAGTTTGTTTTATCTATTATTAATTTTTTTTTCCTGTCTTCTCTATGTTTGCATTGAGTATTTGTTTTGACTAACACTGTCGGTTTGTCGACCTGCATGTTTGCCGTGCGTGGCGTCTCTTAAGGAGGAAAATGGTGTCATGGGGATATCTTTCACGTTCCCTTTGGCCCACGCTTCGCTGTAGACGGAAGTGAGCTCGCTTCTGACAATCGGCTGGTGATAAGTCTCTTCGGTGTCCCCGGAGGAGCATTGATGTAGGGCTAGTGTCAGATAAGGGGTGTCAGGGAGTTGGATCCTCGCCCTGATGCTACAGTGCTATATCCTGGGTGTACTCCAGGTAAGCGCCGAGCCTGATTTTTGCCTACTACCTCCCTTGTTGGATTCCGTGGTGGGTGGAGGCACACCAGTTCTATTCGCGCCTATGGGTCCAAATAAGCTGCGCCCAGGTAAAGGCCTTGTTTTACCCAACCTTAACATTGCTCATACCAAATTCTTATCAATTTCTCTACTGAACAATGAAATGTCGCTTTTTACTTTACACAAATCTCCCATATGAATAGGTGGTGAACCAAAATCTGTTTCCGTGGGCAACGTAGGTGTAGCAAAATTTGTGCAACCCACGATTTCCACGGGTCTGCATTTTTCCGACTATTTAGCTGTGCAACCCATGCTGCTCTTGTTTATGTTTTCTTTTATGTTTTTATGTTCATGTTTTGATGATCTAATTCTATATTTTAAAATAAAAACTTTTTTTACAAAATTTTTTTGTATATTTTAACTTTAAAATGTAGATTTAATATAAAGATTTAAAATACGTAACAAAACATACGCAATTTTTGAACCTTCTTTGATAAAATAACTACCCAGCGACAGGGTTAAAAGATTGCGATCCGGTAATCTACTCATTGAAACACACACACACACACACACTCTCTGCTATACAAACCAAGTCTACTTCTCGCTATAAAACGTTTCTGTGAATTCACCTGTCACAATAAATCCACATAAATCTCTCAACACCTGCCGCGGTGTCATTCCCGAACCTGATCTGTTGACCACCCATTAAGGTCAGAATAATAACAATAAAAAGATTAAAAAATTATTTCGACAAAACATTTAATCCTAACTTTCAATAGCCTGAAACTACCAGCAACAATGAAAGCTGGATATTTAAACTGTAAAATGTGTGCATACATTCTAAATCCTTTGTGCTGTTTCAAGTGTTAGAGGTTCGAACACTCACAAACTTCCTGCTGCGGTCAATTGACGTACTCCTGAATTAAAATGCTCCTGAATGTCCTTCATGCACGGTTTCGTACTCCGTTCGACTCATTTTAGTCGATTGTCCTGTTTTTAATCAACATTGCGTCTCACCTTTTTTAATTCATCTTTTCTTAACTTTAGCCGAATTGGTAGGGGAACCCCTCCCCCCATAATCTATTTGCTTTCCTTTTAAAAATTGGACTTTTTTATATTAATTTGATTTACATTTTTAAATAGTGTTTTTATCGGAAATTTTTACATGTGTGAATGTATGCTTGTATGCATATATTTTTATATTTATTTTAGAATTTTTAACAAGTGTGTGTGTTTGGCGCAATTTAGTCAAAATTGGCTCTCTTGTGACTTTAAGCAACACAATCATTCACTCACTCACAGTAAAACCCTGAAAAGGACCATTATATATCGTCCCGAACCTATATCATTCCTGCTATGATACCCATAGGGCGTACTTCGTTGACGAGATGATGAATAGAAGTGGCCATCTCACTCGTCCTAAGTATGACACACCTGTAACGCAGGACTATCTCCAAAGCACCTCCTTACAATTGTGATACTTACGATTTTGACTCTTATCCCTTAAGGTGGCTTTCAGGCACATATTTGTGCCAGAATAAACCAGCATATTACCCGCTTGTAGAGAGGCTGGTACATTTAAACCGCCCAGCCCCTAAGGACTACAGTCCTGAATTGAAATCTTGATTTCAATCGTTTTTTCTTATCTCTGTAGGTGAGTGGCAACGTGGACGCCCATCTCTCTATGTTTCTGCCCTTTGGTCTGTACTTGGGCCACGTGAACAGCGCCATCAACCCCCTGTTGTACTGCTGGGTGAACAAACGATTCCGCAAGTGCGTTGCCCTGACATTTCGATGTGGAAAAACCCGGGATGCAGTTTGGGACAGACGAAACGTCTTCCAGTGCCAGGTGAGTCCTTTCTCTCCCTGAGAGTCGGAACATGCTCCTCGCTGATTAAAAATGTCTTTCAGCCCAAAGTGACCCACCTACTGATTTTAAGATGAAAGTCACAATTAAAAATAATTGATCTGTGCTCACTCTCTTGAGTAATAATCTTGTTCCTATAAGTAAGAAATTAATCACATTTGAAAAAAGTCACGTATTTTTTTTAAATATTTGTACATTTATTTCTAGGAGTATCCCATGACGGTGGCTGCAAGCTTGCGATCATCATCATTAGTCTGGAAAAAGTCCCTGCGCAAGAAGGATTCGCAGACCTTCAGAGAAAGGTCCAGGTCCATCAAGGATGGAGCCACGAGTGCGACCTTGAATTCCGGTTGTTCCTCCAGGGAGTGAGAATAAAGGCCTTCCAAAAAAGTCTATCTAGTCTCAAGTATCTCGAATTTGCTGCTTTCTTCTCGAAAGAGAAAGCATGGAAAATTATCTGCGCCGAAACTTAAAGAGCGATCAATAAAGAAGTAAGACACCAACTTGAATTGGAGGTTCTCTGAAATATAAGTGAAAGGGCAGATGCCAGTTAAGATATTCCATGCTTCACACATTATGCTATTTCCCCGTTATCCAGCATTCTGATTGTAGAATTTGCTTTACTTGTGGAATCATGCACAACCTATTCAACACATCCAGCCCCAACAGCATTATCCTCTAACTCTTGAAACCTTTTACACAGTTTAATGTTGTTCTTTTCCGGGTGAAAGCTAACACCAACACAGCTTCAGCTATTTAGAAAATGGTTCAAGTTCGAGTGATTACTAGATGCATCTGCTGCATTTTACACCTGGTTGTTCTTCTAGATGATATTGAGGGAAAATTGATTTTTATCTTTTCTATTGATTTGAAAGGAAACATTGATTTCATCCCAACATTTCGTGTTGTTGTTTTTGTCTGAAAATATATATATATATTGGGACCAGAGTAAAATGCCTAGATGGCAAGCAAGAACTAGGAAAAAATTTACTTGAAATAATACACTGAGATAAAGTATTTAAAAAAATAACTTTTTACTCTGTCTCCATTGACAAGTTTATCTTTATAATGAATGTATATATATTTCAATTTGCAAGAATTATTTAAACGAAATATTTTAGTTGAGAAATGTGTGAAATGTTGTGTCAATGATGGGAAAACTACGGCCCATCAAGAGGTTCTCAAACGTCACAGGATTTAAAACAGAGTAAAAAAAAAATAGTCAAAAATATAGCCAAAGACGTGAATCACTGCCGTGGCAACATCCATGGCCCGATCTGTGTAAAGAATGTCGATGCTGCAGTTATTTTTTAATTAAGTCAATTTATTGTTATGAGCAAAAGTATAAAAATGTTTTTTTATATAAAAAATATATTGTAAATTGTCCTTTTTGTCTCCTTCTAAATATATATACATATATCATGAAACAACCTATTTTCCTATAACCACATTCTCTAAATTGTTGTGCCGAATGTACACTTATTTAATAAAAATATTTTGATTTTGAATTTGACGTCGCATTAATTTTAAAGATTCTCTTTGACTCTGTTTAATTTGCAAATATTTCTTTACTTTCAACGTTCATTATCGCATAATTTTAAATGGATAAATAAAAACCTCTTACCTGTCGGAAAGGGTAGGACAAAAAAAAAAATGCAAGTCATAGATAAATAACTTTTAAGATGACATCACAGAAACAACACTCTTCTCATACTGAACGTAAACTCATGAAGACAAATCAAAGCAACAAATCCAAATTTTATATTTAACACACACTTCTTTGCTGAAGTAATTTTTCTGTTTTTTATACTGCGTTTCATACAAAAATCGGTACTCACGTGTAAGTCCATTGGCAACCTTTGGCGAATTATGGGTTGAAAAATATAGCCATTGGGTTCAAAATGAAACAGGTTGCCTAGCAAAATCTTTGACATGGGGTAGCTACATAAGTATCTAAAAATCTTTATAATTTTATTTCATGTACTTCAGAAGTTTTGTAAAAGAATAAGGCAATGAGAGAGACGTCCCTTCTTTTATCGCGATTGTTACTAATATCAACAATAAAAACAGAAATTGATATTTCCTAATTCAAGTGCAGTGAACACATTTTACTTGATAACGACCTACGTCAATGTCCTTTACATGCATCCATTTTGACTCGGAACATAAGTAATATCCTCTTTGAAAAGTAACTCCCGTTGTAAGCCCTCAGTAGTCACAAAAATCTCCAGTGATCCACAGGAGCCATTTTGTGAACTCTTTCTTTAGCCCTACAGCTCTCTATAGTCACTCACACAATAGCAGCATCCCCACTCAATTTCTATAAAATGCGATCTAAGTACTTCCATCGACGACCACCGAAACAATGATCTAAAACGAAGAGCGTGGCCGATCCCAACAGGTGTGCAGCGTGTGCACCACACGCGGGTGGTCAAAGCAATGGGCGGCGGCAGATCGGATATGGTTCTATCAATGAAGCAAAATACTTAATGAATTTCTCAAAATGAAACTTATAATAAGTCGGATAAATATTCAGTATTTTAAATAGTAATCGAAAAATCAAAATAAATCCCGATTTCTCTCTCTTGAGTATATTTTAAGAAAAATAGAATGTTAGTGCGCAGTGTGTTCGTCCATCAATGTTTACTCTTTGCACACATCCTTCATTTGATAGCAAAATTCGGGGCAGAACCGGAAACATCCGCAACAAAGAAGGGGTCCCCCCCCCCCTTCTCAGCAGCATTGGCGGTGCATTGTGGATCTATGCTTAACAAAGACATCTCAAAAATGGTTTTTGCGAAAGTTCCTTTACGAAAATATCTAATATGATTAATATTACCTAAGGCATAGGAGTGTTTAAATTCAATATGCATTGGGGAAATTAAAACTTTTCAGTTAAATAACACACACAGCCTTAAAATTTAGAAAAACAAAATCTTAGGAAAGAAGTGATTTTTGTGTCTATGGTTTTACAAAGCTAAGAAACAACGCCCGTTTTCTTTTTTGGTGTACCTCTGTTAAAAGTTAGTTTCTTGTAATTTTATTTGGTATCAAGTCAGTTGAGAAAAAATCTTGCAGCTTCTTTTGATTAAATGATTTTCATTTCAAAGCCTATTTGAAAAACAATTCTATATCTCCATAGTATTATTAATGTTAGCAAAGTTTACCGAAGTTCTAAATTTTATTTTATGTTGCAGGTACTTAATGGTACTTTAGTACTATATTTGAAAAATGCGGATTTTATGCTCGTTTTAAAGTTCTTAATATAACAAAATGCCATATAATCAAATATGCGAATCAAAAGATTTACAACATAGCACCAAAAACAGAAATATATGAAAACATATATTAAAAGATAATGTAAATAGTGGGTGGTAGAACTAAATGCAGAGGGATGCCAACATTAAAATTAACGTCGATAGAGTTCAAATAAGAGAAAAATGAACTTTAATCCAAAACAAACATAGATATATTATCTCATCAGCATAAGGTAATCAATATATATCAGCAATATATTTCGAAATTAGAGTTTTTTTAGACAAGAAGCACTTTTGTACGACAGATATTGTACGTCCGCGCTCGGTCTGAGTAAAGTCATGGAAGTGGGAGTTATAGGGGGCGCGACAAGCGACTGCAGCAAAGTGTATAAGGTAGCAACATCCTGGTCCCCGTTGAAATACTTATTTCACCATTTACATGTATATAGTGGAGTAACGTACACCCCCGCGTTGCAGGGGGGTCAAGATTCCAGGGGGCCCAAAGCTTAAATGCTGCCAAGTACTTACCCTTTGTAAAATCCAACTTGGAGTCCTAAAAACCGACTATGCAGGGTGACCCAAGTGTTCTCCGTTACGCCTCTGCATATATACCAACAAATTTTAGCATAAGAAGTATGGATACAAAAAAATAATATGCATGCAAATTCCCTCAAATTTATAAAAATGAGGTATTACACAACATAAATGAATAACTAAGTTTAAATTTTAAAAAAAAGCACAAAACATAGCACAAAAATTGAAATAGTTAAGAAAAACATATGTTACAAGTTAAATAAATCAAATATAAATGCTAAATATAATGATAACAATATACACTGCTGGCCACCGTATAACATGAAATTTACAACATGCATTAGCGGAGGGGAGATATGCAAATGATTAGAATTTCAGCGAAGACACACATCACGTACTCCTGTGGCGCCACCTCAAAGCGCTATTTAAGGCTTGGAGATCTCGACGATTTCAAGTTCGGCAATTGGGTTTTTCTTGTGGTTTTATCAAAAAACGATCAGTTATGTCTCGTAGAAAACAGCGATCAGCTTTTTATCAAGTATCCGAGTTCGACAAAGGAAGGATAGTGGTCTACCGAGATTGTGGATTATCTTTCAGAAAAATCGGTAGTCGTGCTGGACGAAACCAAACAACTGTAATGCGGATATGTGACCGTTGGATGCGGGAGGGTACGACGGACCGACGTGGTCGATAACATCCACGTCAGTGCACCACTTCACGTGAGGACAGGCAAATTGTGCGCATGGCAGTGACGAATCGCTCAGTCACATCACGAACCATGGCACAGCACATTGAGTCTGTA